>VZRH01007184.1:176107-207681 GCA_013397555.1 Urocynchramus pylzowi | reverse complement strand
CCCCCCCCCCCCCCCATTTTAATTGGATTACTGAGTTTTCCCTTGCTTTACTCTGGTTTCAAATATGGATTGTGAGTAGTAAGGTTAATTTAGTTGGTTTCCTCTTTTCATTTTGCTGTACATAGTATTCTTATTTTAGGAAACTGTGCACAAAACAGAGCACTGATTCACCAAGACAGAACTTATTATTATTTTCATTGGTAATGTGATTACTTAGTCTTGGTATGCCAATTTTCCAATAGTGACCCTTACTGGAAAAGGAAATTAGATGACTCATATCCACAATTCAACTAATTGTGAAGTATTTGAGTGTTTAAGGAGGTGGAGCAATTCAGAACATCTGTATCAGAGTTACAGGAGAAAATAATGTAGTTGGGGCAGCTGATACTGGGCTTTCTAATTGGAAACAAAACTTCACATTGTCTGTGTACACAGTTAACTTGGCTCTGATTCTGAATTAATTTTTTTACCTGTAAGTTACAGCAGATTGTGTTACAGGTGCAGTAATGCGCGAGGCAAGGCTGTTCCTCCTTATGAGAAGGGGAGGCAGAATGTCCATTTTCCTGGGAAGCTTTGGCCAGCAGAGACAGACCAGCCTTGTTGGATGGAGATGTGCTCATTTGGGGTTTGAGCCATGTGCTGTCTTGTGGCTTCCTTGTCCTTTTGTGATACAGAGAAAATCCATGCCTGGTTGAAATGTGGCATCTGCAATAGGCTGCTACAGGCTAACCTGGCAAAACCAGCATATTTCTAACAGTGAAAGATATGATTATCCTGATTTTCTTAGTCTGGTTTAGATATTTTCAAGCCCATATTTTCTCCACAGACAAGGTCAAAAATACTGTGATACTGAACTGTGCCCCATTTCTCCTCCCCTGCTATCACTATCAGGAACTCCAGTTTACACTTTCTGATGTATTTGGATACCCCAGGATCTGTAATAGGTTGTCAGTGGTAAGAAAGTAAATCATGAAGCTAATTACAGAATCACAGAATTTTTAGGGTTGGAAGGAACCTCTGGAGATCATCTAGTCCAACCCCCCTCCAAGGCTGGGTCACCTGGAGCAGGTAGATTGCACAGGAATATGTCCAGGTGGATGTGGAATGTTTCCACACAGGAGGGAGGACGCCATGAAAAATGGAAAAAAGCTTCTAGAAATGTAAGCAGTTTCTGTTTAATGAGCAGAGGTTTTCTTTTCCAGTGCTGGTCCTTGATATTTTCTGTAATAAATGAGTTAAACTGCATACAGCCTATTCTGTGAGGCCTGTGTTCAAGCACAAGCTAATCTCACCAAGGAATGTAAGCTTCTTGCCTGGAAACAACTGAGACTTGGATTTGAAGCTACTTAAAGAAATATTTTATGCTTTTTACTAGCCTGAAGAGTAACATCAGCTTGCACAATTAACATTGGTAACTTACATTGCATTTGGTTTTGTGTTCACTGTGTTCTTGGTGACAAAGCTGCTTGATGGTGGCAGAGTTATAAGTTGTGGTCTCTGCTGCTGTAGGCACTGAGGTTTCATTTCCTCAGAAACCAGGCAGGAAGGAGAGGTTGAAAAATGCTGCCCTGGTGCAAGAGGCAGATGTGCACAGCTGGGTTAGCGTGCCCTGCTGACCACAGAGGGCTGTGTGACAGCAGCAAACAAGAAACCTGGCTTGAGCATACAACAGCACAGCAAGATTGTTCCCTTGGATTTTGTTCAGGAGTTAATTTTCCTGTGGCTGTGTGCTTCATTGACTGTAGGTACCTACCAGGGTAGAGTGTTCCCTCTAGTTATGTGTTTTGCTGTGCCTCTGTGTAACCCCGAAAACAGTAATTTTTTAACATACAAGCTGACTCTGGAGAGAAGTTGCAGGTAGAGTAGCCCTCAGAGAGGGATCCTATAGCCCAAGAAACAGAATCCTTTAAGAGCATGTTTAAAAGATCATGATGGTTATTTATTTGGATCTGTAAAAATTTGAGCATGTGAGTTCTGAAGGTAGCTCCAACTCTGCTTTTTCATATACTGCCATGAAAAAGCCATGGCCTGAGGTGTAGCTGGATATATTTGCCATAGCTTGTGTTTGTAGATGTATTATGGGAGGAGGAGAATACCCTCAAATTGCCCAGCTTTTAAAACTTCAGCTTCAGTAGGGTCTTCTGTGAAGTGAACAAATTAGTTTAATTTCAGGAAATTACCAGTTGTGTAGAGATTGGCCTTTTGACAAAATCTTTGAATTCAAAACATTTTATACCATTAATTTTTGATGTGATACACTTCTATTTTTATTAGCATGATCTCTGGCTCTCGATTCCACTGATAGATAAACTTGGAAACCTCTTTTTTTTTAGGTTGTGAAAGTAACTAATCATCAAAGTCAGTTTTGTGACTCTTTTGGTGAAGGTCTCGTTAATAATCAATGGCATTAAAAAAAGCAGTGGTTGGCCAGATGTGACCTCTACTGCAATGGTCTGTTCTTGTTTGTACAGTGTTAGATTTTCCTTGATGATCCTTGTTGTGCTGGATGAGTAATATTCCAGAAGAGAAGGGGAATATGGGGCAGAATGTCAGTTCATAGAAGTACAGGATAATTAATTTATGTAATTGAAACTTTGCTCCTGCCTGAGCATGATATTTGGAAATTTTATATATGTGATGATACATGAGTAATGTGGGTAAAGAAAAAGGTGTGTTTCCTGTAAAAGCTGGGTTATAAGGCAGGCAAAGCAAGTGGGTGTAGCCTAGTCCAAACTTCCTTTTACTGCAGTTCCAGTGTGTTTGGCAATCATACACCAGATTTCAATTTGCCAGGAAAAAAAAATACTTTAACTCTTTGGCCAAGTTAGTTTCTAATTTGTTGTTTAAATCTGCTTCTAGAATTAGTATGGTACTGGCAGTAGCAAATTCATAATATTGCAGTTTTTGTGAGGAATTTTTTTTGTAGCACTTATTTGTTTTTCTTAGTTTTTTTTCAGTTAACCTTGTTCTGTTAATTCTGTTAACCATCTTAAGAAAAATCCTTCCCATTGCCAAATTTGAATTTGGGTGTAGGGGTAACATCCTGTGTCCTTGAAGTGGGTGGTAGGAAGGGAACTGACTCATGTTGTTTGCCTTAAATATCTGTAATCATTCTACATTCTCTTTTTGCCACTAAAGGAGCATTTAAAATTTATTTACCACCTGCAGAAGCAAATGCCTTTAATTGTGTTTAAGCACAGTTTATATGCTGAGGGTCCAGTGGACTGAAAATTATCTGAGGGCCTGCATGAAGCTGCAGTGTTAATTCTTGCACTGCTGATGAAAGACTTCAGTCCCTCTGAATGCAGCCTTGACTTTTCCCCTTGTTATGTGCATATTTTAATGCATCAGTTACTTATAGCAATTACTCTGTTTTCTACAAAGTGTATAATAATAGATTTCCTGGCAAACTTCACCAGAAAATTGTATTTTTAGTATGTGTTACAGAGGGATTTATATAAATAGACATATTTAGTACAAGTGCACTCTTTAAGGACCAAGAAGAGATGCTTGTATACATATTCCATAATAACCTGTTGGATCAGAGTGTTACATGTCTGAGTAAGACCACAAACTTCAGGAAGTTCCCTCCCTACCACTTTCTCATAAAGGCTGCTTAAGAACACGTTGTGGTAAACATGTTATTTAAAAAATTGAGAATTTAAAAAAATAATGTAAATATAATATTAAAAAATAGTAGTTAGCTTTATTTCTGGTAGGTCTTTGTGTATAAAATTGAAGTTTATTATTTTGGGCTTAAGGTAATCCACATCAGATTCCTATTTGAACAAACAGCTAAAGGCTCCATTCAGCACATATTTAGCAAACTTCCTCCTCTAAGACTCTTGCCTTCTCGTTTTCTGTAGCACTCTGGAAATTGCAGTTTCTGGCTTCCCACGGCATTATTGTTGTTTTAGCTCGTTTTTCACCCAGAAAAACGGGGTTCCTGGGCTGTGCTCAGCTCTGGGGGATGCAGCTCAGGGCTGTTTATGCTGCAGGTACACAAAGGGGTTGTTCTGTGGGGATTCCCGTTGCAACCTTTTGGGAGTACCCAAAAAGAATTATGGAAAGTAGTGCTGTGTTTTTTATTTAATCTGTGTCTCTGCTAGAGCAGTTTGCAGTTAATGATGGTGTGAGCTGCTGCTGCTGCTCTGAGGAGTTAGTCAAAGTGAAACACTTTTCACGACATTAGGGACTGTATGTGGGCAGAACCCCAGCAGAGACACTCTGAAGTGCTAAGTGGGTTAACATTTGTGTGAAACACCAGACATCACAATTCCAATCCACACTTCACTGCATTGCAGAGCTCTAAAATGACTTTGCAGTTACTCAAACCTGCCAGTCTGATGAAACAACCAAGATTTTGCAAAATTGAAGCCGTGCTCTCAGGCTGACTCTTAGGCTCCCTGTTGCCTACCACAAGAATCACTTGGAAACTTCCTGATCATGTAGAGATCCTGTTCTGGGGAGGTGGCCAAGGCTGCACCAGCAATTACTGTGATTGCACCTGGACTTGGAGGCTTAACTGTGGTGTATATTCTGATTGTCTGCTTGTGCTGAAGCTCCTGGCTGTGCTAAAATAGGCTGGTCCCTCTTGCAAGTGTTGAAATCAAGCTAATATTTTCCTGTGAGTTTGCTTTCTGAGTAAGAATAAATTATTTTCGTTTAATTTTTGGGAAAGCAGTTCTTATGTTTTGAATTTTTATGCTAAAACATTAAACTGAGGAAGTGTGTTGCTAGTAAAGTTGTAAAAACTAATCCCTCTGAAAGGCTCTTGGGAATTCATATTGCTTTTTTTTTAAACAAAAAGTATTATTTTCCTGCTGAACTTCACAGGAATTGTATGGCTGTGACTAAAATGTTAGTTAAGCATCTCTCTCTGGGGACTTGTTCGGGCATGCCCTACACCTGAGTCAGGGCAAACCTGTTGAATGGATATTTACCATTCCATCACATTTCTGGGAACTGGATCCTTTTCTGGAGGAGTAAGGAATGACATGCATATACTCAATTCTTTGTTTTACTTTTAGGAATGGCTTAAATTTCCAGACCACCCCATGTTACAGCCATAATTCACTATTAGTAAATGTTTGTTTTTAAAAGCAGCAGTGTTTTTGAAAAGAGCCTTACCAATGTATTTCTAGAAGCATGGAACAAATCTTGGAATAGATTAAAACTTGCACAATAAAAAGGCTGCTTAAACTAATTTTTCATAACTAGGTGGTCTCATTGTTCATTTGGGTATTTTTTTCTGTTTTAAGACAAAATTTTTACTGTGTCCTACTGACATGAAGGCATAGATATGCGAAAACTTCCTTTGTATGAGCTTACAAAATGTCACTGACTTAAATGATTCAAACTATTAAAAAGAGTTAAAAATACATTGCTGGAATCAGAACTTTGATATTTGAAAATGCTTTAAATGAGCTCTACATTTTTTTTTTCCATTTGACTGTTCAAGATTGAGATCTCCAACATGAACAACTGCCTTGAGAATTAACTTCTACAAATAGTATTATTTAGATCATGGACTTGGTTCTCACATTTTAATATGTCCATTGCAATTCATTCAGTCCTAAAGGGGTAAAATAGGCAAGTAACTCCCTTTATGTGAGCTGATAGATATTTTGAATAATTAGACAGCTTTAAAGGTGAATCTGTGAGACATTCTCATTACACATACATTTGAGTGCTTTCCAGAGGTAAGAGGATAAGGGTTGAAGTGGAGGTAGGGCAAGGCAGGGGAGAGGTGGTGGTAGGAAAGGGCAGGATGTTATCTCTCCATTTTTATTAAATGAATAAATCTCTCCATATTTGCTTTCCTGTACATGTGATGAGAAATTGCAGTTTGTCATTGCTGCAGTAAAACTGCGGTTAGGTTTGATTTTTTTTTTTAATGAAATCATTGGCAAAAGTTCACTTTTCTGTGAAGAAAAAGAAGCAGGAAATGTCAGTAAATGAGCTCAAGCTGTTTATAGCTGTGCTTTATTTAGACTATGGTATATATAATGTGGGAGTCTGGAAACCTGAATTGTGCCTGACGCCAGCAGAGCACTCTGAGCTGCTGCTGTGGCCACCCTGATTTCTGCTCTCTGACGTTTGTTTGCAGAATGCAGGGGTCAGGTGTGCTTTTGGTTTTGGTTGGCTTTTGTTTTCTCATGGTTAACCATTCAGGGGAAGAATCTGTAAGCAAAAATCCCTCATGTTTGTTCTTTTTTATTTATGCACAATGGTAACAGTAATTAAATTATAATTTAATGTGAATATGGCTTTTCCCAAATATTTTAGAGCTCTTTAGGCAGATTCATCAGGTGAAGGCAATCAAATGAAGCAATATTTGTTTAAGAAGGGAGTTAGCACACTGCAAGAGAGTCTTTATACAGTGCCTGCAATATCTTGTCTCCTGAACGTTAGAAAGTTCACTGAGTAATGTATGTTGAGCACCATTCTGACTTCACTTGACCATCATCCATTAGTGGCAGCCTTCCTGCACCTTTTTCAGTAGTGAGATATCACTTAAATGCTCAAGAAGTGCTCAGGCCAGTACTCCTTGGGCAGTAAAAAAGACATTATTACAGTAAGGTAGTGACTGAACATACAGAAATTCCAAAAGAGTATTGCTGGTTTTGATTGTCAGTAAAAATACTTAGATAAAATGTTCTTTTTGAAGAACTCCAGTGTTGAAAGAGAGTGTTGATGACATGAATTACAAGTTCACAGCACTTACTGTTTTTTCTGGTAATGTCTCCTTACTTTGTGCTGTTCATTAGCCTGCATGAGCCCAAGCACTGGCTGGAAAATTATCTGCTGTGAAGTAGGTGATAGAAATGCCTGCCAGTAATCAGTTGTTGCACTCCTCAAAGAACTGTGAGAAGAACTAACTCCTATCTGTTATTTTACTTGCTGGGTTGTCTCTGAAAGCTTCTAATTTTGGTCTGCAGCAATCAGGCAGTGTTTCAGTGGGTAGGAGTGGATCACAGTGATTGCACACGCAAACACAGAACTCTGAGGTGTACACCTGACACACCTGCACTTCAAACATGTATCTCCATTTAACTCTTCAGAAGATGAGTGCAAAATGTCCTTGTGTCCTGCTTGTGTCATTTTGCCAAGGACACAAGTGATCCAAATGCACAGGGTGTCTCTAACAACTTGGTGAAGGTGAGGACACGGTGTGTCGGTTTTTTAGCTTTGCTTTTGTTGTGTTCCTTATTAGAGGCAGCAAATACAAGATATCTGCTTCACTGAGCAGAAAACTTTATAAAAATAAACAAATGGAACCTGTGGTCAGTGTTTTTATCTGTTGATGGGCCATCAGCTTGGCTGCAGATGAGCTTGTGCTGTTTTCTCTCCTCATATCAGAAATTAATTTAGTTGTGAAAGATAAGGGGGCTGTACCAGTTTCCTGCTGTGCTTGGTAATTTACGATGAGTAAATATTTCTCCACTTTATCTCTATTTTTCTGGTATCTTTGATTCTACCCAGCCTTTGCTGAAGTTCTAAGAAGTTCTGTACAAGTGAAGAATTTTAGTTGTCTTTGTCAGCCCTAATCTCTTTCCTTGACACAAGAATTTCTTTCCTTAGCATAGTTCACTACAAAAAAGGTATTTTTCCTTTACTGGGGAAAAAACCCAAGGAAGAACCTAGAAGATTTCTTTACTATGTCTCTGCTGCTGTTGCTGGAGAATAACTGTGTATAATGGAAATAATGTCAGCTTTCCTAGTGAGAGAGCTCTTTCAGGGTTAGTCCAGAAGTGGAAACAAGAGGAAAGAAAAGGCTGTTGGCTGTTCCACGAGTATCAGAAATTGCAGTTAACTTTCTTGTCCTGCAGTTTCTGAAGGTGTCTGTTGTTTGTCACAGGTGTTCTTGCTGTTTCTTGAGAACATTGGAGTCAGGATGGATAATTCAGTGTACAAATTCATTGAGTGCAGTTCTCTCTGTTTTTCTCTCTTGAAATCATATTTGTATTTTGCCTTTTACACCAGGCTTGAAAAAAAAAGGGATTTTTTGGATGGTGATGAGCTGGCTGTGAACTTACTGTGCTGAAGTGAATATAATGCTCATGAGGATGAGAGGGCACTTAAAAGCTGGGTGTTTAGGAGTGTGTGTTTAGGTCAGCGTCTCAAAAATGTTCTGTGCAAATGAATGGGGCAAAACATGCATGTGTTCCTCAACACATTATTTTCACCTTTACATCCTGTGGTTGTGTTGCAGTAATCCATTTATGTTCCTGGCAGTGTTTCTGGCATGGTTCCTGTGACTTCACGAGGCTGCAGCAGTTCCTGCTTCCTGTATCCCATTCAGTACTTCATGGTTGTATCCATAGTGCTGTATTTAGTGGTTCACAAAAACAGTGCTCAAGTCAGATACAGTTACAGTTTCATAAAATCATTGTTTCGAAAGAGATTTGACTCAAGCTTTTTCTTCTAGCTTTTGCAGAAACAAAATAAAATTGATGCAACCTCTCTTAAGGGGAAAGAATGCATTTTGAATTGAGCTTTTTTATTTGTCAGTGCTCAGCTTACTAAGGGTTAAGTTGCTCTAGCAGACACTGAGGTGAGGTCTTTTAAATGTGGGCAAGGGGTAAAGCATTTTGCAATTGTTTTTGTCAGCAATTTAATCTTCCAGTGTCACTGATACTCAAATGCAATTTTCACATTTGGTGGGTGTTTGGTAGCTAAGTGAAAATTGCTGGATGCTATGGAGATTTTTTTTTTTTTTTTTTTTTTAAAGCTTTTAACAAGAAACTGAGCAGGGAAAAAAACCAAAGAGAACTCTGTAGCCAAAATCTCTACCAACAAACAAAAACAGGATGGATGCAAAACCGACTCTCTGGTCTTTATTTTAGAGCTGGTTGTTCTTTAAAACTGACTTCCTGCAATTGTTCTCAAAACTGATGCATGGTGTATTTTCTAAGAAATAAGAGTGCTGGAGACTTTGGCTTCCATGGTAGATGGGCTTTATTGATTTCAGACAGTAGGAACCAGATCATTTCATTTAGCACTTTAAAGGGAATTGTCACTGGCTTTGTTGTGGTATCTTTTCTCCCTTGTGTGGTAAAGAGAACTTGTAAAGCTTTGAAAGGTAACTGGTTTTGTCTGCCTCCATCATTTGGTGCTTACAGAAGTCAAAGCTGTTGTAATCTTTGGTCTTCCCATAATAAATTTGGGAGTTTTAGGCAGTGTTTCTGTATCCCATAACGTAGCCTGGCATGCTTGCTGTTGCAGAAAAGTCAAGATTTCAGTTCTTCTTAACTGTATGAAACATGGATTCTAAAATACTTGTTTACAGAGGCCAAGGAACCTGCTAAGAATCTGTTCAGGGCTAAAATTGTCTTGAGTTTGGGACTGGCTGGTCTTAGGGAATGTGGGAAGAACTTACTGTCACCCCGACATTGTGGGCATGCTCTGAACCTGTGTGTTCACACTAAAACAACAACAGTCACAGTCAGACTAAAATGAGAGGGACCAAAGACCCCTTGTCAGGGGTGGTTCAGCTTCCCCTGGCTTAGCAGACCTGACCTCCTGCAGCACTGCCTTGCACAGTTGTTTCTTAGTCCAGTAAGTACTGAGAGATTGGAGGTGGAGCAATGTGTTTGCTGCAGGTTTGGTTAGGGAGTGACTCTTACCAATTCTGGTGGTCTCTGTCTTGCAGTTTTGGAACCCTTATTGCCATTGGAGTTACTGTCTTTGCAGTGATTGTCGTTACTATTATTCTGTGCCTCACCTGTTCCTGTTGCTGTCTGTACAAAGCATGTCGAAGACCACGCCGTAAGTAGCTCTAAATTTTATTTTCTTTTTCACATCTTTGAAGAGGATTTTTTTTTTAATCCCTCCTGGAAAATTGTGTTCCTATAAAGGAACACAATAAATTTTCACTCTTCTGAGCAGAGTGAAAATACTCCGCTCAGAAGTTGCAATACAAAAATATTAAAAATAAGCATTTAAGCAGCTTCAGAATGTGAAGTTGCAGAGAGATGTTTTGGAATATTTTCTGAGCATTTAGAAGTTCTCTTCCCTCCCACCATGTGGGGGGTCTGGGAGTTGTTTGGGGATTTTTCTTTTGGGACCTCCAGCACTAACCATGTTCCTTTTCCTTGCCTGTAGCTGTGGTGACCACCACTGCCACCACAGTGGTTCACTCTGCCTACCCCCAGCAGCCAGCAGTGCCACCCAGCTACCCAGCAGCTCCATATCAGGGCTACCAGCCCGTGGCTGTGCAGCCCCAGCCGGGGATGCCGGTGGCTCCGTATCCGGCCCAGTACCCTCCCCCTTACCCCACGCCGCCGGCGGGACCCCCAGCTTACCATGAAACTATGGCAGGTAAGGCAGCACCAAGGGCTTCTTCATCTCCTAAACAGCTAAGAGACAGCTGCTCTGGAGAAAATCTTAGGTTATGTACATTTATTATTGTCTGTAGCTATGTTAATACAAATGTAAACAAATTTCGTAAAACTCAAGTTGTGGTGGATGCTGCTGCTCACCCTGGTGGAAATTTCCCTGTCACTGTTTCTGTGTTAAGCATTGCCAGAGGAGGTGTGAGCTGGAGCTGTATGGTAAAGTTTGGCAGTGTGTGGGACTGTCAGCAGATCCAGTAGAACGTTTTACTAATTCAGCTGACATTTAATATTAAAATCAAAGTCAATTAACATGTATACATATTTATACCTGAGATGGATCTTCCCACATTCCCTTTCTAATATAATATCTGCAAGCTCTATTCTATAAGAGCAGTAGTGACAGGACAAGGGGGAATATTTTTTATCTATATATATAAAATTAGTTATTAGCTAGTAGATTACTTACTAGGAAAAAATTACTTTGTTTACTGTGAGGTTTGTGAGGCCCTGGCACAAGTTGGCCAGAGAAGCTATGGACACATGTCTAGAAGTGTCCAAGGCCAGTTGGGATGGAGCTCTGAACAATCTGGTCTCATGGAAGTTGTCCCTGCCCATAACAAAGGGATTAGAAGGAGAAGTCTGTTGACAACTTGCAGTTAGAATTATCAGAATCTTTTTTGCTTCAGCTTTCCTTCTTTCACACCATTGTTTTCATGCAGCCTTATTGTTGCAATGACTAATTCTCACTTCTGCTGGTAATAGCTGTTCTCTGAACAATTGGCTCCAGACTGCTCAGAGGCGCCAAAACTAGGCTTTTACCTGTAGGATCTTCGAGTTCTCTTATAAACCTCTCTGGTCATCCTTTTAAGTAACAAAGTATAGTCCTGACTAATAGATAATGCCCTTAGAAAGTAACTTCCAGGACAACTTGGATCCAAAATGACTTTTCATGGTGTGAAAGATTTGCAAACAGTTAGAATTGTATGTTAATAATGTGCAAACCAGCCCCACATGTGAAAGCACTGACTTGGCAGAACTGTTGACTCTATTTTTCTGTTATAAATGCCAAAGAAGCTGTGGGTTTTACAGGATTATGCCAAAATGCTTTGGCTTCATCTTTTTCATTTAAGGGAGCCAATAAATTAGTCATTTCACTGCTCCTGCTCTCTGTTGCTGGTTTCTTAGTTTTAAAACAGTTCTTTTGTTTTGGTTTTTTTGGTTTTTTTTTTCCCTGGGAGCATACCAAAGCACTTTCCATGTTGGCAGCTGAAAATGCCACACAGTGAGAGCTCTTTCCTTCATTTCTCCTGCCTGTTAACCAAGGAGCAGGCTGTTAATTAGGTCACATGCCAGGGGAGAATACCTGCTCTGCCTCATGGGAGCCAAAACCACGCACTTTACAAGATCAGCAGAAGATAACCACACTTGCACTTCCCAGGGATCTGATCAGGTGCTTCTTGAACAAACTTGTGCTCTTTGACTGAGCTGAAAATGGAGATGCCACTTGAGAGCAGCTTTTCTCAGATCAGTAGAAAATAAGGATCTCTCCCAAGGGATGCACATCTGGTATATAAGTCAAACTCTTTCATGTGCTCAGTAGTGGTGGGACGTTTTTTCCCTTTTATTTTACTTCCTTAATTAAGTTTTTGACACTTCACAGGAAAGCATTTTCCCTGAAGGAATTCTAAGATGATTTCTCTAGTCCTTTTACCAGTGTTTTGGGTTTTTTTCTCAATACACTGTCAGGTATATCCTCTTGTATGTGCACCCCTTACTTCCACTGGCTCTTTTTTTTGAGCCAGGTCTGTTCCTTTTTTTTAGGCTAGGTTCTCCCCTAAAGGCTGCTCATGTACATTCAGCATCAAAAAAGCCCCAAAGCCAACAACAACAAAAGTTTTTGTGCTTTTACTTTTGAAATGCAGATGTTTTATGAGTGAGTACAAGCTGTTTTCAAGTTCAATTAAGATACTGGCTAAGTTGAACCTCTTAACTGTGTGCTCAAAACAGAAATTGCCATTTTATATGTGGAGTTCAGAATGTACATTTTACAAATCTGTTTTTTCTTGTGTTTTCCTTTTGCAGCTGGTGCTGGAGCCCCATACCCCACCCAGCCCCCTTACAACCCTGCCTACATGGATCCTCAGAAGCCCACCTATTGAAAAGCTTCTACTGTGCTTCTGCATACAAAACTTTCCAAAATATTATTTGTTCTGTTTACACCATGCACCTGTACTATATTTTTCTGGAAGACAACAATCTTTTGTTTAAGTAGAGTGAATCAATTCAGTATCTTCTTTTTTTTAATGCTCCAAGGAAGGAGCATTTTTCTTGTAGAAGTTAATTTATACCTCAAGCAAATACAAAAAGAGATTTTGCTCTAGATACGATGAGAGAAGCAGGAAGAAAGTATTTCAGAAATACAGAACCACAATACCATTTGCTGTGCAATAATTTTGAGAGGGATGGTCTAATATGAGCATTGTCAAATACCCAAAGCTGTAGCAATCTTTTGCACAGTATTAAAATGTAAAAACTTAACCTCTAAGAAACTACCTGATACATGTTATGTAAGTTCTGCCTGTTTTGAAGCTACTATTGTTAGGTAAGCTACCATTTAATACACTTCATTTATCATTCAAAAGGGAATTTTCCTTTTTTACAACACATTTACTTTTGGTAAGGGGTAGTAAACCATGTTTAATTGCCTTTGAGCTATTTCTAAATAGCATGAGTTTGTTATTTCCTTGTTTTCTGCCCCAATTTTAAGGTTTATAAACTGTGACTCCATTGGGTGTTACAGCTAGAAATCAACAGATTCTCTGCCACTTAAAGGACCAAACAGATCAAAAGCTGAAAATTCTTCACAAAAATTATTGGATGAGTATTTCTTGTTCAGGTAGTACTGGACAAGCTTACTTCAGCCATCTCTTGTTGATGAGTTTGGAATTAAAATCAGCCCCTTAATCACACGTTAAGCAGAGGTACCTTGGCAACATTCAGTCCTGCCTCATCACAGAGAAGGAGTTCTTTTGCAGGAGGGATGGGATATCAGCAGAAGATTGGGGTTTTCAAATGCTCAGGATTCTCCCACTGTCTCTAGTGGGAACTGCAGGAACCTAAGAATTACAGACCTTTATAAATCCAGTCTGCATTGGAGTAACAATGTGCTGGGTGAGGGGCCACAGTGGGCATTAAACCTCCCTTTTGTCTTCAGCATTCCCTTAAAGCTGAGCAGAGAATGAGAAGTCAGGGAAAGGAAGGATTTGGTCACAGCCAGCTAATGTATTTTTAAGAAGGTAATGCTTTCAGTCATGAAAATCTTGAGACGTCCTCATGACCAACACTGCTGGGGCTTTAGGCTTTATGAATCTTTTCATTGCTCAAACAAATAAGGTGGGTTTTTTTTTCCACTGTCCTCTACAATTCTGTCTTTTCCAACATTGAAATGCAATTTGTTGTTAATCCTCATAGAACTATGTAGTTATTTGCATGTTATCACTGTGACATAATTGGTGAAATAATTTTAACATAGCTTTTACACTGATTTTACTTTTTTAGAGAGGCCATTGAGCCATTTGTCCTGTGATTCTACATTTGGGGTGTATTATTGTTTGGTGGCATTGTTTTACCTCACAGAGTGGGTGGAAATTGCTGCTGTCAAAGGCAGCCTTGTTCCTTTTCCTGATTTTTTTGAGTCTATTTCTGGATTATTCAGATTCTTTTTTTAAGAAAGTTTTCAGGGCATTTCAGAAGAACCTTGTTGAAAATTTTTACATTGGGGTTCATGACAACCTGTGCCCCTGTGTTGCACCTCTCTGAGTGTTGAAGTTAATAGCATTAAATGGTGCCAAGAGGCACTTACAGAGCATGTATCCGTGTATCCTGTGTCTGTGTGTTCCTCCTCTTTCCTGCTGTGTCAGCTGATGAATTGGGCAAAACTTGATTAAATTGTCAGATGTTACATGGGACCAACCAAAAAAGGATGGTGTGTCCTGTGTGGAGGAGGAAGTATTGCCTTAGAAATCTGGAATGTTTTCTGTGGGAGAGCACTGAGTAACTCTCAGAAATAAATCCCGTGCTACATATCCTACCCCTGGTGCTTATTCATGGAGAAGGAGGACAGAGATTGTTCCAGCACCTTTGTTAGCCTTTGTGGAGCCAGGCCAGGGAAAGCACAGGTACAGCATCCAGTGTGGGGCTTCCTGAGGTTGTTACTGTGCCATGCTCTTCCTTCCCCACCTGGGGTGACAAAGGGAGCAGCTCGTGGTAGTCACAGTGTCGTGTTTGGGTTGTGAGAGGGAAACCTGCAGTTTCCTGGCAGGATGGCTCATTCACCATCCCTGAGGAGATGGGAGGAAAGTAAGGAGGCAGCAATAACAACATTCCCAAATAGGAGGTTTTGGGCTGGAAGTTGTACAGAACAAACAGATGGTCCTGCATTGCCACTGCTCTGTGTGTGGTGGTGGGAGATGAGGGGTAGGGTTAAGGAGCCTGAAAATTGACACCTTTCCATCAGTGGACATGTGCAAGTGATGCCTATGTACAAGTGAAGAGATCAGTCATAAATGTACAAGGAACTACCTTAGCAGGACTATTACTAATTCAGTTAGAAAACTTATGGACAGAAGAGAAAATGGTCCAGTTCACAATTAATCAGATTGAGATTAATTTGTTATTGTTAGTGCATTAATCACCATTAACAATGAGGTGTCGGACCAAATTTTATTTGGTTCTTGTCTTGCAGCCTTGTTGAAGCTTGTTTTCAAATACTGTAGAGAATGGGATGGTTACAGAAAAGATGGAGATGATCCATAAGTTTTCAGTTTAAGCACTGCTGATGTGTCAGTCCCAGTAGCTGTTGCCTTCGTGTCACACTTGTTCTCCACAGTGCTCTGGGGGTGGGGAGGGGGCTAAGACTTTAAATGGTGATATATCTATTTCTTTTTAAAATTCTCTAAGTGCCTTTGTTTCAGAAATGTCTTGTGAAATTAAAGACAGTAGACTATTAAATTTACTAGATAATCATTGTTGCTTTTGTTACATACTGTAACCTCACTTTGTATGTTGTTTGTAGGTTAAACATAAGTATTCAAACCAAATGGCATAAACTGTATGCACCTTTGTAATAAATTCAATGTTTGAAGTACATTCTATCAACTTGGTTTTCTTAGCCTCATTTTGAGTATTATTTAGGGGTGTATCTGCAAAGCTGCATTTTCCTTCATGTGTTTGACAGCTTGTGTTACTGAGTGTCCTTCAGGTCACCTTGTATCATGAATGTCACTTTTGGTGGTGGAGACTGAAGCCTAACCAAAATTACAGGTCACAACATAAAGCAAGGACAGTGTAAGCTGCTGAATGATCCTCTGACAGGCTGCTGCCAACCAAGTCCCAAAGGATTGATTCTAAGGAAGTCTGTAATTTCATTAAAAATATCTTCTCAACTTGTTTAGACTTGTGTGTTGAGTATTGTGCCTCATTCATCAACTTGACCAATTCAACATGAGGTAAGTGATGCTTTCTACTCTGTCTGAGATTGTTTTTGCTAAAGTGTTTGTGTATTTTATAGTTTTGATAAAAATACTTTAGAAAGGTTGTATTCACACCCCTGACTCATTAATATTTCACTTCAAAATATTTTGTTTGGGCAGGTCAAGAGTATTCTTTATATGACACCATGCAGCAATGAATTGTTTAGTGTATCAGCATTATGAACTTGAATTGCCAGCTACATTCTAATGTAGCATTTAAAAGAAAAACAGGGAGAAACAGACATTTTAAAAAAAACCCACTAACACTTAATCAAAACCCCTTAATAATTGGGTAGTTTTGTATTGTTACTCCTTGATTTTGTTGGAGTCTCAGCTGCAGGCTGATAATGTGTTGGAGGTGCAATATAAATAATTTCACTTCCAGTTTTATTTCACATTTTCTCTTAGTTGACTGGGTAAGCAGACAAAATGCATGCTCCTAAAAACCTAAATCTAGAAAACATATAATTAATATTTGGGCTAGAAATGACATCAGGAAATGGCAGTTACTTGTGGTGATTTTGTTGGCACTGCTTTTTAGTTCATCTCTCTCTCTTTTCCCATGACTTATAGCAGGTGCACCTGTGCAGTATGGCTGAGTTTGAGAAGGCAGAGGCAGAGAAATGCTCAGAGGAAAGCTTGTGTGCCTTCCCCTCTCTCTGCACACAGGGCTGAGGAGCAGAACCTGGGTTTTGATGTAAAACCTGCAGATTGCCTTAAGGAGCACATAGGGTTTCAAAGGTACCTTCACCCTTTTTTATTGCAGCTATGGGTTGTATAGGAGAGCAGGCTGCTGAACTGAAAAGCTGGGAGCCTGGGGTTAGGTGAGGAATATTGCTGGTTATGTTTTCATAATGTTTAATCAGCAGATGTCTATGGTAGTGTGAATTTTTCCAGAACTAAACTTGGCATGCATTTAAAACTCATGGCAGGGTTGTGTGGGAAGAGCTGGACACACACAGGAGGAAAAAACTTCAATTATTGCCAAACAAGCAATTCTTGCCTGTTTTATTTTTTCCAAGTATGGAAACTCAGTATCATATCTCACCACTTGTAATAACTCACCAGATTTGCTTTAGCCAGTGGTTTGGGGCCTGTTTTTTTCTCTCTGATTATTATTTGACCATATCTAGTTGTTTTGCAGCCTGTACCACAGGAACCTGGTCAGATTTACAGCTTTTCAGTGAATCATATAGGAGGGGAAAAACATGCATGAGTTAAACCTGTCAGAGGTGAGAGAAAGCTGAAGAAAATGTTACTTTATTCTTTCAAGAGCTCAGGCTTCTGCACGGATAGAATTGTGTCCTCTGCAAAAGCAGCCCCCCCTCAGGGCCAGTTAGCCATTATAAAATAACCTCTGATATCCCATTTCCCTTACTGCACTCAAAATAACTTTTAAACCAGCTACTGCAGCCTTTTCATTCTAACACTTCTTGTTCCAGCAATGGGACTCGTGGTTCACTCTTCAGGTTCTCTCCCCTGGCATCAGGTAGGATGCCATTCTCAGACTGCTGGACAGGGGCTGCAGCTCAGCTGTGCTGTAAAGAAGGTTCTTTAGCAAAACAAATTGTTCATTCTCAAAACTCCCACCTACGACATGATTAATGGATAGATTAAAACATTACTGTTTGTCTTACCCTCTGTTAGGACACTCTACAGGCATTAGTTGTTACATGTTCTGACCATATATGAAAATAGTGGCAGTTTTCTCTGGATATTTTCAAAAGCAGGTTAGCCTTTGAGCAGCTACTGCACTGACAAGCTTTAGGACTAAGTTTTCAAATGAGTCCAGGCTCAGCAGTGCTGGCAGTGACCCTTCAGGTGTGAAGGTGCTGGCCTTTGCTCTTGGAAGCACTTTGATAAACTTCAGCCACAGTGGGTTTGTAGATCTTAGTAGAAACCACAGATCACCTTTTCTTATCAGTCTGCTAAAGCAATTACAATCAACAATGTACATTTTTAAACAATTTACACTGGAAGTGGAAGTTTGCATTTGCTGTTACATTCACAGCAGATAAGAGAGTCTGTGCAGGCAGAACTGCTGCATTTGACCCTAATTGTAACCATTTGGCCATTAATAGCCACAAATAATATTGCAGACTGTAATAAAAATATTCAGTGGTTAGGATGACTTTGTTTTAATTGTTTAGCACAGGCTTTTAAGCAGTAGCTCACTCCTGGGATTAATATGAATAAACCCAGCTCAGGTCAGGGATGTTGTGTGCTACAGGATGAGGAATTTTGTATTTGCCATCTTCACCTCTGTCAGCTTGGTTTAAAAAGATGGGGTTTTGAGGCCTGACATGACACAAAGCAGTTGTTTGGCTTCTCTATGGGAGTTTGTTTCAGTTGGGGGCTGGATGAGCTGCAGAGGCCCCTTCCAACCTCACCAAGGCAATGATTCTGCAAGGTGTAGAACTGAGCAAGGTTTCATTTAACAGGAAAAAGCAGCTCTGGTGAGCTCAGCTTTCAGCCAAGAGGAAACCCTGGTTGCCATCCCCAGGGGCAAGGGAGCAGATGGTGGCTGCTGCTGAGGGATGTGACAGTCTTGTGTAGAACATGCCTGGTGGCTTTCCTTTGCTCAGTACTTCATTGTTCACTCTTGTGCCTGTGCTTGATGCCAGAGTAAATTGTTTTTCTCAGTTAATACAGAGGCACAGTTTATCTGTAACATGGTGGGGAAATGCAAACTGGCTGTGGAAAAGCTGCTGTGGTAGGAATTCTTCAGGGAGTGAAGAACTGATGATCAGGGATGATGAGCTGTTGCATACATGATTGGATCTTTTTAATCCTGAGAAAAATTCCAGGAGAAAGTAAAAAGGGAAGAATTGCTGAAGGTCAGCACAATCTTAAAATAATCCTGACAAGGTTGATCACTGTAAATGTCTTAAATAATTATGGTGGTTCTGTAAGTATATTTCTTTTCTGCCTTTTGTTTTTAGGAGTACAGCCTCATTTTTCCTTAGGAATGTGAACAGACAATGTCTTCAATTTTAAAAGCTGTGGTTTAATTTCACAATAACACAATTAGTTAGTGTGATTCCTGCCAGTGAAAAGTTTAGGGGTTTGGATCTGTTTGGTGTATGGAGCCTGGGTTGTACTACTTTAAAGTCCAGAGTTGGGAGAAAACTCAGTGAGAATGTAAATGTACATGTTTGGGTGTTGTCTGTTAGAGGGGGTGGATGGGAAGGGATGCAGAGCCAGGAGGGAACAGTTAGAAGTTTCCTACCAGTTTTTTCCACAGATAACTCTTCTGTTTATATGAAGTTTAGCAATAATCCACTTCTCCCTTCTTCCAAGTTGCCATACACACACCCTTTAGACGAAGCCAGGAATTTTTTTAAACAACTTTTTATAACTGGATTGCTCCAGCAGTTTGGGATTCCTTAGGGAACTGTTTTTTGTCCAAGTTCTTAACAGTTCATTTCGTCTGTTCACCCAGATGGGTTAAATGTCTCTTATCTCTATAAACTCAAATTGTTTAGAGAAATTAACTGGTGAGAACGGTTGAAAACTGATGATCACTGCATTTTGGGATATCTGAAGTACTGTGACTGTCATATCTTTGTTAGGACAGCTCTAAGCTTGCCCCTGACAGCAGGCTTATGGCCAGATACTGCTTTACCACAGCTTCTGCTCATTGGGCTGTTCTTAAGGAATTATCTTAATGTTTATTTTGGTTTTCAGGAAGGAAAGGGCTTTTACATGCACTTTCCAGGTCTTCTCTCTAATCCTGAAGACCAGGAAATGTTTGGCGGTTGTTTTTCCTTTTTTTTTTTTTTTTTTCTAATTTTTTTTTTTTCTTTTTTGGGGTTGCTTTGTTTATTTGCTTATTTATTTATTTTACATAGACAAGTCAAACGTTTTTTGTCACACCAATATCTGCAGCTTGTCTTGTCCAGGGTCTGGTGACAGTTCCAGGGTTCCAACCATGCAAGCACACACAGAAGGCTTTGCTGCTCTGTGCCTGTGCATCCTTCCTTGGTGCATTTCAGCAGGAACATGGCAGTTTTCCAGATGCTGCAGGGGACTTGAAACCTGTTACTGAGAGGAGCACTTGGCAGCTTGTGTTTCACAAGCTGCCAAGAAATGACCTGGCCCTGCCTGGTGCAGCTGCTGCTCAGAGAGGAGGAGGCTGAGCCCAGCCTGGGGGGAAGAAGGAGCTTTGGCTCTCTGGAGATGCTGGATTATTATCCCAGTTCTTCCTGCATAGGCATTTCTAAGTTCTCTTCCAAAGCAAGAGCCAAGCCAGGAGCTTGCTGAGCACACTGAAGTGGGCTCTTTGCTGCAGGGCATGACCAGAGAACAGAATATCTCCCCATTTTCCAAAGGCTTCCTTCCCACTCTTGTAGAGTCTCTTGTCCTCCTGGTTCCCAGATCCATGCTTGTCCTTAACCAAGTCCCTGCTGAAAATGGAAAAGAGCTCTCCCATCTAAACATACACCTGTGGGCTCATTTTAGTAACACACTTCCCTTTTTAGGGTCTACCTGCAGCCCAGTGTGACAGCAAGTGAGGGTCATACACACTTCAAAGGGTGGGGCAGCAGCTCTTCCTCCAACCTTTGGTGCTGAATCCTAGCAATGAGAGGCACCTTCATCTTCATCACGACCAAAAATCCCAGTCATTCTGCACACATTTAAATATCCTTCTATTGCCTAGGATGCAATCCTCAACAGTACCATCTTACTCTTTTAAAGGGAATTGTAAAATGTAAGCTCTAGTATTGTTTGTTTTGGCATCTCAGTAATTATACTTTCAGCAGATTCATGAAATGGAATGAGCTCAGGTGATTAATCCTCAGCACGAAATTCAAAGCCCTGTAGTGAACTGCTAATTCTTAAGTTATTTCTAGAAGGGTTTTTAAAATCACCATAAACTGTTTACTAATATCAACAATATGAAAGTTCTGGAAGTCACACAAGGAAGTGATACAGCTAAAAGACACAAGTGTGTTCAAAAGGCTTTCATATGAATGCAGTGATGCCAAACACCGTGGCACATTCAGCACCATAAATTCAGCTGCAGTCACAGTAAAATGGAGAATAGAGAGAAATTTCCATTCCATTCACAGCAGTTTCATACAGGATGGAATTCAGAACCAGTCATAAGCCATTGAGTGGTTTGCACAGCAGTATCAATCTCATCAAAATTCCTTTGCTTTCAGCTACATTTAGATAGCACTGAAATAATTACAACAGAGAAATGTGTCTTAGTTGTGCTGTGTTTGAGTGCAAGATTATCGCTTAAAAGGATGATTCAAAGTTCACATTTACATTGGCAATGATGAATCAGATGAGGAAGGACAGAGATCTTTGCTGTTGCCTAGCTGGAGTCTGTTCCTTGGTCTTCTGGCTCAGGAGGATACAATTCATCCAAAATCAGCTCTGCAACAAAAAATAATAATGTTTCAGAGAATTATTTTTTTTTCCCTGTTTCATAAAGTATAACTGTACCTGGAATCTGCATTTTAGAACATACTGATGGTTGAAGACTACAGCAAATAAAATTTTTGAAGATTCCATGCAAACAGGTCTTTAGCTTTGTGTTTTGTCACACAAACTTCTCCCCTTCTTTTCTTTAATGCCTTTTCTAGGAACATCTTCCACTATCCCAGGTTGCTCCAAGACCCATCCAACATGGCCTTGACCACTTCCAGAACTGGGGCAGCCACAGCTTCTCTGGGCAACCTGTGCCAGGGCCTCCCCACCCTCACAGGGAAGAATTTCTTTCTCATATCCAATCTAAACTGCCTTCAGAGGTCTGAGCAACAACCAGCTGTGGTACTTGTTAAAAGAAAAGTGTCAGAAGTGAAATTTTTATTTGTGCAACATGGAAAAAAGCCAACATTTGACTGATTTTTACCTTCAGAGGCACTCAGTTTTTGAGTCTTTTTGAGAATGGCTCTTATGCCTGGCATGGCTTGGTCATATTGATGGAGAACTTCCAAACAGTGTTCATGGAACAGTTTATCTTTCTGAGACAGGCTGTGCAAGAGTAAAACAGCATCCCGTAAAAACTGAATAACTTGTTCCCTATGTGCACACAAGCTGGTCTCAGATCTAATCTTCATCCACTGTCTGTGCAACATCACAATTAGTGCCTTAACCACCTGCAAGAGGAAAAACAGTGCCTCAAGACACAAAGCAAAAATACAGGAGCAGAAAACTTATTTCAGTATGAACTTTTCTGCTTAATCTCTTCAAACTTTCAAATTTCAGGCTATTTTCTAGCAAGCTAAAGCAAGCTTCCTAGAAGGTGGCATCCTCTAAAGTACATGACACTTCTGTTTCTCTACAGCAAAAAAATAAAAGGGCCAAAAAGCAATTTCAGCAGTGAGTACTTGGAACTTGTCAGCAGGTTAAACATGGGGGAGTGTGGTGAACATACCTCGAGGTAGCACTGACAGTCTGTGCCAGGAAATAAAACTGCTGGTCTGGAGCACCACATGCAGCGCGTCAGGAGCCTCACTGTCTGTTACAAATACAGCCTGTGTTAGAGTGAGGGCTGAGTTATGATAATTCATTGCTAGTTTCAAATAGTCTTGGGGTATTTTTTTTCTCGTAACAGCTGTCTTTTACCCTCAAAATTGTACAAGTTTTTTTCCCTGTAATACTTCATAGAGTTTGCCTTGCACAGAAACCTTCTCAACTTTCTGATGAGCGAGGCTGACAAGGTCAGGGCCCTTTAATTCACTGCATACAAATAATGTGTTTACATTTAGTATAACAGTGCAGGTGGGGGTAATGGAAAGGGTTCAAAATTCTTTAAAATGAGGCAAGTAGAGCAAAAAGAACTCAAGTCTGTGTTGTTAGTACAGACAGAAGTGACAACAAATTAGGTTTAAAAGCTATTCTTTCTATATATAACCATGACTTAAACAGCAAGGTAGCATTTCCATTCATTGCAAGGAATATAAATCCTAAATCACTACAGAATGTCTCTTAAATGTAATAAACACAATCAAAATGAAATGCAAATCTTGCTTCTTTTTACTCTTCTATTGTTCTAAAAGCAAAATAAAGCTTTGTGCTGAACATCTGCAGCCACCTAGGATCTTCCTTGGTTTTTTCAGTGACTTGAAAGGCTATTATGACCAATGGTCTCTTCAAGGATAGTTATTGATTCAGTTTCAAGTAGGTCCTTTAAAAAATCAATGTAATCCCTTACTGCAAGCTCATACTTGCAGTTTTGTATTTCAGCTAGAGAAAGAACTTGTTTTGAGACAATTTGTGCACTATCCTGCTCCTCCCACTCCCCCAACTGGAAGGAGAAGGAAAGACTCAGCCATGGTTACCTCTTGCTCCAGCTGAAGCCAAAGCATTTCAGATGCTGATTTATCTGGTCTTGATGTTATATACATGTAGAGTGCAAGGAGAAGGCAGGTGTCTGAAACAGAGAGAATTTTGTTCTTTTTCCAACCAGCCACTTGTTCATGGCAAAAATTAATTCTATCAGGCAAGAAAACATTTTGAGTTCTATCCTAGGGCTCATGGTACAAGGCCTCAGCTTCTTGTTTTACTTCCCACATCTTTAGCAGTGCTGAGGAAATTGGTATCCCTACATTTTATATTTGCCTCTGTGGTAATCCTGTCGTGGTTCATTCACAAGGGACTAAACACAGATCATTTGTCATGCAGAGTACTAGAATCTCTGAGCAGTGCCATGAGCACAGATAAAATTTATATTCAAAACTCCTCCAAAGCCCCTTTTTCCTCATCAACCTTAAATACACAATCTAGAAAGTGATTTTAAAATGGCTATCAAAACCAGTGCTTGTAGACAGATACCACAAGACAAACAGTCTCCAAATCATAAGCAGAAAACAAGTTTTCAGCTAACATAGCGGGCTTTTTGCCTTCTGGGGTTTCAGCACCTTGGAGCAAGTCCTGTTTGCATCACTGTTAGTCATGGTAACAGTTCTCTGTCTCCTGCAGTCTGTTACCTGAATGAGAACAGAGCTGAGCACGCAGCAGGTGGTGCTGGGCGAGAGCACACAGGAGTCTCACAGTCAGAAGCACAGCAGGCACAGGGGTCTCGGGCCGCAGACAGCGCTGCAGCACCTGGCTACTCAGTAAGTGCTGGAAACTTCAAAACAAAACTTTGTTAGAAAAGGGAAGTGCAGTTACAAGTTGAAAATATACTATTTTTTGTAGACGGCATTGTAATTTGTGCCTTTTAAGCTATTCAGAACATACCCAATCTCAAATTATATGTCGTAAATACAAAGTATGCTGGAAAACATTGTTACTTTGGCAGTCATGCTGCAGTTCACACTGGCAGTTTTACCTGCCAGAATGAGATCCTGTGCTTTCCTTCCTTATGCACCTCCCAGCAATCACAAAAACCCCAAAATGCACGTTACAAAGCTTCTTCACTTTCAATCAGGCAACAGCATCTGTTTCGTATGAACATCATCAGCAAACCTTGTTACTGATCAGGGATGATTATTATACTCATTAACAGCAAAGGCAGTAGAAAGATCCTCAGCTGCTTCTCAAATATCATCTGGGATGTGATTTCTCTCATACACAGCACAGCTTCTAGTGGAAGCTGCCCAGATGAGTTTTAACAGAGAATGAAAACTGCTAAACAGCAGACTCTGAAATAATTTTAAAGCTATTACTGACTTACTTTATTAACAAGTCCATAGTTGAATTTTCAGCTAATTTTACCAAAACCTTAAGGCTTTGGCTCAGGATATTGTCAGTCTGGGAACCCCTTGCAGCAGAAAAAGCTAAAATCTGAAGCAGCTTTTTAAACAAAGAATGTTGAGCTCCATCAGTATTGGGAGGATCCTGTGGAGCAGCCAGCCCTCCTTGTGTCCTGCTCTCTTCTTTATTGTCACACTGATTGTTACACAACACATTTTTGTCCATCTTGGAAACCTGTTCATCTCCAGCAGCAGAACTGTTTTCCATTTCAGCAGACAGCAATGTGTGGACAACATCCCAGCTGTAGAACACCAAATAATAAAGGATCCCCAGTGATACAAGAGTAGTTTCTTCAAGGGACAACCTGAAGTCCTCCTTGCCTGACCCTGTGTTTGTGCTGGCTCTGGAAGCAGCAGCTGGGTGGCTCCCACAGGCTCCGTTCCCTGGCGTGTCCCCGAGCTGCTCTGCTCGGCAGAAGGCACCAACGTGGTGCTCCACCAAGGGCAGAAGATGCACAGCACCGTGGATCCTGCTCTGTGTGAGAGGCAGGAGCCTCCCCTGGCCTTCTGCTGGCTTTCCCTCAGATAATCCTTCATCCAGAGCAATCAAGTTCAGTCCTGTTATTGCCAGTTTTTGAGCTTCTTGCAGAGACAGAAGAGGGGTGATTCCTTCTTGAGTTGTCCTGCTGCTGGAGAGTTGTGTGGGCTTCCTGTCCAAATAAAAATAAAAGGGAAATGCTTCACAAGGAAAGGCAGAGAACAGACTTGAAATCTAAGTTATCCATATTATGAATTGAATAATACAAAGGCCAGAGTACTAAGAGATGTCTGTTTCCAAAACAGGAAAAAAGGGGGGGAAACATCATCCTACTCCTTGATGCCTGCATGGAAGAGCCATTTCAAAGCATTCTAGGTTTCATTACTAATAAAACAACCTATCTGAAAAGCAAAGATATTTCAGAAGCTACAGTCTAATTCTGTAAAGTGAAAAACTATTACAATTAATATCCAATCTTCATATTTAAAATGCTTTACCAGGAAATATATCTTGGAAAGTTGCACACCAATCATACATTACAAATTGAACACTGTTTATATTTTGAAGATACAAAACAACTTTTTAATCACATCTTCAGCATTTTCTTCCCCCTTAACTCATGATCATGTTTCTGTGCTTCCCTCATTGCAATGCAAGCTGCTAACAGCTACTCCCATGTTTACTTCTGTACCTTCCCCTAACAGATAATTAACCTAATTTATTTTTTAAGAATGTTCCAGTGTTTAGTATGTGTGATAATCAAAGATACAGAATGATGTCCCAAATTTTGCACTAAATGGCATAAGCAGAGCATGATTTACCACAAGGAATGAGCTGCCCTGCATGACCAAGTGTTTCTTAGTACAGAGAATGCCACTGTTCTGAACATGGCAGATACAGTTTAACAAAGGAAATAAAACTTACGTATCCAAAGAGTTGGGCGGCAACACAGCTCCAGGTAGAGGCTCAGAGTTGCTACTGAGAAGGTGGCAGAAACCAAGAAGTGACCCAGGGACTATGGGCTGCTTCATTAGTGCATTCAGCAAGATAGAACCTGGAAGCATACAGAATTTTCTTTGGAGTAGATTTGCCATCATCAACAACAAAAAAAATCAGTATTTCAGAAGATCAGCCTTATTGCGAGAGTGCTCGCAACCTCAAATTTGGTTTGTCTTTTTCATGATGAATCTTCTTTCTTAACAGGAGGATGATTTTCAGAAAAACTAATTTAAGATATTTAAATGCAAACCAAGTTATATTTAGAGGTATTTTAATTATGACCCCATATTAGCAAAATAGCTTGAGCCAAGTGATCACATATCCAGCTGTTCTGGTGACTTGCCCTCCATTTTCTACTCCAGACATTGAAATTATGTGATGCAATTCCACTGCCAACTGTAACTAAGATAGTACCCTAAAGAATTCTTGGAGCTGACTGTTGAAAACGCTTTATAGTGTTTTTTATTTTATAAGGTACATGTTCCCTGGTTTTATTTCTGCATTACCAGAATGATATTACCTTGTGTATTCCGTTTGGGGACAGAGTTGTAGGAACCATTTTTTCCTGTTGCTTTGTGCTGCTTCAGGGATGAAACTTCAGGATGAGTTATCTTCCTGTCTGAAACAAACAGGGATTGGGAGAACACAGATCTGCACCCATCCTGTACACGCAGCCACAGTGTATTTTAATCATCTCTATATGTCACAATTACCAAGCAAACCAAGACCAAAAGCCTTGTAGAGTTCAGAAAAAAATAAACAAATGTATTTTTTCAAACAAACAGGCATATTGAGTGTTGTTACCATAACAAACAATAGCAATACTAATGCTTTCAGCCTACTGCATTTTTCTTTTTGCTGGAGTTCCTACTGCCCATATTTTTTAAATTAACATTGTAACTGACAGCAACATCTCAGATTTTTCATGACTCTTCAAGTAAGGATTAGTTGATGATATCCACATTTCTTACATTTATTATTTCCCATTGCTATTAAAAAAACCCTACTTTTGTTTCATTTTATAGCAATCTTCAACTATATGCAGATAATAATTTCCTAAGGTTTACTCAATGAATTTCAAGATAGAATTTTGTCAGAATTACTGCCCTACATATAAAAGAGGAAATGAGTACATTGTTTCAGTTGCTTCTTTCAATATGGCTAAATATGTACCCTTTAAAATCCAATCCCCAAAACGCTAGAACAAGAATACAAAACATGTACTACCTGACTAGGAGACCAAGAAATAGGCAAATTATTTCCTATTCTTTATGCAATGAGAAAAGACAGATCAACAATTTGGATGTTTTAGTTCATCACACAATAAAGTTTTTTATTGCAGCCACTGGCCACTTCATCATTGCCACCTTGGCATCTGGCACTAAGGTATGAATTAAAATGATCTTCATGCAAGTTTCAGTCATGGCTATTTAACTCCAGTTGGTATACAGTGAAAAAAAACCTAACCAAAACCAAAATAAATAACTGTGAACTGACTGCAACTATTCAGTCACAAAATACTTCTCTAATGTAGAATGTTCACATGTAGCAAAAAATGTTGCAAGCTGTACATGGGTTTACCTTCTTTGATTGAAGTAGTCAGGGCCATCAAATTTCCTGAACACGATGGCCTAGTGGACATTTCAGCATTGAAAGACTCCTTCGTAGGAAAAGATCTTCTTTCTGGCTGTGGAGAACATCCTTCTGATTTCACTTGTACCACTAGACTCTTTTTAGGGCTAAGATAAAAAGATAAATCCGTATTTATTTTGTAATTATTTTATTAAACAGCAATCAATTTTCTTTGCACTGATATTTTAGAGATACTTCACTATTTGTGAAGTATCTCTAAAATTTGAGAAGAAACTCTTTGAATTTCTGTCACAGATACAAAGTTCTTTTTTGAGCAAATTCCATAGATGTCATCAGACTTTTTTTGTTGTATTTTTTAAAGACAACAGAGCTAAGAGTCACATGAAGAAAGAAAACTTCTTCAATAGTTTAAACACATGTATTTTTAAAATGAACACAAATTCCTTTTCCAAGCCCCCTACCTTGTTGTTGGAAGTGCCTGAGAAAGGTGTTTATTTCTTTCACAGTTCTGAAGTCGTGTTCTTAATTCATTCATTTCTGCGTCCTTGAACTGCAGCTCGGAGTGCAGCGACTGTAACTGAAAGAGGAGTTCAGGGCAGTTTTACTGTTACCAGTTCACAAGTGGTGCAACTGCAGAGAAACTGAGTTACCAGAGAGCTCCAGATCACCTTCTGCTTACTGTGAACTCCAAGATCTCCATTTTTAGGAATGTTAGTCCAATTAACACTATCTGAGAGCCAAGTGCCAGGAGTTCAGGCAGGAAGCCTTTGAGAGTGGCTAACACAGAGCAAGTGCCACACAGAGCGTGGCTCCAGTGAGGCTGCAGAGCCAACTGGGCAAAAGCAGCCACTGTCCTCTTCAGGGCTTGCACAGAGATGACTGCAACAAGAACAGCAATCTGATCAGAGCCACAAAGCATGTTCTGTCACTTTTTCCCCACTCTAAAATACATTCAAATTGCAGTGTTCTCAGGATGGCTTCAAAAACACAATAAGTAAATGGAAACCTCTGCCACCTGAATTTCACCCCTTTATTTTGGCAGGGGAAAACCTTCAACAAGTTCTTACAAATGTTTTCTTATGGGTAAAAAAATAAAAGCAAGCATTGTGGAAATTTCACACAAATGTTCTTCCTTTGACTAAATGGTCTATGACATCATTAAGTCATAAATCAGCATCTGCAAGTGATCTGCTGGTAACTGACAGATTTACAAACCTGTTTGGAGAACTCTTTTTCTTTTTCACTTAAAATCTGAGATTTTTGCTGTTCCAGTAGCAGGTATGATCTTTTCTGTTCTTCCATAGCGTACTCCATCTGTTGCATTGAGTCACGCAGAATTTTAATTTCTCCATTTTTAGTGAGAATTTCATCCTGCATTTCTTTCAGCTGCAAACAGAGGAGTTACATTAAAGGATGGATATAGCCAAAAGTATGTATTTGCATCAGTATGTGGTTGAAAATTAGGGGTATTTGTAATTTCTAGGGAGAAAAATGGTCCTAGTAACTCAGCTTAGAAATTCTACACATGTTGCCTCTAATATTTCTCTAATTAAATCAGCCTCAGCTACTACTGTTTTCTTTAACATAATTAAAAAGGACAAGATCATCTTTCTCTTTCCCTTTCTCTGCAATTATGTTTTGGGGTTGTTTTTTTTTTTTAAGTGTTCTAGTCACATACATCAATAATTTATTCATTGTTTGGATGATAACAGTGATAATTTAATTATACTACTACATCCATCAGGACAGCCAACAAGCACTCTAAGACAAGGTATCACCCCCACACAGAATCTTCATGACATTGAGTCTCTAAAACTTCCTGAGCAGCCACTACCACTCGGAGACAAGACTTTGGGGATAATAAAGAAGTTACTCAGAAAAGCAAGAAGAAAAGATCAGAAAGACACTTCTCTACAAGTGTAAAATTATGATTTAATATGGTATACAGGTAGGAGACTCCCTGATAAATGGGGATATAATAGAGCTGAGAAAGATACAGAAAATGGAGAAAGGGAAACAGAGTATCTTTCCATAAATGACCACCAGAAGGTAAAGTAACATAAAGTCACTTGAAAGTCACATCACTTTCTCAGACATTTTCAGTTAAACAAAACAACTCTGGCTGACAGGACAGAGAAATTATTTAATAGGGAACAAATAAAACTGAAAAATTAGCATTTGCTAATATGAAATGATCAAGAAATAAAATATTGCTCTCATTCTTTAGTATTACTAGAGCTGTTTCTATTACAATGATTTTAACACACCCCTGGAATTACAAAGATTAGATCACATTGATTAGAATTAAATGCTTGGGACTGGATTTATCCCACCTTTCAGTTATTCCTATCAAGAATGTGATATTTAGAGGAGAAGGGAGGATATTGCCAACCTTCTGTTTGACTTCTTCATGCTGTGTCTGCAGCACTTCAAACTGGAATGCATCTCTCACCAGACCATCTTCTGCTCTGCTTCCTGCTGCAAGGAAAAGCCAAAATCTGAAGCACAGATGATGAATGTACATCACTGGTGACTCAACACCAAGGTTTTGTAATTTTCATTGCATACATCTGAATATCTTTTATTTTACTGTCATTACAAACAGGTAAACTGCCTCATCTAGCCACCACAGGAACTTTGCTAGTGCTTGAGCATCAATTCTTATAACAGAAGATCCCCTGCCCCTTCAAATTTCTAATCACAGAATGGTTTGGGTTGAAAAGGACCTTAAAGATCATCTCATATCTTAAACCAGCAAGATGACCCACAGCAAAAGCAAGCATTTATTCTGAGATAACTTCAGTTAATGCACAAACAAGTGTTCCCTGAAAACTTATTCACCTGGGGAGGTGACAGATGTCAGGGTTGCTAAAACATACTTAGATTATTCAAGCTCTCTATGGTTCATTATGAAGAAACCCCAGCTTTTGTTTCTTCAAAAGTAAACCTGAAAGTCAGCTGTTAATACAAGGCATGCTATGGATTAATTAGGGGCAATTAAGAGGGAAAAAAAAACATCTGAAAGCCAACATGCTACTAGAATATGATACCTAAAGCATGTTGAAAGTTTAGGAGACTAATTTTTCTTTTATTTGGCAGGTTTAACATGTAGCACCCTCATCCCAGGCTGGCATTACCACACACACACCAGGCACGGGCTCCTGGTGCTGTGAGATCAATGCAAGGTTCCTGCTGGGATTGTTATTCTCGTTATTCCTCCGAATCCCAACCATCCCTCTGACACCGGGGGTACCGCCGTGGGGTGGAACAGGCGGGAGCAATTCCCTTAAGGAAACTTACAAGAAAGATGGAGCAAGTCTATTTACAAGAGCCTGTAGTGACAGGACGAGAGGGAGGGGCTTCACGCTGTTTGAGATTTAGGTTAGATATTAGGAAGAAATTCTTCCCTGTGAGCGTGCTGAGGCCCTGGCACAGGATGCCCAGAGCAGCTGTGGCTGCCCTGAATTCCTGGCAGTGTTCAAGGCCAGCTTGGACGGGGCTTGGAGCAGCCTGGGACAGTGGAAGGTGTCCCTGCCATGGCAGGGGGTGGCACTGGATGCGCGTTAAGGTCCCTGCCAACCCAGGCCATTCTGTTGTTCCTAAGGGGACACCGAACCCTTCCGCAGCAGCGGGGCAGTGAGGGGCAGCCGCCGGGACACACCGACCTTGCCGCCCGCCCCGGGGCGGCTCCGGGGCTCCCCACGCGTGTCCCGCGGGCGGATCCTGCGACAGCGCCTGCGAGGCCAGGATGTCGATCTGCTCCAGGTCGTCCGCCGTGAAGTCATCACTGTCCCCGAAGGGGTCCGCGATCCCGGTCATGGCGCTCTTGGGGCGCTTGTGCGGGGGAAGGACGTTGCGGAGCGCCGGCGCGGCGGCCGCAGCCCCGCTGTCCCCGCAGAGCGCGGGGCCGCTCCGCTTGCGC
>VZRH01007184.1:154498-172823 GCA_013397555.1 Urocynchramus pylzowi | reverse complement strand
CGGGGCGGGGCGGGCCGGGGCCGAGCCGAGCCGGGCCGTGAGCGCGGGCGCGCGTTGCACCCGTTAATTCCGTTGGGGTGAAGGAGCGCGGGGGCCGCGTCCGGCCGGTGCCACCGAGCGNCGAGATCTCCACGGCGGCCGCGTTCGTGACCCGCCTCCTGCGGGCCGCCGGCGGGGTCGGCGAGGAGCAGCTGCGGTGCTTCCGCGAGTGCCTGCAGGGGGCGATGCGCGGTGAGTGCCGAGGGGGCATCCCCTCTTTCCATCCATCCCCTCTTTCCATCCATCCCCTACCTCCCTCCCGCGTCCCGCGGGGTCCGGCGGAGCGCAACCCCACGCAGAAGCTCCTCTTTGTTCCCTCCCGCAGAGCACTACAAGCACCACTGGTTCCCCCTGGTGCCCTCCAAGGGCTCCGGCTACCGCTGCATCAGGATCAACCATAAGATGGACCCCTTGATAGGAAAGGCGGCGGGGATGATCGGACTGAGCCACGAGAGGCTCTTCCAGCTCTTACCCAGCGAATTAACGCTGTGGGTCGACCCCTTCGAAGTGTCCTATCGCATAGGTGAGGATGGGTCTATCTGTGTGCTGTACGAAAGCCCCCAGCCTGGGGGGAAGGCGGCCAAACAGCTGGAGAGCAGGACCAGCTGCAAGGAGGAGTGGAGAATTGGCAGATCCAGCCCTTCCAAGAGTTACAACATGATGACGGTTTCTAGTTAAAAACAACTCTTCCCTGTACGATGTTGTGTGTATCCCAACCTCATGGTAAAGTTAGATGTAACTGAGCTTTTTTGTTTTTAATTATTTTTTCACCCTATAGTCATTAAAGTCGTGGTAGTACTGCCAAGTTCTTTGTGGCCAAGGGCTAAATGTACAAAGCAGTTCTTTACGCTGCATGTTCCTTTCTGGGTTGTGTCCTGTAAATGCACTGTACAGTTGGTGGATTGTTTTACACATTTATATTTTCAAAAACGTTTTGCGTATTTGTAATAAAAAGCAATATTGTAGCACTCTTTATGATGGGTTTTAGTCAAAATTAGTACTTGCAAAAAAAAAAAATCTGCAATTTGCAGAGCAATAACACAAAGCGGGGTGGGAAACAGATCTGCACATAAATCTTTCCAGTGATTTGTCTGCACAGACTTCTCTCAGGGTCATTCAAGTTTGACTGTGAGGCACAAATCACAGAAATAACTCTTTATTTTTTCCTTTTTCAAAGCATGCATTTATTTGAAGGCTTGGTTCCATCACATCCCAATATTTTAGCAAAAAGAAGTGGGGAATTAGTTGTCTTGTTATTTCTAGTTATGGGAGTAGAAAAATAAAGACTTGCTTAAAATGCTTCTGACTCGTTTTGGTGGTGTGCGCTTTTTTCCTTTGTTTTTGTTTTTTTGTTTTGTTTTTCCCTCAGTCTTTTAACATTGCTCTTAAAGCTTACTCTGTCTATTTCAAAGCTTATTGTGTCTATTTCTAGTAATTGCAGAAAGCTTTGTAGTTAAAGAGGTGTAGCAGTGAACATCCATCTTTATTTTTGATCACAACAAAACACTCAGTTTTGGGAAAGCTTGCTGGCTGCCTGTCTTCAGCTGAATAATCTGTGTAGAGCTGGGTGTGTTTTTGGTACTTAATGGAAGCAAAAGTACTCTTCTAATATTTGATCTATTGCAGAAAAAAAAAAGCTTGATTTTATAAGGAAATGGAGTTTGGGTTTTAACACTGCAACTTACACCATGTAGGAAGCTTGAGTGAAAATTATCATCAATGCTGTAACTACCTTGGCTTTTCTGGAAGGTAAATCCTGCTGTTTCTGGCTTTGAGTTCCTTATTTTTGTCAGGGTCTCTTATACCAGTTGGGTACAAGTTTTAGTGAAGGTATCAAACACAGTAGATTTGATGCAATAACAAAACTCTGTGTTGCTGGTTTATGTGGGTACTCTTAGTGTTGATATCCCAGTAAAGGATTTAATTTACAGATATTGTGATTCCTATTCTAAGAAGCAGTGCTTTCTAATTCAGCCATAGAAGGCTGCCTGGCATTGCTGATTTCTGTAGCCTGGTGTTGGAGCACGGTTGAACACTTGATGAGAGGGAGCTTTGTCTGGTGTGAGTATGTCAGCCAAAAAAACCCTCCTTGAGCTATGTCAATACCATGGTAGAACACACACTGAGGGAAGGGGCAAGTCTGGGCAAACTGGAAAGGGCAGAACTCCAGCTCACAAAGAGGTTTTTTTTCTATGTTTGCCTTAGAAAAAGCTGTGGCTTGCTTCTGGCTGTTTGCTTATTATCTTGGAGGCAGGCTTGTCTAGTGGTATTTGTTTAATCTTTGGGAACTGTATAGTGCCATTTTCTTAGTAATTAAAACTCTGTAAAAATTGATTGTGTGTTTCTAGTCTGTCACTCCAATAAATAAGTTTCTGGGTTACTTTAACTAATGGGTGTTAAAGGTCTGGTGGCAAATTGCCTTTTTATTAGATAAGATTGGAAATCAGTTTTCATGACGTTGTTTTATTCTCTTGAGGCAGTAAGACTTTCCTTTTCCTCTCTGATGAATATTCAGTGTGGGTAATCCTATTTCCTTGGGACCTCTAAGGGATGTGTTTGACTACTACATTTCTGTGTTTGACTACTACATTCTGTTCAACTACTACATTTGTCAGTAGTTGAACAGAATAACTTTAAATCTGCCAAGGGTGAGGTGACTTCTTTGATTAAATTTCTTTTGAAAGGTAATTGGCCCACTGGAAAACATAGGTATGAAGTCTGTAGCTTAACAGGAGGTTTTCCATAGCAGGAAACACTTGAAATGGAATTGAAGATGACTTGGGAGTCAGGATATGATTTCCAGCTGCTGGGTGTGATTTGAGGTGAAGGAGGGTACAGCAGGTTCTTCAAAGTTCTGTTCTTTCCTGGTGTCTGTCCATGTATGAGCAGAGAAGAGCCTGGGTTAATCCAGCCATGATGGATTCTGCTGCTTTTATTAATCCTTCCCTAAGCAATGGGATGTTTCAGATGTTATGTAATTCCACATCTCTGGTATCCTATGCTCTCTGTAGGTTTGATGTCTATCAATGAATGGGCACTTTAATGCAAATTGGTTTTCATGTATTAAAGCACTGGCATAGAGTTGAAGTCACTCTGCAGACAAACAGGTGGGGGACACCGGGGGAGTTGAATAAAACCCACTGAAGCAAAGAAAACACTTGAGTTGCAAGTAAATACCCTGTGATATCTGTGCCATCTAGAACTGCATTCCATTGCTTTAAAAAACATCTAAGATGTACTGACAGCACAAAAGCTGTTCTGAGGGAATAGACTGCTTGGTAGTAACCCGGGGAGGCAGTTATTTGGAGGATGGAAAGAAAATCAACTTTGTGTTTTCCCTGAAAGGTGGTAAGTTTTGTGTTCTGCTGTTGCAATAAACAAGGCAAAATCTTAACATCTTTAAAATGACGTACTTGTCACACAAGACTGACCACATCTCATCAGTCATGACTTAGAACAGACTGGTTTGGATCCTGCAGGAAGGATTTGTGCATGCTGGCCTCCTTGAAGCAGTAAAAATACATGGAGAAGAATCAGTATGTGCTTCTTTGGATGAGGAGGGGTTAACTGTTGGATAACTAAAGCTGAAATAGGGGGGGGAAAAAATAGTGTATTTGCCTGTTTCTCCAAAATATTGCCTTGTTGCCAAAGGAATTATGTAACATTTGTCTGAGTGGTAAAATGCACCTGAAAAAGAAGGGCCTGCTAGTTTGTACAGCCTGACCACTTCTGTACTGCAGCTATTGTGTATCACCCCCCTGACTCGGTAGCTGGACCTAAGAGCGCAGGGATGAAAGGTTTTGCTATGAGAACTTCAGGAGATAAGGGGATTGTTTGTACTGGTTTCGGGTTCTATTACCTTTAGAGCTAGGTAAATTAAAATAAGAAGTTTTTGATGTTTAGTTTATAATCACTGGTCCTTATTTCTTAATCCTCACGATGAAAGGCTTTTTCAGTGTGTAGCACTTTATATTGCCATCAAATTAAGCCTGTTTTTTGTATTTAAAGGATTAAAAAGATCAAGCTTTTAAAGTTTGAGCACAAATGATTTTTTTTTTAACTGGGGTTTACATACATGCTTTCTGCCAACAGTTGTTCCATTTTTAATATGTGCCTGAGAATGTTTTCCCAGGGAATGAGTGCAGTGAACCAACTGATCTGGATCACTCAGCTCCCACCACGATTTGCTGCTCACCAGTACTGACAGTACTGTGAGCTTCCCTTCACTGAGAACAATGCACAAGTCCTGACAGAATTGCTAAAATCATGGGGTCTTTCACTTTTCTAATTTTTAATTCCTGTAGTGCGTTCTTCTCTGTTATTTTGTCTAGAATGCCCCATGTTTTAGGTGAAATGCCTGGTAAAAAACCTAAATAATGAGTTTGTGATTGCTCACACAAAGGACAAATCCCAGGTTTGTTTAGTAATTTTCTGTACAGCTGGGTTGATTTGCTTTAATGAAATTGTTCTCCTTTGAACTATACACTTACTATGAAGTGGATTAATACCTGATAAATTAACTTCCTTTTTACTTTTAATCCATGATTAAAAGTCTTGTAAGTCTCCTGCAGTTATTAGTTGTTATTTTTTTTTACATTGGGACACTTACTCTAGAGCAATTTTCTATCTGTTCCCACATATACTGGAAATAGATGTTGGGGTCCCACTGATATCCTAAGGCAGTTTTCTTGGGCATTTTCTAGATTTTGTGGTTATGTTTTTCTCATGAAACACTAATATTAATTATTTTTATATTATCTGGTCTAGTCATAAGTATATTTTCATTATCCTCATGCAGTACAAAGTTATCCACATTACCAAATACAGGTAGGCAATGTTTCCTGATCACTCCCAGCTTTTTGCTGATCACTTTAGTAATTTTACCATCTTCCTCTTTTCCGAATTAGAAATCATTTAAGTGCTGATGTATCTTAAAAGGTCTTTACCTTTGTGTAACTGTTTTTCTTAGCTATTGGAACCATGGATTTTCCTCCACTTTTTAGTTTTTAGCTTCCTTCAGATTTTTTTTTTTTTTTACTTCACAGTAATTTGTGTATGTTGGCTTTTTCTCTTTCACCTTGGTTTTTGTTAATTATGACTCAGATTTGGGATTTAATTTTAACTTCTGCCTCACCTTGCCTCAGTGTAGCAGCAGTCTGTCATCACTTTGGCTGTGTGTGATTCTCCAGGCTGATCCACATTGCCAGGACAGAGTGGGAAGATTTGTATTCTTGGGTAATAGAGGTGTGCTGGTTCCTGGCTAATAAGGTTGATACTTTCTATAAATTATCTTTATGGTTAAAATCATGGTTCCAGGGTCACTCTTATTAATATATAAGCTATCAGAGTAATAGACTTATTTATTTTCATGGTTTTCTTGGTGGGGAGTGAATTTATTCCAGTAATAACAAGTCATATTTTGCTTTCTGTTAGAAGGCTACATAAAATTTTCATTGTGATGTAAACTGCTGATTTTAGCTTATAATTTGTGTAACTTTGGTGGGCAATGTATTTGGAGATGGAATTGCATGGAAGGATCTTTCATCTGCTTGGGAGATTCAGTTGCCCCTTGTTTGCAATCAGCAAGACAATCAATGTCTAGAAAGTGTCAGGAGGCAATGAGAGGGCAAATTAAATTGTGATTTGTGAGCACTTTGGTATTATCATTGCTTTAAACTACTGGGCTCTGGATTATTGATGGTAATATTTGCATAGTCTCGTCAGCTGTTATATAACATCAGCTATTTTTCACAGTCGTTCTTAAAAAGCCAAAGAAATGAAAGCTGGAAAAGACAATAAATGTCTGTTCAGCTAAACTAAAAATCAGTCTTAAGTCACTGAAAGACAAAGCTGCAAATATCTCTCTTGATAAAATAACTTTAAAAAGTGAAGGAAAAATAAATTTATCACCAAAATGTTTGATAATGCTTCACATAAATCTCTTGTGCTAAATAAATACCCATCTTAGAGAAATAAGTTCATAATCCTGGAGATATGCCAAGTATGACAGTTCATCTCTGAAAAAAAACCCCACATTTTTGAAAGAAAAATACATATATAGAAGTAAATTCAGTCTCTGTAGATGCTATGATGCAGCACATTTCAATATGAACTTTTTAGAGGGTAAATTCTTATCAACTTTATTTGTAGTTAAGTAGCAATGAGCACAGTGAACTTGATAAAGCAGTTTTTTACTGTAGAGCTGTTGTGCTTGCAGGATGATCTTTGGGAGGAGGCAAGAGCCCAGTCATTCAAACTGGGCTTAAATGGATCATTTCAATGATCAGTTAGTGACTTTGGCCTCAGGTGACTGATATTACCTGTGTAACTCCCAGGATTTTCTGCCACATGAATGGAAAAATGAACAAACACACAAGAAACTGAGGAAAAAGAAAATACTTCATGATCTGTCTGGGCCCTAGTTGCTGCAGCACTGCTGGGCACTCAGAAGAGAATGCTGCATAGAAGCAAGATAGTTTTATCCTCAAACTACTAAACCTCCTTCGTTTTACACTGAGTGCCACCAGGGAACTTGCTTTCCTCCACTGGGGCTCTGAGCGGGGAAAGGAACTTACCTGTTATTTACAAATATTTACAAATACTTAGAAATTACATAACCTACAAAACCTAAACTTTATTTTGCATGCTGCATATAGATGATTAAAACACTAGTGGGAATTCCTAGTGTTCTGCATTTTTAGATGAAATTCCACTTTAATAACTGTACCTGTCTATGATATGAATATGCAGTTGACTCTTTGCACTAGTCCCCTACATATTATTTATACAGCATCATTAGCATCAAAACAACCTTCTGTGAATGTTTCTGTTGCAAATGTGCAACCTGAGGGTTAAATTTGCATAAAGACACATGTAGGAGTGATGGAAAAGAACATAAACTACTACAGTGCTTTGGCTTTTATATATTCTTGGAATAGATTACTACAAAAGCTGACCCCTTACACTTGTCTTATCTCACTCTCTGAATTTGGATTATCAAGAATAAATGGGAACAGAATTCTCATAATGTGTATGATGAGATAATGTTTTATTTAGGGCTCAAAATATTGTATTACTCATACAAATCCTCTCTTCTGGGAAGTGTGCTGGGTTTTTTCTGTATATACCAGAGGTCACATCTCTCCTGACTGCATGTTAAGGGATGATGCAAGAGTTTTGGAAATGAATTTTTGCTGTGGATAGAAAAAAGGTCCACAAATGGGTTGGGAGAGGGTTGTTTTGTTCTTTTTGCCTCATGGTGTGATAGGCTGATACTGAAACCATTGGATATTTTGATGTGGCTTGTGGTCTAATTTTTGAATGGATGTGTGCATGCTAAGTCATCAGTTAAGAGTAATTAAATATGTACTTGAATTTAGTAGAAGAGCTGAACATTTGATGTGGAATTAGGTATTTTGATGGATGGAGGTTTTGCTGAACAAAATTAATTCCGAGTCATGAACTGTGATATTTATGCAACACTTGATTTTGTCATTAGTCTTTTCACTGATGTTTAGCTAATGTCTCTGACAGGCTTTTTTCAATGACTCAGTGCTATGCTTTTTAAGTTGTTGCTTCTGTAGGAGTCAGTGGAATTCCTCCTGTGTTTAGCATTAAAAGCCTTTTGGCTCAGGGCTGGATGAACACTTGAGGCACTTGCACTGTTTAATTGAGCCCTGTGTTAGATTCATGGAGCTGCTTCCAATTGCTGAAGGATCAAATGAAGATTTAATTGTAGCTGAAACCTGAGCTGTTCTGAGTCACTTCAGCAGAAAGGAAAATAATTTATCTGTGTTGTGTCACAACCATACGTGTGCACCATATGGCTTGATGGTATATTCAGGGAAGCTGTGTTTGTGAATTCAAAAATATTTCCTTTTCTTTCTACAAACCTTTCAATATTACTCTTTTTCTAAATGTGTTCTAAAACACTGGACATTGAACATCCCCAAAGGGCTTCATTTTATCTGTGGTCCAGAGGGGGCTGTCTCAGTTTGTGACTAGAAATCAACAGAAAAGCACATACCAGGGCTTGTTGTCCTTTCCCTTTCCCTGCTGCCCTTTCAGAATCTTTCACATAATCTTCTCTCATTAAATTGTTAAATGTTTGCATTGACATGAAATGAAGAGAGATGAATGTTTGTTTATTAGCAGACACCACACCTTGACAATGAATTGGGCCAGTAACCGGCACTGGATAAAAAGGGAAGGTGAATGCAGTGCTTCCATGAGGCATTTCTTTCCAGCCTTTTTACAGCTCCTGTTTTTGTGCCAGACTGGCCAGTGTAACACTATATTGCAAGGAGCCTTTTGTGCTCTGCTCTAACTGGCAGCAGTATTTTAAATGGCCTTTTGCAAAGAGAGTTATCTGTCCCACAATCACTTCACAGGGAACTGGGGTTGGGAATACTGAGATCTGGTATCAGCTGTGTTAACTATGTGGGAGCAAACAATTATGCTTTTGGAAAAATATGCTTTTGGAAAAGTATATCTAATGTGCTGAATATATTACCTGTAACATATTCAGCACATTAGATAGAATCTTAAATACTACTTGCATCTTTTTTTTTTTTTCTGTATGCCTTCTGCTAATCAGTTTTAGAACACTTGCAATTTTACAGCAGTTTTTTCCTTTGGTGGTTATTTCAATATTTCTGAAGATTGGATTTTTTTTGGGGTGACAGTGCTGGCTTATTGTTCTTTTTGTAACCTATCTCCCAGTGTGGGTAACTGCTTGTAAACTAAATATTTAACGTGTGCCTGTGATGAATTATTTCCATAGCTTCAGGCACATAATTAGGCAAATTAAAGCTGGAGTTCCATTTTCAGCATCTCAGCCTTCTGCCTATTTACAGCTAGTTTTATTCTTGTTTAAAAATGCCAATGAAGCATATTATTAAACTGTGACACCAGTAAGTATTCTTCATTTATACTGTTGTCTCCTGTTTCATGCCTAATTTGCAATTTCTAACCCTTTTCCCCCTGAGTACATGCTGATATCTTTAATTGGCATTTGTTTATTTTTGTTTGAAAATCACCGAGTGTTGTTTACCCTTCCTTCTGTTCCCCCTACATTTCTAAGCACTGTTTTCACAATGGGATTCATGTGGGAGCAGCCAAACAGTTCTCTAGTTTTTTCCAATATTCTTCTTTCCTATGTGTGCCACATCAGTGATGGCTCTCACCTCATTCCACCAACATTTTCCAGTAGCTGCTGAGTGTTTTCCCTGTTTCAGAGGAAGGGGACACCTGTCACCCAAGAGACACTGTGAGAGGCAGCTTACCATTTCCAGGCTGTAGTCCTGTGTTTTGACAAACCCTTCACTGTGCTGCAGAAAAACACTGGAACTGAAAACCTTGTATGCCAAATCTAAAGGTAGTTGCCCTCTTTATAAAAAGACAAGACTGAGCTTTTTAATTATTAAGAGTCTTGGGGGAATTTTTTTCATACCCTCATGGTTTATGGACCTGCTATTTGCATCTTTGTTTATACTTTTTGGAGAAGAGGTTATTTGTTATATTTTTATGTCCACTTGGTGCCTTTGTGGCCACCTCCATATAAAACCAAATAAAGCAGTAGGTCAGTGTTCTTTCTCTCATGTATTATATAAACTCCCCATTCATATAAAAGGGTTCCTGTGCATTTGTTTTAATTTAAATGACTTATCAGTACCACTTCCTTTACTTCAGACATCTTATTTGGAATGACTGCTTTAGGAAATTGGTGGCAGATGAGTGGTTACTTTTGCTAAAGGTAAATACTTGTTAGAACCAAATATTCTAGTTTGTTTCTGCAAGAGTTAAAAACTGAAATATATGTCAAATCAAATGGGTATTTTAAGTTGGCAGTAATGTGGTGGAGTGGGTCTGAAACTTTGATAGCAAGAAGGGACAATTCCCTTTATATCATGCTCCATGGTTCAAAAGGGGACAGTATGATGCTTGTGAAAGTTTGCTATCATTTCACTTTATTCCTAAGATGTACATGGGTGTGCCTATTTTGAAGATCTTGTGAATATGATCAAGATCTTGTAAAGCTTGTCTAAGTACAGGGATAGCCAAAAACCTCTAAGATACAACTGTCCTGGTAGAACATGGTACAGCAAGAATGCTCCAGCCGGAAAGAAATTATAGCTCTTATTTATAGAAATAAAGTGCAGCATCTCTGGTTATGAAATAAAGCCTCACCTCCCAAATCTACTGCTAGTAAAGGGAAATTCCCGATAGATCAAGCTCTGTATGTGTGAGGGTTTTTTCCCAGTGAGGTCTTTGCTCTGTCCCAGTGTTACAATGATCTCTTGGCTCAGTAAAGAGATAATGCATAAGCAGGATTATTTGGTATTCCACCAAAACATCCTGCAAAATACCCCCTGTGGGAAGAGCCCAGAGTGGTAAAATGATGCCTTTAGGCAGATGAGGGGAGTGGGGGCATGACATGGACATGATGGGAAACAAAAGGGAAATTCAGGCTTTTCTCAAAATTCAAAAGGGCCCTTGGGAAATGTTCACAAAGTGGAAGAAAATGCATTTGGGGGAAGACTAAAAGTTTAGAGGACAAAATTTGTATGTTTGTCCCTTACTCTGAATGATCACAGAGTGATCCTGGTACAAGGATCTTCTAATAAATATTTTTTTCCACCTCTCAGGGGCACTGAGTTGTCCAGGAAGGTTAAGATATGTGTAACTGTACAGAGAATAGGTAAGTTCTGGTTAGGCTGCTCCTTTTTTGAGTAATTGCTGTGAGCAATTTCTGGTGAGCCAGATTTTGGCAGATAACATGGGTTATTCTGAAATGGCATTTTGTCCCTTTGAGCCTATGTGAATCTAATCTCCTCTAAAGCCTCTTTATGCCATTTTGGTTTAGTGCTGTGTCCTTGATAAAGAATAGTTATGGTATGATTTTCACATCATGATAAGTTATGTTCTAGGACTAAACTCTGAAATGCAATTTGCTTAACAAAATAACAGCTCAGCCTTAGGACCTTTGATATTCTGCACCTTTCTTGTATTATTTGCTTCTGTCTTCATTTCTTCTACTTTTTGACTGCAGCTTTACATCTGTAATCCTCACTCCTATTTTAAGTTTTTCCTTTTGTTATTTTCCATTGACTTTGAACCTCTTCTGGTGCATTGAGACTAAAAAGACAGCAAAAAAAAATACATCCTTAAGCTCAGGGTGACCTATCCTATACTGTTTCCTGCTAATTTATTATTTTTTGTTTCAATGCTAAAGCTTTTTATTAAAAGGTTTAATAAGAGAAATCAACATATTTTTCAATAATTTTATTTCAGAAGGTTTTTTTTTTAATTAACTTTTTAAACAAACAAGAAAAAACTCAACAAAAATGTCCATCAAACATTTCTGTTTGAAACACATAGTGCCTTGGAATAGCTGATATAGGAACACTGTGGAGCTTCAGTAAAATTACAAGAAATTTAAATAATGGGAAGCTTTTGAGCAATCTCTTTAGATGTGGCTGTCTGTATTAACAACCAGGAGCCAGAAAGGAGATTCGGGCCTGCTCCTTTTACCTGGGATCTCCCAATCATATGAGGAGTGTGTGCAATGGCTTTGCTACTGAAAAACAAACAAACAACCCCAGATTTCAATCCTATACACTTTATTCTATGAGATCTGGGAGACGTACATGGAGAGGAAAAATAAAGCAATGCACCTGATAGTGTCTCCTTAAACCAGCAGATGAGGCTGTTTCCTTTTTTATCTCTTTTGCAACACTGTAAACCCCTGGAAACCTGTAACTGCAATTAAATGCCTGTCTCCAAGGATGATTTGGTAAATGGAAATGCTTCCCCATGCCTTTTTTCCCACTGTAACACAGTGTCACAGATTCTTAGACAGGTTCAGAACCAGCTATCAAGTGGATCATGAAGGTATATATTTTTAATCTATAAGTTCATGCCAGGTGGGTTTGTACCTTCCAAGGTGCCAAGCTTTGGGTGAGAAGGGGCTTCACTGCTTTTTGGGCCTGATTTTATCTTAATAAGTGTAGAATTTGATCCAGAATTTATGCTCACTCAATCATCTTAAATTTAATTCCTTGCTAAAAAGCTTGACCTGATAGATCTCTGTATGTGCATATATATATTTCCACTGACATGAAACAAAAGCATAAATATGAGTAATGAGTATTCAAGTGAGACACCATCATAAAGTTTTTAATTGCAAAGGATATTGCACTTGTTTTTGGCAGCCGATCAGTCAGAGAGATCTCATAATCACTTGTTAAGTATCCACTTCATTCCACCTTAATCAAGAGAGTTGTAGATTGTCACCTTTGAAATAGCTGTGTTAAATCAATAAAGTTTAGTGGAATGTGTTACCACTGATCCTCTGATGGTGCAGTTCCCTTCAATTCTCTTTTATTACCTGGTTAGATGAAGCAGTGAGGGCATGGGAGAACTCAAATTCATGTGTTTTTCTGGGGGAGAAAGAAAAACACAACCCAACCCCCCTGTCAGTAACAGCTCCTTCACTGCTGAGTGAGCCATACTTCTCTCTCCCAAAACATTTCTTCATTGTTGTGCTCTCTGCTGCTTTTTCGGAGCACACCCAGAGATATCTGTTCCTTCTGTGTTTTCTCCTTTCCTTGGGAGGGCCCCGCGTGTTTGCCCTGCCAGGAGGTTGTGCAGCTGCTCAAAGTGCAGTTTCACAATCAGCCTGACGCGGTCTGAGAGCGAGCTGCAGCACAGTGGCAAATCCTCTGCTCCCGGACGCTGTGGGATGTGTTCCCATTCGTCCTCCCCGTGTGGCTGTGCTGTGTGTCACGCTGCTTCGCTGAGTCAACTAAACAAGGTTTTGGGAAAAATCCCACCAGAGAAAACTCGACCATTCATTTGATGAATAATCAAATGAGGTGACTCACGGGTGTCACTGAGGTGACTCATGGGTGTCCATGTGTCAAAGGCGTGAGAGAGACACGGGAATACATGGTCAGATTTGGAATGGAGAACAAGATCGCCCTTTTGAGATTCCATAATGTTTATATTGGTGTCTCTGCTTGGGAACTGCATTATAGCTGTGTTTATGTATTGGAGATGACAGATAATGTGAGGCTAAGAATTTGAGAAGGCGTCTCTTGGCTGTTTATCAGTTCTGCTTATTGGTATCAATCATGACAATTCCAGTAAATTGGGTTCTTCAAGGGAGCTGGTCAGGGGGAACATTAAATTTTATGATGTCATTTGCATAATGAGATCATTCCAAAATCGACACTACAGTGAATAAAATGTAGTATGTATGGATTGAAGGATCTCTATCTTTGAAAGTATTTGATAGCTGTGCCAAGGAACGTAAATCTGAATTTCTCAGTAAGTACAAAGAAACTGGCCCAGTGTGTCTGCACCACTCTATATATTCCTGTTTGGTGTTTTCCATCTATTATAGATTTGTGTTTCTGGGTATAAACTGAAATGTTAACATGTGGCCAGTTTACACATAGGTTAGTAATTTATCTTCAGGAGACCTTGTACTCAGTGAACTAAAAGTTCTAACAGGGAAGGTTTCAAGGTTTCCTACAGAAGTGTTGCCAAATGATCGAGATTTAGCTGAAAACCAGCTTAATCGACACATCCTCTTCCCTATTTAAAGGGGTTCACACAGGTTCACTTGAGTCAAAAAGAAGTTGCATGCTGTCCTTTAACCATTAACAGGTCCAAAGGCTGGGCACAAGGCGGGGGAATATTTGTGATAGGACACCATAAAGTGTTTTCACAGGAGCGGATGCAAGACGTGTTTGATGGTGAGCAAACAGTGCAACGTTAACAGCAAGTACCTGCACTGAGGAGTGTTGGCCTGGCCTGAAAGCACCACCAGTCCTGTGGCTACACGAGCTCTGCCCAGGCTGCAGAACTCCTCTGCATTCACCTCTTTATGGAAAGAGTATTTTGGTTTTTAGTTGCTGGTATGTCCTTTAGTACAAGGCAAGACCTAAAAGCTCTTTATCCCTTCATGTTTCCTTCCTCACCTGCAGATTAGAGGCTGTAAAAACAGACTTTAAGGAAGTGCTTAGATGGGGTTGGTCTTGTTCCTTTCTGCCTTAATACTCTGTCAAAGCTACTAGGATTTCACCATAGTTTTTTTGCTTTAATGACCTCCTACAGTATATCTTTTTTTCCATATATTTTCTCTTACCAGTCACAAAAAAATCACAACACTGTTTTTCATTTGTTTGTGTTTTGGGTCATGTCCCACTGGTAAATAGTTGTTTTTCTTTTCAATAAAGGTACAGGCCTCCTGTGTACAGGAAATATTTTTTAATTGTCTTGTCTACATGTAAAAAGTATTGTCTATCCTGGAAATTCTTTGGAGTTAGATAAACAGTACAGAGTTCTTTATGCTGTGTCTATAACTTTATAACTCTCTCAGACTGTATGCAGCAATTAAAGTTCTTGGTAGTTATAATGTCTGTTTGTCCATATCTGTGGCAAGTTTGTGCAAGCTCTTATCTGCTAACAACATAGATGTGGCTTTATTCACATAAAGTCACCTTTCCTGTTACTTATAGTCTTATTCCTGAAGCTGTGACTTCCTTTATTTCTACAATATTTTACTGTGGTTCAAAGTAACACATATACTTTCTAAAAAAGCCACCAAATTACACACTCCAGTCCTATTGTAATCTTTTTTTCTTTGTAGGGTCAGTGATTCTTAGTCAGTGTGAGATGGTGAAATGACAGTTGGAGCATGAAATTTCCTGCACTTCTAGGATGTGTGTGAAATTATGTAGAAAAACCAGGGATTCAAGAAATAACAGTGGCATGATGCAGCCTGATATGAGAGAAAAGGCAAAGCTTGAACATTTGAATGATGTGAGTTACATAAATATAGTCCATTTCTGCTGGTCTGAGTATAATAATAGCATGAAACTCAATCCTATTTAAACAGAATTCTATCTCTTGAAACTGAAAATGGTGTAGTAGTTTAAAACAAATAGTAATAGCATTTTGTATCACAATTTCACTGTTGTCTTATCAAGTCCATTTAATATTTTTGGACTCATTGCCTTGAATTTGTGATTTTTAAACCTGATTTCTCCAAGCAGATGTTTCTAGGTCGCAGAATAGGATCTTTTGTGTCACAATTACTCTTTTCATAAAGAACAAAATATCCTTTCTTTTATACAGAAGCCTCTTTCATTTTAGGAACCAGGAGAACTAAGATGTACCTATTATAGCAAAAATCCTTCTCATGAGCTTACAAGACCTTTGTATTATTGGCACCCAATTTTATAATGAGAATCAGGTAATGCTATTTTTTTTTCCCCTCAGATGTGGATTTAATGAACTTTTTATAACAAAGAATGTTAACATTAAGTACTTGCCTGATACTTTTTTTCCTCCTCAAAGTGAATATGTGAACTGTGGACTGTTCTTACAATTTCATTCTCATTCCCTGGTGAACTTACAAATTGCAAAACATGGCAAATGAGAGAGTCCAGTGTTGATGGCTTCCCAATACCAAAGTATCCCGAGAAACAGGGATTGTGCCATAAAGCACAATGCAGTTACAGCACTCTGAGAAAAAGAGATTTCAGGCCTGTGGTGCTCTTCTGACTCCTTCAATCATCAAAAAAAAAACTGCTGAGGGGATGAAGTGGGGGCTGGAGAACTGAAGGTACTACTACATTATGCATTCCTGCTGCAGTTTTAAACTCATTTATTTACATACTGAAATACCACAGGATACCTGGCCATCTGCTGAGATCCCTGGGTGGATTTTGCAGGTCACTGAGCCCTGTGCTCGCAGACCTCGAGGCACCTCATTAAAACCCATCCAGGTATGTCCACAGCAGCTGTAGTTACACCACCTGACAGGGGAATTCCAGTTAAGCAATACCTGAATGGCATTAAGGGCACCAAAGCTTCTGATAGTTCAGTCCCAGCACGTTGTAGATAATACCTGGAATGAGTAATAAGACCTGATAATGCAGGGAGAAATAACATATGTTAAAATAGGCTTTTGTCCCTCCAGGTTTAAGTTTCACCAGTGTATTCTCAGAGCACTGCCTTAAATTGCCCAAGTGGTAGTTCTGCACCTTGGAATGCTGGAGGAAAAGGTGGAGAGGGAAGTGCTTTGCTGGGGAGAAGGAATATGTTAAAATTTGGTGTCCTCAGTGTTGTTTACCCATGCACTCAAACCTCCACTTTATTTTTAACTCTGTAGGTGTGCATTTTTCAGAACTATGAAAGAACAGGCTGTGCTAGAGTCCCTTTTAAAATTGAGACAAATTAGTTTTGCCCTTGCAAGACAATACATTGGTATTATTTCCCTACATATTTCTTGGTGTAAGCCTAATAATGTTCAAATACTACTTCCCTGAAGTACAGTTATTTTTTAATGATAGTATCATAAATACCACTGTAGTCTTACTACATAAATAAGACTGTAGTCTTACAGTCCTGAGTGAAACTTCTTTATAATCCTCTTAAAAGTCAGAATAGTATGGTTAATTCTTGTATGGTAGATGTGCATTTCTAGTAACATACCATAGAGAAACTTTGCAAACACAGATGACAGAAACCTACTTTAAAGAAGTCACTGTCATTATTTTCATCTTTATTAAATGATCAAAGGAGCAAGAATTCCTTTTTCATGTAGCCATGTATAGTATGCTAAAAAAGGAAAAGTGATGATCAGTTAGTATTTTAGCACGTATTTTGCTTAACCCCTGTTTTTTGAAATTGGATGATGTTTTTAAGTTACACCGCACACTTTTTTTAAAAAAAAAGATCAGTGACTCATTGCAGATTTATGCAAGTTTTATTTTCAGCCTTCTAGGTGCATCTTCTCTCTCCATAAAAAAGGCACCGTTTACTTTGCTTTGACTTTCTTTTGAAAAGCTACAATAGAGAGTCAAGCTTGGACTATACAAATATTCATTATACAGAGGAAAGCTTCTGAGTGTTGATTACCTCCTTTTGTGTCAGCCTGGCCCCTGTCATGAAGAGCTTTGTGAGGAAGCAGGAAAAAAAGGGGGAATTTCAGAGAGCCCTTAGGGCTTGTTTTGAAATGGTCATTGAAGGGTAAGTTTCACTGCTTGTGGTCAAAACTCACAGTCATAAAAATTACTGGATTAGAGGTTCTAGAATTTAATCCTGTGTTTGTGAGAGGGAGTTTGGATCTTTAGATTGTTTTCTATTTATTGTAAATCATGTATGTGTATATTCATACTTGGGAAAACAGCTTAGTGTCTAATTTTTAAAGAATGTTACACAGATGTTGATCTTTCTGCTTCTAACACTGGGTATTTGAGTGACTTGGTATATTGGAGCACAAGGCTAATTAAACAGACACTTGACGGCAAGAGAAAACATCTGTAAAACTCAAATCAGTGTAGCTGGAAACTGTAGCTGAAAAGACATTGGAAGGGACTGCCCAGGGGGATGGTGGAGTCACTGGGAGTGACTGGAGGTGTTTAAGGAAAGACTGGATGTAGCACTTAGTGTCGGGTTTAAAGGTGGTGACGGGTTGTAAGTTGGACTTGATGGTCTTGGAGCTCTTTTCCAGCCTAATCGATTCTGTGAAACGCAATCCCAAAGGGTCAAAACCTCCCCTATTTTGGGTGTTGGACCATGGGCACAGCCTCTGCTGCGAGCTCATCTTGTACACAGTGAACGTTATACGGGCACCCCATACCGCAGAACACACGGGGCTGGAAGGACCCATCGGGATCAGAGCCCAGCTCNTGGCGGCGTGAGGCGGCGGGGCCGGCGGTTGCTCCTGCCCTCCGCGCGGCCCGGGCCGGGCATGGAAGTGGAGAAGATGGATGAGAATGAATGGAAGTACCACGGGGAAGGCAACCAGAGCCTCGTCGTCTCGCACTGCCAGGTACGGGGGAGCCCCAAGCCGGGCCCGCGTGAGGGGGGCGGCCCGGCGGGAGCGGCCGCGCGNCAAACTCTCCTTGAGCTCTGTCAGCCTCAGGGCTGGGACCGAGGGGAGGCTGTTGAGTGCCCGACCCCACTCTGGGTGGGTTAGTGATAAAGATGAGGTCTGCCCCCAGTCTCCTTCTCTCCAGGCTGAACAAACCAAGTGCTCTCAGCTGCTCTTCATAAGCCTTTCCCTCCCGGTATTTCTGCATCCCTACGGCCTCCTTTGGATGCTCTCTAACAACTTCGTCCCTTTTTTTATAGTGTGGTGCTCAAAATTACACACAGGACTGAAGGTGAGACCATTGCAGAGCAGAGCGGAACCATCCCCTCCTTTGACCGGCCGTTCCCGGAGGCAGAAGATGCTTTTCCGCCGCCGGTTCTCACCTGAGGGGTCCCG
>VZRH01007184.1:35136-147896 GCA_013397555.1 Urocynchramus pylzowi | reverse complement strand
TTTTTTTTTTTTTTTTTTTTTTTTTTTTTTTTTTTGCGGGGACTTTCGAGAATGCTGAAGGCTATATCCGGTGAAAATGTAAAACAAATCCCAGTTTTGCAGTCAAGCTCAGGAGGTCATTAGCCTTGATTAAAAATGATCCTGTTTTTTTTTCTGCTTGGGTTCAGTGCTGGCTCAAACTTGAGTGAGATCCTTTTGCAGTTGAGATCAAGTTGTTATCTCAAAAATATTTCTTTTGTGTCTGTTACAAGTGCTTGTAATGCAGTGATGGAGTTTCTGTGCTGCTCCTGTGTCTGCCCTCAGCTCAGCTGTGGGTTGGTTGCTTTGGATAAAGCAGCCTGGCTGACCCAAAGCTGTGTAGGAGTGCTCAGTCTAAGAGCCTACTTTATTGACTCTTTTGGTTCTTCCTTCCTCCCAGCTTTTCAGTGGCTGTTCCTTTTGCCTCAGTGGATTTGTCTGTGACATGGAATAAATTGTCAAGGGGGTGTTCTGTCCTCCCCGACCTGCTTTCACTCGGGAAGGAGCGGAGTCACTGGATTCTGCATGAGCACAAGGCTGCCTTAGGTGCCTTCTGGTTGACTTGTTCTGGATGCTGAGAATTACTCACTTGTTCTAACTGTCCATTTAATTATTTAACTTCATTCTAGTCCCTCTTACTGTTTGGACTCTTTATTTCCTCCCCCCCATTAATAATTTCCTGGAATGCCTGGTTTTCCCAGCATACCATCAGATGACTTGGCAGCTCAGTGCTGGCAAGTGTGTGTTGCTGATAGAGGGGGCTTGAGAGCAGCTTGAAGGGAGGAAGCTTAGGACATGTTTTTGTGTTCTCATTGGTACAACTCACCTGTTTGACAGATGGATGAGGTATTTAATATGCTTTTAAATGTTAAGGACCATTTGTCCTTGTTTCACAGCAAGGACCTCAGGGCCGTGTGCTGTGCTACCCAGCCAGTGCTAATGCACACTGAGGGCCAGGCATCAATGGGTTTATTCATCCTGCTCTCCCTCTGGTATGTGTTTCCACCTCATACCAGTGGGTGTATCACTTGATATCATTTCAGGTGCTCTGATTAGCTGCTTTGGCTGAAGGGCAGACATTTCCTTCTCATTCTTGCAGCGTGCAATCATTAAATGCTCTCGGAATTGGTACCATCTGTGCATTGCAAGGTTATAGAAGCTTAGCTATAAAGTGAAACCTGAGGTAGTGCTTGACTCTCATGGGAATCAAGATCATAACCAAGCAGAAAAAAAAAATAAAATGTAATGAGCACCTGAAGTCTGATGCAAGCTGTGAGCTCTATGCTAAAGAAAACAAGTGCCATGGGGGGTTTGCTTTCAAATAAAGGTTTGCCATATTGAATGGTGTAAAGCAAGATGTCATGCCAGAAATGCTTTATTCATGTTAAGAAATAAAACCATTGTTCTTCAAGGACTCCTGTGCTAAATAAAAGAGTATTGTTCCTATTTCTGAATGCTTCTTTGCACTATATGTGAGCAATTGCTAAACTTCCTCCATACTGGCAGGAAATGTAGCTTTCCTCACTTTGTTTTGTGTGATCTTATCCACCTTATGCAGAACAAAACTGAGTTGGAAAACAATTGTGTATGATACTACCAGTATATTTAATTCAAAAGCGACAAAACTTTCTAGTACTTAGTTTGTTTCCATCTCTCATAACCCTTCACATTGCACAGCACACTGATCCTGGATGAGGAGACTTTTAAAAATGCCTTGTGTTGAGTATCATGAAGGTAAGCTTTGGCAGAAGTGCCTGGGCAGCATGGTGGGCATGTTTTCACTGAGTTCCACCATTTCTCAGAAGCACAAAGTCTCCCTGTCACTGTCTTTTCTGAGATGTGAAGATAACACTTCTTTGTCCATTTTTCTCCTTCCCCGAAATTGCATTTTCTAAATAGAAAACCATTGTTTTCTGTTCAAATCCCTAAAACTAGAATTGGAATTGAAGGGGTTGTGGGATGTAGATTTGGAATAAAAAAAGTCAGAATAATTTTTTAGTTGGCAAATACTGCATCATGCAGCTGCAGCGTGCTACTGCAGGAATAGCTTAATATCAGCTAAACAATTCCATAGTTCATGTTGAGTACCCTTGGAACAGTCAATAATCAATATTTGCGTATCACTGTGTTCAGTTTGTCTCCCTCCCTTGGACTGGAAATTAGAATGTTCTTTCTGTAGGTGCCATTGCTGCAGGCTGTTGAAAACCCACAATGATTGGGTAGCACTGAATAACCACAGTGGTAGGTCTGACATCCTTAGAGCTGTGCTTGTTAAGTTCTTGGTAGCTCTTCAAGGTCAGCAAAACAGTGAATTAAGTAACATTTATAAAGAAATTCAGAACCTTTACAGACACTATTTTCTCCAAAAGTATTTGACTTTGTATCTTCATCTCCTTTGGCAGTGGCTGGTGGTGGTGTGTGAAATTAGTTGCAAAAAATAGCAGAGTAAGAATTGTAGAGAAGATTTGTTAGCAGTCTTTGAGAGTGTTTCACCCATGTCAATAATTGGAAACTTGTGACTTTAATACGGACAACTTTAAAAGAAAGATGGGTTTTCTTACTCTGTTTCTGGATTGTGTGTCTTTTTAAGCAACAGGTACTTTTTTAAGCAGCAGGGAACTTTGTCATGTAAAATTGCAGATAGTGCCTGCAAAAATACTGGTGAGTTTTTAGATGCCAGAATTTATGAGGTGTTGTGGAGTGAGGGAGATGATGGATGTGGGAAGGAGGGTGGAGCTCCTTTTGGGACTTAAAAAGTTGCTTTTCAGAGCCTTGTTCTCCACAGTCGATCTTGCATATGTGAGCCCAAGCTGGCAGTCAAGGAGATGAGAATCTTTCCCAGTTGCCGAAGGAGATGTCAGAGTAGTGCTTTGCCTCCAGACAAAAGCAGTTAATGTGAGCTGCTTAGAATAATAATAGAGTAATAACAAATGACGTGAACCTTCTTATTTGGAAAAGGAGAAGCTGATGTTTCCCAGGCTTTGTGTTTGGACAGGCTAATTCTTTGTATTTTTGTACAGAAACTTACTTTGAACCCGTGTGAGCAGAGGTGGTAAGAGCAGAGGGAAAATACACATCTTTCTGTATATCTAAGCAACTTTACCAGCAGTTGAGCTGATTTTAATTTTTCCTATTTCTTTCACTGCCACCAACTCTTATCTGGATTTTTGTTACTAATGTAGCAAGAGACCTGAAAAAAATCTCCATGATGCAAACGAGGTTGTTCCCTGAAGGGGAATATCAAGATTATAGATTTGCCCCAGTTGTGTTTAACTTCTAAAAACTCTCCAGTTCAGGAGGCCTGCATTTTATGACAGTGAGGTCATAGAATAAGGTCATTATCAAACACCAAGCTATAAAGAAACAAATGTAAGCTTTTATCCTGGTTTCATAACTCTACTGCCTAATCCAAAGTGCCTGGATTGATGCCAGTCATATTTTGGCCAAGCTACCAAGGATTACTTTATTTTTTGGATTTTATTGAGTAAGATTAATGTAATAGCTGTAGTAACTGCTCCAGAGAATAAAAATTTTTACAGGTAAGCTTTTGGGGACCAAGCCCAGGACACTGTTTTTTCCCAGGACACACGAGGACAAGAGGTGTGTGTGTACACATCCCGCTGGTCTGTGATGCCACCGATTTTGAGTGTTTTCACAGCTCCTCCCACAGCGCCTTCTCTCCTTATTGGCAGTCCTTAACTTTGTTCTGCTCTAACCCAAACAATCGTTTGGTGATGGGGTGCTAAAGAAGTGTTTGCCTTTCTTGGTGGGGCTGTAACTGCGGGCTGCAGACTCCAAACGCTGTGCCTTGGGATGGAGATGCCCCGGAGCACCTCTGGTGACATCAGCTCCGGCCCAGCGCTTGTGGATGTGTTTTCAGAGCCGCAGGTTTTGGTATCCTTGTCGCTAGTGTTTGTTTTCAGTTTTCCATAACAATTGGAAGTGGTTGTTGTTGTAGGCCTAGTATGGGCCTGGAACCGCTAAGAACATTGTTATCTGCCATCAAGCTGCTCTGCTCTCATGTGAGAGTTGTCCTTAAATTCCTTACTTGAGAGTAAGAGCAGTAGTATGTGATGTTCTGATGGGTTGGTTATTTTTAGTCTTTTGTCACTAAATGGAGACTGAACATATGCAGGGATTAAAAAAAAAAATTGTAGAGAATTCTTCCTTTGAATTCATTATTTTTCTGACTTATCTTACATCAAAAGATGTGAAGCCTTTTAATGTTTTATGTGTTACATTTGCCTACATCCATGCACTGTTTCTTTTTCTCCCCTTCTGCTTGCAGCCTGCTTTTTTCATCTTTTTGTCTCTCTGGCACTGTTATCCAGCTAACTAAATACTCTGATGGTGCCAGTACCTTGATGGAAGCGGTGCTAGATGCCTCTGTGAGCCCTTCCCCTGGTAGTGGAGAAGGAAATGTAGGGAGCATTAGAATCTAGTTGAGCTGATTCTCCGAGTGCTAAGGAGTAGTGACAACCTCTTCAGAGACCCATTCCCTTTGGAATTTGGGCCATTCTCATGCATGCAGATAAGTATGGCACATATTTGGTGTTCAATCTGTAAATACAAAAAAAATTGAAGGCTTTTTAAGATAACTGACAAAAAACCTCATGGCAACAACCACCCACAGTATTTCCAAGTAAAGAATCAGCCAAGTGAATCAGGAATGCAACAGCATGAGAAATGTGGGCCAGTATTTTTGGTGGTGATACTTCTGAAGCAGTTGGCATCTGTGACACCTGATGGGTTAACCTTGGTGCTGTGGAATTGGTATTGAAATGCACAAAGGGATGTATCTAGCTGGAAACTTGGCTCAAAATAGGAAAGAAGTGTTTTGAGGGTTTTTTGAGGTTTAGTTTTGGGGTGGGTTTTTGTTTGTTTGGTGATGGTTTTGTTTTTTTATTTCCTCTGATCATGTAATAGTCTTACTGAAATGTAGTTTGGGCTGGCTGGTTTAAATGCATCTGTGAAGTTTTGTTTGAACAGTGCTGTGTTTCCTTTTGACATTTTTAGGCCACCAACACATTCTTCTTTTGCCATATGTAATTTTGGTCATTTTGCCAAATCAGAAATGACTTGCTGATGAACAAATACTGTCCTCAGTCCTGTGAGAGCAAATCAGGTTTTCCAGAGCACTGGTTGGAATCTTGGCTGGGAACTGATTAAAAGAGAAATATCTACACTAGCCTTGAAAGATTACAGAATCATGTTTCTGAATGGATTAGAAGTGATAATCAGATCACTCCATCACTGATCCACTTACTTATGAATAATTAAAGCAGGAGATCCAAATGGCTGAAACACTGTAAGAGTAACACACTGCACACAGAGCTAGAGGCCCATCAGGCCTGGGCTCTGTTACCCATGTGTAGAGCATAATGAGAGAGAGGGGAAGTGTCACCAGGAGTCTTGCCAAATGCAGGTGATATAATTCCCACTCTGGGGGTGTCTCGTTTGCTGCTGGGGCACTCATCTTGCAGGACAAATCAAATTAACAGCAGAGGATCCTTTTATGGGAGAGTGTTTTCCACATGTGGGTGAATGTTGAGATTTATGGTGGCGTGAGATTTCACAGATCTGGAAGGGGCCTTGTCTGGCTTTCAGTGGCAATGTCTGAACCTGGACCTAGTCTCAGTCTTGTTATTGTTTTGGATGGCACGTTGTCATTAGTTTTGCGTCTTCACTCTTTCTCTCCATGTTAGTAATTAAAGATATCTGCAGCTCTCTCCCTCAGCATGTGCAGAAACAGCTTTCATCTCTGAAATATGGAATAGATCTGGTGCTGTCATGCTATGTGAAGTTTTTTAATGGCAAATAATTTGGAAGGGAAAAAGCTTGGATTCCATAAACACGAAGTACAACGGGGACATTTTGTCTACATTGTCTTTGTCAGTGAATCTGAATGTACTTCTGTGGTAGTGCTTTAAATGGGTATGATCCTTTTTGGTGTGACTTGTGAAGGCACAAATGGAGACAGGCTGGATAAGAGGTAACTCTGGAAAACAGCTGTTTGTCTCTACCTTCTATGGTGCCCATTTGTTGGTATTGTACCTGAATAGGCTGAACTACATCAGTGGAAGTAAGTATCTCTAGGATCAGCTATTAGGCCAGACCAGAGGTAGGGCTGTGTGTTGCCTTTTAAGGCTGCTGGTGCCTTAACACCGTGTCAGACTTTGATTTTAATATGTAAAGTCTCAAGCTTTAAAAATTGTTACAAAGCTGATAAAAATGGTAAAAAATACAAAAATTAGTGAATTTTTCTATGGTTTTAAGGTAAAATATTTGAAAACCTGCCATATTTGTTCCTGTGTTATGTATTTACTCCACAGAAGTTTCTAAGCAGCAGGGTTTAGTTTAGTGTTAAGTTCAGCTGTGTAGCTCCTGCTGGTAACTAGTGAGTGTCTCCTTAATAATTTGTAATGCTCTGCTGATATTGCAAATGAAATGGGCCTTGTGTCTCTTTGGGGAGCTTTGGTGCACAAATGCCAGGGTGGTTCCATATGAGCTTCCCCAGATTTTCAGAGCAGTGCTGAGAGCTAAGGTAGCATTTCCTGGTGTCCTCGGTGACTGGAAGTGCAGAGTGGCTGCCTCGTTAAACTGATGGCAGAGCTGGCAGCAGCTGTGTTTGATTTCAGCTGGCGTATTTGATTTCAAGTTGAGTGAAATAACCACTTAAAATGTGCTTTTCTGTTTGGTTTTTTTTTTTTTTCCTCTTAATTTCTCAGAGAGGTACACTGGGGAATCAGACAATTGTGGTGTTTATAAATGCTGATGAATCCCTATTCTTTCCTGTTTTCCTCCAGCGCTGTGTGGTGCTACGATTTCTGAAGTCCCCCCCCAACCAGAATAAGGTAAGATTTAAACCTGTCCTGTTGCTGAATGCCCTTGGGTAAACTAATAGCCAGTGTGAGGAGAAACAGGAAACCTGGGAAGGAGCTGTGACTGGCAGGAGTGAGAACAAATGGCTGTTTTGAAACGTGCCTGTATTTCAGGGGGTTTGGCAACAGGAGGAAATCTGAGGTTGTCTTATGTAAGGGGATGATGTGAGTGCTGATACCAAGAGCTCTGTGTGGGGCAGGCTGTGAGGCTGCTGTGTCAGAGGGCAGAGCTTTCAGCTGTGGCACGGTGTAAATGTTCCAGACCCACCTATGGGAGCACAGGGATGCTGAGCAAGAAAGGAGTTTGCCTGGCTGTAGCCAGGTGGGAAAGAACAGGAGCTGCACACAACTGGTGTCATGGTCAAGGTCTGCTGTTGACCACCTGTTCAGTAGCTAAAAAAGCCATGGAATCTGAACAAACACATGAAATGTTCACAGAATACCCTTTGTCAGTGAGTGATTTAGTGTCCCAGCTGTTACAAAAAGAACATGGCAGGACATAATCTCCCAGTTTCTTCCATGGGACAATAAGGTTTTCCTGCTTGAGAAGGAGCTGAAGTGAGTTATTTTAGATTTCTTTTAACAGGGATAAAAAATGATCAAAAACCAAAGGTGGAGCATAAACACAGTGTTCCAAGGAAGAAAAATAAGAAAAGAGAGCACAAGGTTCAAATTCTTTCATTTCCTCAACCTTGAGAGGAGTCTTTAGGGTGTGTTACCTGAGAGATACAGGGTTGTTGCTTGAGTTACAGCAGCCTCTGACCCACGGCTCTGTGAGGTGCAGTGACACATTGTTCTGATGAGGGAAATGCAAAAAGCATACTGAGAACTGGTGTGTGTGCTTAGTTTTAGGAAAAAAGAAACAAGGATGAATGTAAAGCAAACTTCTAGAAAGGGCATTTTATTGCTTTAAATCAGGAAGATGAATGTGAAAAGCATTCTGTTTTACAAGGGACAAGTTGCTAAAGCAGAGGAAGGCAAAATTAGTGAACACAGCATATTTATGAGTTATTTGATGATCTTTCTGCTACTCTTTAACTCGAAAAAAGGTTTGGTAAAACCAAAGTATGATTCAAGTAGATTTTGGAGCTGCTTATATTGGCAGGATTTCAAAAATGTATCTTGTGCTTTGGTAGTAGCCCAAGATAATAATATATAGTGTTAACAAGAGCAGTGATGAGTCCAGGGCACCACAAGAAAGGAAACAGTGCTTGTCTCAATTTTTAGTATAGCAGGAGAGGACTAGACCACAACTTTATGTAAAAAGTCAGTCTGTTACAGTTTATTTAAGAAAACAGAACTCTGAATGCCTGCCCATTTTCCTTTTTAGTGTTTCAATTTTTCAATTTTAAGTTCAAAGAGATTGTTGCATAGTAATTGTTTTTAAAAAATTGACAAAGTATGAGAGAGTCACAAAGGAAGGCAGGAAGTGACTTTTCAGTTGCCCAGCACAGCACTGAGGGCATACACATTCCAGTGCTGCATTTTGAGGAGAGCTGGCTCCAGTGTTTTGCATTTGCCATGCATTGGGAGTGTGTGGACTTTGATGCACAATTCCCTCTAAAAAGAAGGTTTTGTAATTTGAATATATTTACTCATTCTGGTGATTGATTTTTTTTTTTTAAGGACCATTTTTCTTGGAGCAGAACAGAATAAATATTTTATCATCAGATCAGTAAAAAAATCCTGGAGAATCAGTTTTGGGATGAACTTGCACATAGCAAGAACAGCATGGAAATTTTTTTTTTTTTGAGTAGTCTGTATTCCTGACTTAAGCAAAATGAGTTAGTTTCTGAAGTGTTCTGTGTTTGTGCATGACATCACAGGTCATCCAAGGTAAACAATGCTGAAGAGAAGCAGTTCAAGCAAAATATTTTCTAGTAATACACACACTGAAATTCAGATGTGAACAAATAGGTCTCAGTCTCTTCTGTTTAACTCCTTTGGGAAAGGTAAAGAAGTCTGGATGCTGCTTTGTACATTTAATTATCTGTTTAATTATGAATTTGGGATTAGATAATCCAGTAGTGGAACAAGGTGATATTATTGCATTGTTACCTTATTGTTATGATTGAAAAATACTCAATAATGTAACTCAGGGCTTGCATTGCTTGAATAGAAAGTCAAGTGTCAGCCTCATGGAGTGCTTTTAATTGCATATTGCTATTTTAGTATATGGTCTTCATGAAAGAATTAAAAAAAGATTATTGTATAAAGCCTACTTGAGTTTTGGTGAGTGAGCTGGCAGTAATGATGGGTCCTTCAAAAGCTTTTAATCTTAGTGGTTTTTGATGTTAAAAGATGATCCTCAAGTAGCCTGTTAGTTGTTTTTTGTTTCATTTAGATATATCAAATATACTTGCTCTTAAAAGATGTTTTAAGCTTGATTTATAATTTTATGGTTGTATTGATCTTTTTAACTGGTGAGTCTTTGCATATAGTAAAAGTGACAGCAGTACATTTTAATGAAATGCTTATTTCTCAGTCTGAGAGTCTGTGTTTATATGTTAACCCCAACCAAACCAAACACAAACCTGTGAGTGCTGTGTACGTCAGCAAACCAGGTCAGAACCATTTGTAAATGGGAATTAGCTGAGATTTCTGTTCCTGATGAGATGGTGCAATGTTCCTTCTCACCATTCAGGATGTGTGTAAGTTGAGGAAGGGGCTGTGTTGTCATTTGTGATTAGTGGTGGACATGGTCTTTCCTCCTTTCTCTAGGCTATGTCAGTATCTTGGTGTTGTCCTCTAGTATTTTATTTCCTCTTGCTCTGCTCTGTTTATGTATTTTTTCTCCTGCTCTTGTTATTCCTCTTTGATTTGCTAACATGTACTCAAGTGTTGCACTTTTCTTCCACTTAATCTTATTGTGAGGTTTTAAGAGGGTTTTTTTGTGTGTGTGTGTTACAAAAGGACAGAGTAGCTTTGAGGTTATCTATTGTAACAATAAAATACCTTGCAGAGAAGCAGTGTGTGCTGGAGTGCTGGGAATGGGATAACGTTGCTGTAAAGCTCCTTTGCTGGGAGTCTGTCCAGCTCTGACTGTGCAGTTGTCCCTGTCCTGCTTCCAGTACTCATGGAGCTTCCTTTCTAGCTTTTGGCATCTTGTCTCATGGAAAACCTTTCCTTATGAAATTACAGAATATCACATTAGAGTAAGTTTTTTTACTGGCTGGGATAGGATTTGGGACAGATGGCAAGTTCTGTACCTGTTCACGCAAAGGGCTGGAATATGGCTCAGTCTTTGCAGCCGTTCTCTTCCCATTCTCCATGATGTATTTGTAACACTCCAAGCCTCTTCTGTTCTGCAGCTGTTGGGCACCTCTTTGGACTGCTGGAGTTCTCTGAGCTCTGTTAAGAATAATGGTCAGAGTAGGTCTTGAGCAGTCTCCCCTTGTTCCACCTTTGTCACTTTCTCTTTCCATTGTCCCCTGAAACCGAAGAAGAATCATCTTTTCTGACCATTTCTCTGTTTGTCCCAGTCCCTGAGGGAAGCAAATTTAGCACGTTTGATGTGTCTGTTTGACTACAGTGTGCACTGGCCTGCCAAGCTCAGCAATTAAGTTATTTGTGAAATCACTGACCAGGATGTGTGTGTGTTCTGGAGCGTTGTTATCGTTATTTTGGAGTTCAGGTATGACATTTCTGTCTTCCAGACTCCAGAGGAAATACTACACCATCTGCAAAACATCGTAGACTTCGGAAAACATGTGATGAAGCAGTTCTTTGGGGAGAACTATGTTCACCATGGGGTAAGTGATTTGTTTTTAAAATAAATGGCTTAGGCATTGTAAACACTGAAGTGTTTTGGGGGAACACTGAGTGCCAGTGAAAGGAACTAACGGGGTTTGCACACACGAAGCTTTTGGATGCAAACAGGGAGCCTGCTCTGTGCTGATGAGGTGATTGGATTGTACTCAGGGGTTTGGCTATTTCAAGCTACTGATGAAAAGTGGGGTCATTTCTTTGCTCTGCCTAAGGCAGAGGGGCGTGTGTGAGAGAGATTTTTAGACTAACTGCAAAACAAGGGGAAAAACCTGGTTCATATAAATTGTTGAGGTTTTTGTGCAGTCAGAGGTCACCTTTTCCCTTGCTCTGTTCTTCAGGGCAGTCAGATCTTGTTCACTAAACATCAGATAAGAAAAAAAGTTACAGCTTTACCTGGAACTTGAGTTACCCAGGTCTGCCTTGAAAGGGTTGGGATGTGAGACATGGGACTTGTTCATTTGTGGAAAGGACAAAATTATGCAGGTTCCTTCACACACATTAAACTTGCACTGAAAGTGCTATTTGTCATGCATTTATTTAAGTTAGTCCTTGGTTTTTAAAGAGGAGGTGTGCATGTGAGTGCAGGTACAGGTGCTCACAGACAGTGAATCAGAGGGAGAAGCTGCTGACTGCATGCTTCAGTGTACTTTGTGTAACCCACTGAACTTTGCTGTTCCATTTCAAGACTCCCAAACTGGGTATTAATTTTTGCATGATAATGTTTTCTTTTTTGTTTCCCAATAGGAAATTATTCAACTGCCTTTAGACTTTGTGAGACAGCTCTGTTTGAAAATCCAGCCAGAGAGGCCAGGTAAGTGCCTGGGGTGGGATTAGAAAGGGGCTTCCTCTAGCTGTAAGGCATTTTTCTTTGTTCTAAAGTAAAGAAAGCATCACACTACAGAATATAAGGAAACTTTTTTAATATTTAGACAATGATAAGTTGAAAATTTGTTGCGGGAAAAATGGGTTGTATTCTGGAATTAAAAGTAGTATGTGATAGCTCTAAAATAGGTAGAGAGATTGGCCCATGTAGTATCTTATGTTCCCAAATATTCCTGAGAGTGGCCAGAAACTCCTGCTTTAGCAAAACTCCTTGAAGATAAATAAAGTGTTAAATCAAAGTACTGTAATGAAGTGCTTTGATGCTTTTGATCCAAGGGAAAAAAAGGAATTAATTTACATATAGTGAGCACAGGACACTCATTGTTGATTTCTCCTCACCTGTTTGAGTAACAGTTCCACAGTGCCAGGAACCAGTGAGGAAAGTTAATAGTGTCTAATAAAAGTTAACAAAACCAATGATACTCTGGTGGAAGTGAATACTAGAATTTAGTTTTATTTTTCAAAGTTAAACTTTGTGTGTCCACAGCTGCTGGGGATTACAATGTGCTTGTGGGGAAGTGTCCAGATGCTTCACAACAGTGAATATCACTGTCCATTTTTAGCAGGAATTTTTTTTAAACCTTAAGGATTTTTTTTTTTTTTTCAATGTTACCCTTCACATAAGCCTGTGTAACATGCAAAGGAACTTTTCTAATACTTCAGATTTCTGTGCCTTTCTGATTTGGCAAGTGGCTTTCAGCTGTGAAGGTGTGAAGGATGTACTTTTGCTTAAATTTAGAAAAAGAAAACAAACCTCAACATTTTGTTGGAGACAGAAGGCTTCTTGCTCATCCTGGTGAAGCAGTATGGCATGACAGGCTGGTGCCTGAGGCTTTGGTTTCTCAGATTTATTTTTTCTGTTGCAGTATATTTTGAGGGAGCATTTTTCTTAGCAGTGGAAACTGTAACAGGAACGTGTGTGTTCTATGTGTCTGTTTAGTAACAGGTACTTGAAAATCTGGGGGTGTGTGCCCTCATTAACTTTGAACTACAATCTCACAGACCTTTCTGTGTCCCAAACCATGCATGTGGAGAGAGGTTATTCAAAGGATTTTTATGCAGAATGCCTCTTTGAGTTTATGATATTCCTGCCAGTTTTCAGATTCTTTTGACTCAGCTGAGGGATGGTAGGTCATGCATAGTAAGCAAAGGGGAAATTTTGAATAAATACACGAATGAGTCACTTTATCTGTTGTTGGCCAATCCATTTCCTTACTATTTCAGGCCTCACCTTTCTTGAGATGAGCTGGGAGCTGGCCATTAACAGCAGCTCTTGGGACAGTTTTGAGGAAACTGAAACCAGGCGTTGATAATGGGGAGGGCAGCTTTGTGCAAATGCATAATTGGCTGAAGCTGATAAACCGCATGTCCTGTCCTTCCACGCTTGTTCCCACGCCCCACCTGGTGAAGGAGGCTGCTCCAGACTGAGCAGACACCCCAGAGCTAATCTCCCTGTTGGTGTTGTTTGTCCCCTGCTGCCCCAGAGTGTCGCTGTGACAAGGACATGGACACGCTGAGCGGTTACGCGATGTGCCTTCCCAACCTGACGCGGCTGCAGCCCTTCCGCTTCGCCGAGCACCGGCCCATCCTCTGCATCGAGATCAAGGTGTGCAGGCACAGAGCCTCAGGGCAAAGGGGCTTCTTTGCCTTCTTCAACTACGCTCTGGCCCCAGCAGTTTTCAAGGACTGCAGCAGTGGAGGATGGCAGAGCTCACTGCTTTCACTGTGACCCATAGGAGGAAACAGCCCCCTCTCTCTTCCAATTCCCTGTCTTCTGAAACTTGGGAAATTCCCAGGTGTTATTCTGTAGGCCACAGCAGTTTGGTGTGTCATTATTTTTTAAAATAATAAGGAGTAATTCAGCTTTTAACTGCTGGAATTTTGTATAATTTTTAAAAATTTTCCTTTAACTGGAAAGATTTGCATATTGTATGCCTTTATATTTCTGTAGAGAGAGACATTTGTATTTACTATCTTATTTTGTTTGTTTGTTTTAGCCAAAGTGTGGCTTCATTCCTTTTTCCAGCCATGTTTCACAGGAGATAAAGCACAAGGTGTGTCGTTACTGTATGCATCAGCATCTAAAGGTAATAATTAAGTCACCCTGCTTTCCTTTGGCTGTACTGTGCTCTATTTGCTGTTCCAGGCTTGCTTTCCTGTTGAAACTTGCTCAAATCTGTGATATGACTAAAGCTGGTAGGAGGATACACAGCTGAGTTGCTGGGTGTGAATTTGTTTAGTGAGAGATGGAACAAGTTCTGTGGGAAGCTGGAAGCAAACAAATACAATATCAGCCTTTGGGGACTATGAACGCTGTGATTGGGTCAACTCTGATGTGGAACTTGCTTCCCAGATCAGCTCACCAAGTGCATTCTGTGACTTAGAACAAACAGCACGTAACACGCACGGAGTTCATGGACTCGTGCCTGCTGTGACTCTGGAATGGTGACTGTGACTGCCGGGGATTTAATGTGACCTTTCTGCCTTGTGAATGCAGTTTGAGTGACTTGACTTAAGAATGACTGGGGAACACCCACAGTGGTCATGAATTTTGTGTTCAAATGTTGTGAATCTTGTTTAAATGTCCTGACCTCTGAAGGCAGGATGTCAGTGCCACACAGTGGCTGTTAAAATGGTAGAGCAGCTATTCCAGGTAGAGAGAGTAACAGCAGTGCTCTGGGTTTTCCACAGGTAGCCAATGGAAAATGGAAGCGACCAAGTAAATATTGCCCATTGGATCTCTTCTCAGGGTAAGGATTCTGTGATTTTTGCTCTCCCCACCCCCCGCCAAAAAAATCTGCATTACATATTTCTTGTTTGGATTATTTTGACTTTCACTGAGGTATTATGCATGATCAATGCTGGCTTGTCTGGACCTTTACAGTGATTATATAATCTGCTCTTTCCCCCATTACACCTATCTCAGCAATATGAGATATGAGCCTTTTGCAGCATAATATTGCACCCAAGAGCTGTTTAGTGTACTCAGATCTGAAGTTCACTTTGCCTTTGCCATGACCTCAGTGTGAGTAATGTGCTCATGCCAGGTGTGAACATCCAAAGGCTGTGATAAAACATTCTTGGCTTTGTTTCCCCTAGAAATAAACAAAGAATGCACTTTGCTTTGAAGAGCTTATTGCAGGAGGCACAGAACAACTTGAAAATATTTAAGGTAAACAGTTAAATCTCTGCTTGCTTTTTTGCCTTGGATTTTAAACAATTTGACTTGAGCATCTAAACAGTCAAGATCTTCTTTCAAACCTACCTAATCAGACCATCACTGTTGGACCCCATCAAGAGAAGGAAATGGGGAAGTTCTTAGTTAGATTTCAGATGAGGACAGAGAAATAATAAATACCCAGAATTCACACACTCAGAGTATCCTGAGTTAGAAGGACCCATGGGGATTGTCAAAGTCCAACGCCTGGCCCTGCACAGGCAACCCAACAATCCCACCCTGTGGCTGAGAGCATTTTCCAAATGCTCCTGAAGCTCTGGCAGCCTTGGGGCTGTGGCCATTCCCTGGGGAATGAATTGGTGGGAAGGAATCACTGAGGAGCAATTAATAGAAAAGGACTCTTAAGGTGACCAAAATTTTAAAACTTGATGTACTGCTTCAGGAGGAAGAAAATGGAGAACTTGGCATGTTTCTGCAAATACTTTGTTTTAGATTCCTGTTAGAGCACTGATGGAGGCCTCACTGAGGAAGGAAAAAGTGGCATTCCATGACACTTACATAGGAGAAATATGAAGCAGTAACTGATGATTTGTGGAGATTTTCTGATTAATTCTAGGAAACAAGATTCTTTCAATTTATTTAAAATATGAAATCAACTATTTGAATTACTTAAACTTCTATGAGCTGCCCTCTTTTTATACTAGTAAGTAGCTATCACACCTTTTCTGTCCCCTTTCACAGCCTTCCCTTTGCCAGTCTGGGATGGTAAAAAACAGTGTTTCACACGGTTGCTTTTTCACTCCTGACATTACTCAGAAAGAAGTGATAGGAAAATGTGCCAAGTATCATTCACCTGTATTGTTCTGATTCCTTACAGGCCATTAAGGTGGGAAAGTAGCACTTGATTTAAACAGTGGTTTTGGTTTTCATTCAGAGGGTGTTACCTGCAGGTTCTGATTAGACTTAAGAGGACAAATCTTTAAGAGATTTGTCTGTCTGTATGCAGATTGTTAAGGTAATAACACTTTTCTATGCTTAAAATATTAGACCTGATGCTCTGAATAGCTCAGTATGAATAACCTGACTTCCCGATGTGCCTAAAGCCTTCTTTTTCTCCTTGTTGCAGAATGGGGAACTAATTTATGGCTGTAAGGATGACCAGGACTGTGTCTCTGACTGGAATGAACTTGCTCGTCACTTAAAGCCTTTCTTTTTCCCTTCCAACGGGCTGGTCAGTGGCCCCCACTGCACAAGGACAATTGTTAAGGAGTTAATCCACGTGATCACCATGGCGCTGCTGAGCAGCACCGACACCTGCAGGGCAGGCCACGTGAAGACAGTTCCCATTTCACAAGGGAGAAGCTACTGTGAAGCAAGTGCTTTTAATAAGGAGCTTATAAGAAATGGTAAGGGATAATATTGTAAAAACTGTCCATAATTTACTGTGCATGGAATCCCAGAATGGTGTGGGTTGGAAGGGAGCTTTACAGGCCACCCAGTCCAGCCCCCTGCCATGGGCAGGAACACTTTCCACCAGAGCAGGTTTCTCAGAGCTATGTCTGATGTCACAATTCAGATCTTTGTCTCTTGGTTGTAAGTACTGATATGAGAATGGAAACAGGAATTCTGGTGGCAGTTAAAAAAAAGAGTTCTGAGCTGCCTAGCTGCCAGATAATTGGTGTTAATATAATGTGACATTGTAGTGAGCACTTACAGCACTGTATCTAATGACAGGGGTAAAAATAAATCCAGGAGGGGGTAGAGGAAAAATGGAAGAAAATAGCATTTTGAGCTGATAACAATCATAGGTATTCCAAATGAGAGGGGAATTTTTATGTTGTATGTGATGAAGTTGGACTGCTTTGGTTGGTTTGTTACACCTGTACTGTAACACCTGTACTTTGCCTTTCTCTGCTCCTCCTGTAAACCCTCACCAGGGCACAGCTCATGTTCTTTTCTTCAGCTGCTCTTCTCCTGGTGAAGAGAGATCTGAATACCAGAGGGAAGAGGAATGGGAAGTGAGAGTAGGAAAACTGTAAATTATGTTAATTCCTCAGTGCGTAAGTTCTGTAAAGCTCTAAATTCAAGATGCTGCCAGTTATCCTAATTATACAAACAGCACATTTCTTACTCTGCTTTTGAGGAAGACCTTTTTCACTGCCCATGGTTTGTTGTTGTGCTGGAGGAAGAGCTGTCCTAGAGAAATTATAGCAAATACAATTCTTGATATTGTATAAAAAGGACCCCAGAGCTGAAATGCTAAATTACTGTCAGCAGTTGATACTGTTCAAAGTGAATTTGTGGTGGCTTCAAACTCAGATGAGAAATTTCTCTTGTGGACTCAAAATGAGTAGATTGCAGTGGATGTGGGTGTATTTTGGTGTTTGTTTTTTTATGTAGTTTTAGAGTTGAATACCAGGTGTTTTATTCTGCAGTCCAAGAGGAGCTGGACTGCAGAATAAATGTGCAGGTCAGTACCTGCACCTTGCACTTTTGTTTGGAAACTGAAGTGTTTTGAGGTTTCCCCCTACCTGTGACTGGACTAAAAGTATTTGGACTTCTAAATAAGCACATGTAATGACAAATTGAAGCTAAGACTTGTGTCTGCCTTATTTTAAAATGCATTTTCTTCTAGGTAAACACAAGTTGGAAAGCTCTGGTTTACCGAGGGGTTGTCTCCTTTATAAAACCCTTCAGGCTCAGATGCTTGACGTGCTGGATATTGAAGGACTCTATCCTTTGTACAGCAGAGTTGAACAGTACTTGGAGGAATTTCCTGAAGAGAGGTAAGACTTGATGGCTTTTCTTTCTAGTCCTGAGCAACCAGGACTGCAGGCAGGATTGGCTCTGTGCACACACTTTGTTATGTTGTACAGCCTTCCTTCATGGCACTGCATGTTCTGAATTTCTAACTGAACTTCCAGCTGATGTTGGTCACTTTGGCCTGAATTTTAAAGTAATGATTATGGAAAGTTCACAACAGGCTAAGAGAGGAGAACGCTCTCTTAGTACTGGTGGTTGTGTATTTGCAGAAAGGTACAGTGAAAGGGGTGGTTTCTCCTGTCCCCAGTACCTGGAGAGCTGGGAATGTCTGCAGGGGTGATAATGTTCTGCAGTGATGAATGCAAGCTGCTGTGGTTTTTTTCCTCAAATAAGGCTTAGTGTAATAATAATTGCTCCAAGCAGCCTCCACTGGACTGCTGTTCCTCTCCTCTGCTCACACGAGGGCACTCTGGCTTCACTCAGGAGCTGCTGCTGCTCGTGCAGAGCAATGGAAAATGTGTTCTTCGATCTGTGGGGGTTTGTGTGGGACAAACTCCACTGGAAGGGTGCAGCTTCTCAGCAGGGGCTCAGCTGTGCAAATGGGGAAAGAAGGAGCCCAGGACGCCCCCCATTAGCACATGATGTTGGAGCAGGACCCTGTCAGATATGCCTCTGCCCCCTGTTTATACTTCTTATGTACAAAATAATATAATACACATATAAAAATAGATACCAAGATATTAGTTTATATTTCTTATATATGTATTTTCAGCAAAGCTTCTCGAGCTCCTGCAGACTGCTCCACATTTTGAAACTTACCCATTTTTTTGCAAAAACACCATAATTTTGCAGTGATACAGAGATGGGAGTGGATTAAGAATGATTCCTGTTTATAAAATCCCACACAACCCAGATGCTAAGCAGCAGCAAATCTTGAGTGATTTGAGAATAGCAGGGGCTGTTGTGATGTTGGTTGGCAGTGGGTTAATACTTGGCTATGTTTATCAGTGTTATTGTTGGGTTGTTCTAATCTGAGTGTCTGGGCTGCTGAGGAAAGATCACGCTGAAAACCAGCACATCATTTTGGCTGTCTGTAAATCTTCTTTTAACATTTATTTAGAAGTACATTACAGATAGATGGACCTTACAATGAAGTGTTTTATGAGAAGCTGCTGGACCTTTCCCTGGAAGATGATGGGACAGTGGCGTTTGCATTAACGAAGGTACTTCTCAACTTCTGGAGGTTGTTTGGTCTGTCAGTGTTAATTAACCTCTGTCTCACTGAAAGGGCTGGATAATGGATGGAGGCAGCACTGCTGGCCTGTTGGGGTCTGTGCAGTTAAAGTTCTTCATTGTGTCAGGATGCATCTTTATAGCAGAAGCAGTTAAAAACAAGCTTGTAGCACCAGTTCCTTAGAGAAAAATAAAACTGTTTATTTGCTTTCTAGACTGAGGAAGCAGTTGCAGGAACTGATGCTGTTTGGCCTTTTAGGAATATGCTCTGTAGGAAATAAATGTGACTCTTATACAGGATGCTGCAAAAGCATCTGCTCCTGCCAACCTTCTGTTCCAGAGAGAATTTCCAGCTCTTAAAGTGCCAACATACCAATACAGGGAGTGCAGTGCTGCTTTTTTTTGTAAGGAACACGATGCTTTACTCAGGTAAACACCAATCTAAGAGAAAATGTGTGTTATTTTCTGTTCTACAGGTGCAGCAGTACAGAATAGCAATGACTGCTAAAGACTGCTCCATCATGATTGCCCTTTCCCCCTGCCTGCAAGATGAATGGTAAGAGCTGCCTGTACCTGCTTTGGAATGGCTCCAGTTGTTTAGAAATTGGGATGTTTGTACTGTTCAGGCAATTCAATCACTTTAAAAAAGTGTGGGATGTGTGTGGGGGGGGTGGTGTGTCCAAATATTTGGCTGTGAGCATTCTAGTATAGTTCTGATTTAAGACATTTATGACCAATGTCTCTTTCGAAAGAGTTTTAAGTTGATCAAAAGGATCAAAGTTTTGTATTTATTCCCTTCTTAAACTTTCAATTGGCTGTTCATAATAGCTCTGGATGGTTTTTACTAGGCACAGTTTTTCTGCTTTGGTGTTCTCATAGGAGAGATTTTTCAAGCCGAGTTGTCTTTAATGGCCTAGTTAGAAAAAAACAAAGCCAATAATCAAGAGGTGACAGCTTTGGCTGTCAGGCAGGAGGCTTTGCCACAATATTATCCCTTTTGGTTTGTGTCAGCAGTGCTAATCTGTTCTTCTGCAGGGGGCTTTGCTTCACCAGAGCTCTTTTATTTTTAGAGAATGCTGTTTTCTGCATTTGTCCTGCAGTTCTCCAGTGAAGTGTTAGTGATGGACATGACTTGTGCAATGGCTGACTTCAGAACTCCTCCATCCCTTAGCATGCTTGGACAGCATACTAAATGTCTTATTACCTTGAACCTAAGTAGGAGTTGCAGTTCCTTTTCTGCTTTTGCTATTAATAAGGCTGTCGCTTTGTATGCACTACCTAGAAACAGCTTAGATTTACTAAATACAGTAAATGAGAGTAATGTTTGCCTTCAGCTCTGTGGAAGCTGAAAGGAAAATGAAAAGAAGAGGTGCCAGCAAGGTCCCATCAGGACTGGTAAAGGACTATGGTTTCCTAAGTGCTACATTAGCTGCAGTTTATTTTCTTGGGCTCCCACAAAAGTTCTAAGATAAACATTAGAGTCCCTTCTGTAAAGGGACACATAAATTACAAGTACTGGTTTCAGTGACTCAGATATGCAATGTGGTTTTATTTTCCAGCTCTGAGCAAAGACCTGTGGTACTGACATCCAAATCCAGATTCACCTTCTCTGTTTCTGTGCTGGACCTGGACCTGAAGCCCTACGAAAGCATCCCCCACCAGTACAAACTCGATGGAGAAATAGTCAACTATTACCTGAAAAATGTACAGGCCAAAGAGGACCCTGTTATGTCCAACCTCTTCAAGGAGAATGAAGACTGCACATTAGTTCTCCATAAAGTGTAACCATTCCCTTAAGGTTATTTTTATTCAAACACATGAGAAAGTGAAAGATGATTGGAATACAGTTATGGTGATTTTTTTTCTTTTCTATTGTGTTCAGTGCATTTTTCAGCTGTGAATGTTTTTGCTTTATGAAATGATTTCTAATGGGTAATGCCTTCTCAGAAACCTGGGATAGCACTAAGCCACATGTTTGCTAGATAACCTTAATGAATGTATTTAATGTGACAGAACAGGTAATGTGCCATACCTTGGAACTAGAGAACAGATCAAATTAATATGAAAAGTCTACTTCCTTAGAATTGAAAGAGCACAGAATTAAAGGTTTCCTGAAGTATTGCACTAACATAGAAAGCCTAATTACTAACAAGAGAATTACCTTAGACCCTGTGCTTTGAGTGTCCCTCATCCCTACTAAAGGAGGGAATGCTCTGGCAAAACCTATACAACACTTTAGCATTAATCCACTGGAAATACAACCATGCAGTGGTTGCTCTGTGGAATTGCCCTGGCACTGCAGAACATTTAAGTACTAATGCATGGACTAGGAACACCAGGCTGCCTCCCGAAGTTGTGTGATCACCTTCTATCTACCTAAAGCTTCTGAAACAAAGTGCAAAGGGTTAAGGTAAGCAACCTTGAGTTTTACATGATAGTTGGGCTTAACTTACCTGCCATTCTGATTTTTATTGTCTCTGTACATTATATGCTGCTATTGGAGGTGAAACCACAGCTTGCTCTTGCCTAATTTAAATTGAGCTATAAGAAGAATATGTTCTGAGTTTTACAGATCATTTCAGGTCTTTCAGATTGTGTCAAACATTGGCACTGTTACATGGTTGCCCCACACACTGCATAGCAGGAGCAGCTGCTTTCAGGCTCTTTTGCTTTAAATGACACAGGAAAAAGGTGACAGAACCCCATTTTCTTCCCTGCAGCTGCAGTGGGTCAGTCTTGTGCCAGGGTGAGCTTGTGTCAGTGCTGCAGATGAGCTGTGCTTTGTGCAGCTGAAGGCTGGGGAGGTGCTGCAGCCAAGTCATCCTTGGGGAAGATCCTGAGCTGGAACTGAAGGGGATGTCCAAACCTGAGGGTGCAATGATAAAATCTGCAGCTCCTTTTCCCTCCAGGATTACACCCCCTGAGTGGTGCAGCGATACTCCTCCAGCCCCAGTGAACAGCTCTTACCTGGATACAGCATGTGCTTATCAGTAACGGTGTTCAGGGTCCTAAAACCAGATTTATATTGGGACCTCGGTGTAACCTTTGAATTGTTCCACTTTACCTGAAATTCAAAAACAGGACCCCCTGTACCTTGGCACAACTCAAGGAAGAAATGTGAAACACAGAGCCACCACTGTCCCTGTGCCAGAGACCTGAGGTGGCAGTGCTGGCAGCCAGTGCCATGAGCCCTTCTGGGGCAGGGCCTGAGATGTGAGACTACAACAGTGCAATGAGCTGGCAGCAGGAATAACCCCTTCTTCCCAAAGAAAACCTGGAGGAGGAGAGCTCCTTATAAATCCAGAAACCCTCCTGCTGTTAGAAAGAGGAGGAAGGAAGGACCCTGCACAGCTGGGAAGTTTCCAGGTTTTTATGCTGTAACTTTACACACATTTCATATGAAAACAGCAGTGTCTGTGCTGAGCAAACAGTTTTATTTTCAGGCAAGGAGGAGGGAGCTAAAGAGGAACTGAAGGTTACACAAAACTGGCTCAACCAGTTTCCATGTCAGTGGAGAAGTAGGAAGGAATTTTGCCTGTGTACTGGATCCCAAACTCGAAATGAGCCTGCCTTATCTAATAAGATAGAGCTGCCATTCATCAAAACCCAGTCTCTGGTGTTGCTCAGCTGTCAAGCTGGCAGAAACCAGGCTCTGGTCTGTCAGTTTTTCCTAACCTAGCGGAACAGTGGGAGACCATTTCAGTGATCAAACAAACAGTGGATTATTACATTTGTGGGATTAGAAAGAGACTGTTGCTTTAGTTCAGACTTCACCTCTTTCCCCATTGCTGCATGGAGCGGGTGGTTGTGCTGCCAGGGGCTCCAGCAGCTCTGGCCATGGAAAGGAGGGCTCTTCCTACCACAGGAGAGCCCAGAGCTGGTGAGTTTGGGCTCTGGGTTCCAGGAACTGTTACTCCCCACCTGAGAAATACCTGACTTCCAGTCACATCACTTTGGATGGGGTGCAGTGCTAGTGCAGAGCAGGAACTGCTGGAAACACTGCGCGTTCCCAGATGGGCTCATGGCACATCTGATGGAAGTGAAGGGAGAGGCAAGACATTTGTCTGATCTGTTTTATTTCTTCAGGGATGAATGTGTGAAAGGTGATGCTTTGGTAATGTCAGAAATGCAAAGGAAGTGCTGTAGGGGGGCAGGAGGTGACTGGCTCACCTGTTCCCAGGGGTGTGACGGCCTCTCTGGGTTAGATTAACACTGTCTCAACACACATTGTGGAACAAAGTTACTTCATACAGTTACCTTTGGGTTTTTTAGCATTGTATGTCTTTGAAATCTTCAAATTGTCTTCTTCCACCCTAATTTAATGAGAAAGCTGTTTAACTCTTTGTTTTAGGAGTCTCTTACTGTTCTTTTGTCATTTTAAAATCACTGTACTTTTACAGAGCTGTGAAATGAATTGGATTTTTACGGACTTGATTTTGACAGTGCATGATCTTTTAACAATTTCCAGGTATCTAGAAAATGTTAAGAAGATAAACCACTCTGGTACATTAATGATTCAGAAAGATAAATTTATAATGAAATCACTCTGTACATGTAACTATTTTATTTGGCATTTTTGTATTTAAATGGCTGTATTTATTTTCATGTCATGACAATTTATATATAACGTGCCATAATTGTACAGATAGCATGTTTTATGAGTATGGTTTCTAAATGGAAAATAACTTAATGTTTATATTCAATAAAATTACAGACTGTGTAACACAATATCTTAATTAAAACTACTTTTGAAATTGCTACCTGGTGTAAGTAATGCTGGCATTCATTCTTCTGAGCCCAGCACTTTGATCAGGTTCTCGATGGCTGCCTCGATCCCGAAGAGCTGGAGCGCGCTCTGGAAGCTGCCAGGGATGCTCTCCACACTCCTCATCCTCTGCTCCAGGACTGCAGGAGAAGCAGAGCAGTGCAGGTTATTTTCCAAGAGCTGCAGCAGGGCTGACAGCAGGTGGGGTAAAGCAGGATGCCTGCAGGCAGACGGTTTGTGAGCCCTTGGAGACTGCAAAGGAGGTGAAGTGTAGCTGCTGCTGAATTGGGGTGGGCCTGTGTGGCTGGGCTCTGGGAGCTGGAGTTCCATGGCCAAAACCAGGGCCTGGCAGTTCAGGAACAGTCCCTGAAGTGATTGACATTACCTTGCTCTGGTACTTTGGGCAGCAGGTCCAGGACAGGTGTAGTGGTCCCTTCTTCATCAAGATGGATCTTCCAGACAATCATCAATTCAAACCTGTACCAGGTGCACAGGAAAGGCAGTTCAGCTTAGCCAGGTACTGGCTTTGAGGTTTCCTTCAAAGCCAAAAGTGCAGCAGTCACGAGGCTCAACCTCGTGATCTGCAACAAAATTCACCTCACATAATGCAAGAACCATCTCTGGATTCAGGAAGCAGGAACACATCAATCAAATGACAAGGAAAGGTGCTGGCTACATCCAGATTTGCACAGTGCAGTAAAAGAGAGAGGAAAGCAAAGGAGAGCACTGAGTGTCCCCTGGCTCTACCCTTCATGTAATACCTACACTCAGGATCAGGTGCTGAGAACAGGAAACTTGTTTCAGAAGTGTATGCATAAATGGTGATGTGCTGGGTTTGGAAAAATGGCTACCCTGCTATTCATGGCCTTTTTAGACTAATGGCAGGTAGACATCTGGCCAAGGCCTACATTCCTGCAGTTCTTTGCTTTCAATTAAATAACAAATAAAGCCAAACAACATTGTTACCTCTTCAGGAGTAGTGTTGGTGGCTGTGCAAGACCAGTCATGATTCCCAGCTTTCACAGTGGGATGGGATCACTGCACCCAAGGGAACGGTGAGGCAGGAGCCAAGTCCAGAACACCACCCACAGCAGAGCTGCTGCCTTACAGCTCCCTTTGTTCCTCCAACCCTCACCTCCCTTACTGGAGGCAAGGCTTTCCTAATCTAAAGCTGGTCTGCACAGGGAGTCACTGGGAGGAGCAAGGTCCCTTTCTCAGTGCTGTTCAACACATCATGACTCCAAGAGTTTCCCTCCAACGTGATTTGTCAGCCTTTTGCAACTTCATTTTTACAAATCCTTTGGGAATTTGTGCACAGCTTGTTCTGGGCTTTTGCAAACAAATTTCTTTGCCAGTCTATTTTCAACCGAGCCACTGAAATGACTTATATTCCTGTGTTTCATGACTGTGGGTGAGAGGGAAGGAGGGTAATGGGACTGACACCTGGCACCAGAGGAAAAACTGTAAACTAAAGCAAGTTCTACCCTATCTGCGATAGTCTAAGAACAATTCATTCCTGCACCCCCAAGTTAAAGCATTTAGATTTAAAGGGCAAGTTTGGCTGAATGAAGCAGCATCATCTATAAGGGCTTGTTTGCTAGTTCTACACACAAACATAATGAAGGGAGCTGTGCCTTATTTCCATGTAAATGAAAGTGTGTTAAAACAAGGTATAACAGGAGAAGGGAATGCTCTGATCCTGTCACAAAATAGTTGCTTTTCATTGCCCTTGCAGAATTCCTGACAGTGACAGTTACACCATCTTACATTGAACTGTAAGGATTTTTTCCCCCTGCTGAAAATCCCGAAAGTACTGGAACAGGTCTCATGGGGAGGCCAAACAAATCCCACGTACCTGGTAAGTAATAATTCCTTCATCTAATTGATTTCCTTCTAAAACAATGGAAAAGTAGAGCCACAGTTGCTTTGCTTCTATTGCACAGTAAATGCCCTTTTCTTTCTGTTCTTTAATGGCAAGACACCAAGGCAATGGCAATGAACTGGGCTTTGCTGGGATGGGACTGGTATCCCTGCACCTCCTGCCACAGAGGGAACCCAGAGCTGCAGCACAAGGCTGCTGCCCTGCCTGTGCAATCCCTCACCTTTGTAAATACAGAAATGCATTTATTGGCTTACCCAGAAACTTTGGGGTTCCTTAGAATTATAAAATCTCCCAGCAGTCCTTCTGGAAGGGTCACGATGTCAGGATACGTGGCCTGTGAACAAAATAGCTCAATTGGTTCATAAAAATCACAGCAGATAAGGTGGTTCCTACTCAGCCACAGCAGACTGCACTAAGAGTAGTAATACTCACTCTCTGAAATTCTGACCTGTTGGTTTCTTTTTTAGAGATCCTTACATAAAACCCAGGAAACCTTGAAAGAAGGTTTTTGTTTTAACTAAGTTTGTTGATTTGATTTAATAACACTTTTTAATACATCACCACGTCAGCCCCCCTGCCTCTGTGAGTGATGACACGTCACTGGTACACTCTGGTTTGAGATGGACACCAAGCTCCACGCAAGGCTTTGAAAAAGTAATTAAACCAATGTTAGCAACATAGGGGACAACAGCAACATGATCAAACAAAACTACTGGCTCCTATTAAAATTCCATGTTTCTGGGAATTATTTTCAGTTACTACAGTGTGCAAAGGTTGACGATTGCTCCATTACTTTGTCAGTCCATCTGATGTGTTCAACATCAGACAAAAAGCCTCAGAACTTCAGAGCTCTTTTAAAAGCACTTGTGGCTCTGTATAGATGCTGCTGGTACCAGGTTACCCAGAGAACGAGGGGATGCACAGACACCCAGCCCCAAGGAACAGCATCCTGCAGGAACGTGCTGCTGGAGAAGGAAACAGAATGGAGCCTCCGATTCCAGGCCTGTGCCCTGCTTGTCCTGCCTCGTGTGCTGGACACAAAGCTGTGTTCCAAACCTTGCAGTTTATAAAGTGTGAAAAGTCTCCCAGCCTGAATCATTCCACAGAGCTCCCAGCACAAGCAGCAGGTCTTATGGAAAAGGAGCAGGAGAGCTCGGCTTCGAGCAACACTGGAGAAAATGAGTTTGGTTTTATGGGATTACGCCTCATCTGGCAGAGCAAAATTGCTACCAGATGTGACCTTGCTCTGGTTTAGGAATTTCTGACAAACTGAAGGGGGGCTGTGCAGGATGCCAAATGACATACAGCACATGGAATTTGCTAATTTTAATTTCTACCCAGTATCCAGTACTGTATTTACTGTGAGGATAACAACCATGATTTATCCTGGGAACACAGACACCGAAGGGAGGACACTGAGCAGGGCAGTTACAGTGTTAGAAGTGTGGCTGATCAAAGGTCACTCATCCGGCGGAGCAGGGATCCTCTTCCAGCTTCACTCCCTGTGGAATTATGCCCCTCTGACAACAAAACAAGTTCTCCAGGCTTTCCTCCTCAATAACCCATGCCTGATTTCCATCATGAGCCTCTCCTTGCCTGGTGTCAGAGGGAGGACCCGGGGATCCTTTAGCTCCAAGCTGTAGATACTGGAAATGCAGAATTATCTTCTACCTGGATCTCAGCTCGTGCATCCCTCATTTACAAGGGATCCCAAGTATCCCATAGCTGAACACCGAGTCACACTTCATCTACCCATACCCAGACATTTGGGAATCACCAGAGAAAATAGATCTGAGGAACCAGATAAGAGTTACAGTTGCCAAAACACTGACATGCTCCCAGGGCTGTTTCAGGAGTTCCTGTGCAGCTGACACATTCCCCCCAAGCTGTTGTGGGGGTGGGTATTTATGTTCTTTGGAAGCCAGAGCCAACTCAAGGAAAGCTCAGTGTATGATTTTCTGCGGAAAAGCTTCCCTGTACCTGAGAGAGGGAGCTCCAGTGAGTTCTGCACACAGCAAGGGCCGTTCTGTGCCTTCCCTCAGTGCCGGGATTCTGGCAACCAACCTGAATGCTGTGAGAAGCCAACCCTGTGTAAAATTCACAGCATTTGGGATAAAATCCAGCTTTTCAGTGGGAAAGGTCATATTTTAGCTATCCACAAAACACACAAAAAGCCAAACCACAAATACCTACATCCATGTTTGCTATAACCCAAGACCTGGCAGTGGCTTGAGGCAGCCCCGGCCCAGATCCGTGCGAGGATCCCGGCTGCCATTCCCACCTTCCACCAACACCCAGTGGGGGCAGGAAGCAAAGCTACCATACCCAGGATCAAGCAGCAACCTTAACCACTGACAGTTCCAGGAATGAACTCCTGGAAATGCAGTCACACAATGTGCCTCATATTCCACACAGAAAATACTGAATACAGGTTCTGAATCTCACAGTTAAAAATGTGAGGATCTGGCAGGTGACTGAACAACCAGGCACAGGGTGAGCATGGACAGATCCTCAATTCTAAACACTCTGTGGGTACCAAATTACCATCTCATCTCTGCTGAGCAACTTTCAAAGTTTTCCTTGAGGAAAAGAAAAGCTGAGCAATAAAACCAGAGTAACAGAATGAGCGGAGCCACTGAAAGGTCTCTTGGGAAAGTCAGGAACTCCTGAGGGATCTCGTAAACCAGACCCGAGGCCAGGGAAAGAGATCTTATCAAAGACATGACAGCAGATGGGAAGGATCAGCCTCAACTGCATCAAGCAAAACCTGACTTTCATCAAGAAATATCTTTCCTCAGATGACTTTTAAATGTCAGCTTATGATCAAAACCAAAAGTCCAAGCTATTATTACTCCTAGACGGAAATTGTTTTTCCAGCTCCTTCAGGAGTCCAAGCAGGGAATCTTATGGGAACTTTTGTCTCAAACAGGAATAGTCTCAAACCACAAAGGGACTGGGGTGATGGAATGCACAGCTTTCCCCTGCTCCCATGACAGATTTTACACACACACAGAGCCATCCCAGGGAATACACTTGTAGCAGCTATTTGTCAAGAAAATACATTATTCTGCAGCTGCACTGCAATTTTCTGCACATGAAATCTCTGCTAAGGAAAATGTTATAAATGTGTTCAGCTTAAGAGCTGTAGCTACAAATACAAAGCAAAATTGGCAAGAGAGATGCCAGATAAAAGCAGATAAATTTGCTTCTGTCCCACTTAGCAAGAAAACACACGACTGCTCCCAGCTGGAACAACAGCTCCCTTTTACAGCTAATTCTGAACTTGCTGTTCTGGAAGAAGGACGTATATAAAGAGTTATGGTACCACGAGCTTCTCTATAGGGAGAAGCAATTTCTAAACCTGCCCAGGAGGCTCTGTTTTGGGTGATTTCTCTGTATGATTTCTGAACTACAGCCACGTTATCACCCACTGAAATCAAACATGGCTGGGAGCACCAAGACCTCAAATCCCAACACAGCCAGTAATTTTTCAAATGAGTTTCACTAAAGCAATAAAGGCACATTTAGAAAGTGGAAGTTTCTCACTTTGTGCAACTAAAGGAACTGTAACCAGGAACCTTCAACTAAATTACACCCCATAGAAACACTGTGTTTTCAGAACGGATTTATGAAGCTTCACCACTCGTAATTAAGTCTCAGAATAAATACAGCTCCCATCTTCCCATCTCGAGGGAAAGTTCCTCAAGCAAACCAGTCCTGCTGGTGATCCCTGTGATGCCAATCACCCAAACCTCCGGCGCCGGCGGAACCAAGGACGAGAAGAGCTCAAGGTCAAAGTGGTTTTGTCTAAAATGATAAAGTGGTTTTGTCCCCGTGGCAGTCCCAACCCACCCCCCATACTCAGTCAGGCTCAGTCCTCTGCTTTTAAAATTAAAATCACAAGTGACATAACCAGCATGTGAGTTTCACTGTTTAGAAGAGGAAAGGAGAACTTTGGGAGCAGATTTGAGGGCCTGTAAGAAAGTCTGACAGTGGCAAGTCATGACAGGAGAGCAGGGAACTGCTTCCCACTGCCAGAAACCAGGGATAGATGGGATATTGGGAAGGAATCGTTCCCTGTGAGGGTGGGGAGCCCCTGGCACAGGGTGCCCAGAGCAGCTGTGTCCCCATCCCTGGAAGTGTCCAAGGCCAGGCTGGAGAGGACTTGGAGCAACCTGGGATAGTGGGATGAGATGATCTTTAAAGGTCCCTTCCACCCCCAGCCATCCTGGGGTTCTATAAATAACAGTTTGAATGTAACCGTGGACAGGGCAAATCTTTGCAAACATTTACCAGAATCTCTCCCAGGCTCAGGACACGCCTGGCTCCCTCCTGCAGCACAGGCTCAGCTGGTTGGTTACTTTTGGATAAAAAGTGCTCTGTACCCACCTGGTTTCAGACCTGCCCTTTTTATCAGCCCTGTTCTGTGACTCAAGTCACTGATCCCTTTGCTAAGATGCAATCTTTCAGCCACCACTTGGAGATCAGCCAATGCTCTGCACGGGTACCTGAAACCACTGACACCAGCCCCAAATCCAGTGGCCTGTGCTCATTGCCAGTGCAATCCCTCTGCTTTGTTCTTTCTTTCCTTTTCTCTTCCCTTGATTACAGCTTCTCTTTTTTGGCCCCTGCTCTATTTCCACTGCCACTTATTTTCCTCCTTCCATATTTCCATAATATTATTATTTTTTGTGCTTGACTCCCCATGAGTTTACATGATTCAGTCTGTCACTATGCTCACAATGTGACCAATAATTTTCCATAATTTTTGTATTTTTCCTAATTGGATCTAGGCTGTAGGTCTACAGAAGAGCCAACCCAGTATAACCAAGGCCCAAGTACACAAAATTCTGTGTCTCATTTCCTTTCAATATCACTTTGTCATATGGCAACCATGTGTTTATCTGCAACTTAATTACAGCAGACTGGGAATAAATTAAAATACATACTGAAGGTTTATTTTTGTTAGGAAAAATAGAATTAAATGAACACAAAACCTCAGGAAGAACAGGAAGGGGTAGATAATAAACAGGGAACACAGAAACTGCAGATGCTTTTTGTTCACTTTTTTCTTGCTGGGCAAGAGATAAATCTTCTCTCCAGTATTTCTCTTTAAAACTGTCCACTAGTTAATGAACGTTTTAAGCCTTACATTTTACTAGCTTAAAATTCTTGGGCTTTTTTGGCATTTTATTTAAATTTTAAAATACACTGTCTTAACACTGAGCTGGCAGTGGAGCCAGGCTCTAGCACAGGGATTGGCCCAGCTCCAAGGCCAGGGCACAGGAACTTGTTGGGATGTTGTGGGAGGGCACTGACACTGCCCCATGACATTTATTTTGGGGGAAATACCCAGAAAACCATCAGAGCTCAGCAGTTCTGTTCTTCCTCCACAACTTTACTGACATATTAGTTTTCATTCTATTGTATTTTGAGTCCCCTGCCCTCCCTCTGCGGCTAGGTATAATTTAAGTATTTCTTGATGATAAACTTTACGAATGGCACCGTATGGAAGTCAGCAGAGACGTCTAATTTAGCAAGAGATGATGAGCAGCCAAGGACAATACAGAGATGAAAAATTATGGAAGGAAAAAAGATGTCATATTGCAGAGCAGCATGAAGCATCAACAATTTGTAAAGAAAGAATTGTGAGCCAAATTTTCAATAATCTGAAGGAAATAGACTTCAGGAAAGGCATTTTTAGCAGAGAAATTAAGCCAAGTTTGTGTTCTCTTCCATTACAACAGAAGCAAGATACCTCATAGATCTTTATTTTTTTTTCTGTATAAAAGTTGCTGCAAGATTCTCTCTAAGCCTTTTTGAAGTTTCAATAAAATAATCCAGAATTGCATAAAGCAACTTGGATTTGAAATACCACACAAACGTTGATTATCAAATGTGGCCCAACTTGCTTTTGTAGTTTACATTATCAAGCTCATCCAGACAGCACAATTTAAATGTCATCTAAATAAAAGCATCTGAATTCAGTTAATGACTTGGCTCTAACACTGTGTTAGTTTTTTCCCAAGTAGGCAGATTAATTTAAAAAATAACCATAGGACACAATGAAGAACATCTAGTTTATATAAATTAGCTCAAGGTTAGACATTTACTTTTAAAGAAGTGTGATTAAAGAAAGTTTTTAGACAAGGTACTCAGCTTATGTTCATAATTTACTGCAGTGGTTTTTTAATCTTTCTTGAAGGTCTGAAGAGTTATTTGCTTCTATGTGGGCAAATTTATCTTACCTGGTAAAGAGAGGTATGTCCACAGACCCACCTGGAACATCCAAAATAACATTTTCATTTCTCTAAGTTGTTTGAGAGGTCACTCTATCACTTAGAGCAAACTGTCCCACAGCACAGGGGGTTTGGCCAAAATCTGCCTGTGCTGTCCCACTGGTGTCCTCAGGAGCAGCTGTGCCCTGACCTCCACTGCACACCAGTCACACAGGAGGAACCTGGGCTGGCACAAAACAACCCCAAAACCTCCTGTGGGACTGGCACTCCAATAAAGCTGTGCTCCAGTTTTAGTTCCACCCAGATTTGGTATCAGTGAGGAATGGCAAAGCCCAGCTCAGCTCCTCCTGAACGTGTACAATAATCACCCACTGGCCTCCAGAAGATCAGATTTTTCCTTTAACATACACAGCTATGTCCATGTGCATCCTCCTTTCACAAATACCTCTGCAGTATTTCTGTTATTCTTCCTGAGCTTTACAAAAAGGTTTAACACCTGCATTAGGTAAAAAGTGAATCTTTACCTATAAATCTGTATTTTCTATAAAACATACACTGCAGATACACTGAAATCTTTCCCACAAGACATCCATCCTCTTTTATTGGTTCTACAAAGCATTACATTTTGGACAGACTCCACAGAAATTTGCCACCCAGCAGCTTTCATTTGTCTGGTTATTTACAATTATCAGCTGCTTATGTAAAAACAAATATTACCATGCAGTGCTGAAGTGCCTGTTGCTATCAACAAGAGCAGGAACGGGTCCAGCTGAAAAGCCCTTGAAAGCTTTGAACCCACTGAATTCTTTTCATGTCAAACCCAAATACAGTCCTTCAGATCTGGCTGTCAACAACACGACATTTCAGATTTCCAAACACATCCTTAGCACAAACAAGAGGGACACAGGAAATATTCTTGAAAATACACAAATATCTGCAAGAAGAGATTCACCAATTTATAATTATTGTACGTGTGAGAGTGTAAAGTTGTCAATCCATTGGTAAATAACAGGCTTGCAAAACTGGTCAACTATCCTCAAACTTTGATCTTCTCAGCGACTTCCACAAGAAAGCTGCAAAACCTCCCCAAAAAACCAAAACAGAAGCAAAAATAAGGAACACTTAAAACCTGTAGCACTGTATGTGTGCAAACTTTGTTATACTTTTGACCAAATCTCTCACAACAAATTAGATTTTGACTCAAATATCTGTGTACTGGTGAGTAGAAAAGAATTTAGGGCAGCAAGGAGAATTCTTCAGTGTATCCAGGAGGAGAAATCACAGGTGGCTGCCAGGCAAAAACATCTCCTTATGCTCCACCTTATTTGGTTTATAAAGGCCAAAGTTGCACTGCCCAGGAATGTTGTGTGATGAGTGTGGATAAATATTTGTTTCATTGCTTAGGTACTGCAACAACACAAAGAGCACTCACTGACAATACCAGTGCAGCTGCCAGTGCATTTCATTCACTCTCAATGCAAACTTGAGGCATTTCATAATTTGAATTTCAATTGCTGGCCTTGCAGAAACATTTCAAAACTGTTGGTAACAATATGTTTTGTTCTGGTAGAAGCCCAGTTGAAAGGAAAGTAGGTAATACTAAAATTTTCTCTTTTTCCTTCTTCAGTTTCCCAAGCAATCAGTTCAGCTCTCTTGTGTTTTTAAAGCTCGAAGGAAGTAAAGTGACCCAAACATTCCTGTGTGCAAACGTGGTGAATGTTTAAAGTTCTCTTTGTGTACAAAGCAGGAGATTTGTCCTAAAAGCTGTGGAATAATGCCTGCTGCAGCCTGGATCCTGGAGCACCAACCTTTCCCAGCCTTTCACACAGATAGATCTGAGGAAGGAGCCCTCAACCCTCTCAAGTAAAAATAGTTCAAGAAAAAGGAAATTAAAGGAACAGACAGAAGGAAGATTTCCATTCCCAGAATTTAAACATGGAGCTACCCCCAGCTCATATAAAAAACAAGACTGTAGCACTCAGTCTCCACTCCCAAACCCGGGCTGAGTCCCACAGCAGGAACTATAAGGGATATCCAGACAATCCCATGGAAAATTCAAGAAGAAAGGCAAGCACCATAATGTTTAAAATGGAGTTGTGGATTACTTCAATATTCATTTTTCCACTATAGAAAGACCTCTGGATGACTCTTCCCAAACACAGTGAGCTCTAACATCTGAGGCCTCCAGCATATTTTTCACCTTTGGCTTTTCCTATTTTCCCCCTCCCTGTTTTGGACTCAGCTCCTGCACTAGCATTTCTTGCAGCTGCCCCTGCCAGTGCAGAAGTAGCACTGTCTAGACTATGCACATATTTGTGCCTCCTAAAAGCTCTTAAAATAATTCCAATTGTAGCTGTACAGCTCCTAGACCTCCAAAATCACATTTCTGATCTCTAGCATATCCCTACGAATTCAGAATTATTGTCTAACAGTTCAATCCTTATTAACTCAGAGGATCTTTCTGACTAATTCCCATGAGACAAAAATACCCTAACATTCAGTTCCCAAAGTACTTGCTGTGAATGGACCTTATAAAACGTCCCAACTTGCTGAAACAAAATCAGTTTATTCCACCTTGGACAATTCACTTTGTGTAACAGAAGCAAAGGCCATGAAATACAGAAAAAGTAGCAAATAAATCATAGAAAAATACAATATCCAGAGCTGGAAGGGACCCACAGGGATCATTGATATCAAAGCCTGTGCAAGCATTTCCACAGGGATAGGTCAAGAGGGAAGCTGGGATTGTCTAGCACATGGGATGTGTTGGTACAACAGGAAATACAAGGGAACCCACCTCTGTCCCCAGCCCCAAACTTCTCCTCATCTTGTATCATGAAAACAAAACTCAGTGTTTCAGAAATAACTCTACTTGTTCTCCAGCCATTTGATGATTCCTCCAGTTCCCAAAGGAAAGGAAACACACAGCATTTAATGTGAAGAGCAGAGAGAAAGCATAATAAAAATGATTGGCAAAGCTGTCTGATCCTGAGAAAAAACCAAACCACACCAATGTTCTCCTTCAACAAGACAAGTTTATAAACCATACACAGAGCCATCCAGAAAAATATAACCTGCTCTAAGGACTTTTTTGTTTGTTTTTAACATTTCTCTCCTGGAAGATGACATAGGGGGAACTGTGCTGGTTATCAGGAGATACACAACTCCTGTTTGTTTGGAGTTGCCAAAGTTTGGCCACAAGTGCCCATCAGACCATAAAGCAAACATAATTAATCACTTAATGGGTGTTTCTGACTCGCAGTCCATTCTGAATTTTGTGCACTCTGGAATTATAAATCTCTAGAAAGGTGATAATCAGTATTAATGGTATTTATGGTATAATATTGTATTAATATGGTATTAATAGTTAAATAAAAAATGATATTAATAGTTAAATTTAAAAATTAGATATCTGTACATATGCACTGAGACATTTATCCTGCCATTCTGCCCCTTCAGACTCTCACTGGTAGCTGCAGAACTGCTGTACAAATCATTTTTGTCATTGTCCACTAATTCACCCAAACAAACCATTTGATGCTACTGTTTGTAATGGGAAAAACATGAATCAACAGGCAAAGACAACGAATTTTTAAATCTAAAAGGAAACCACAAGCAAACTTTGTTATTGTCCTCAAAATGTCTTCTTGTCCCAGCTGCCAACAAATCCTTCATTTTGACTAAAATGCTTCAAAATATTTGTGTCCTCAGCTTACATCTCCTTCCTGAGACAGTCTCTCAGTGGAGAGGCATCCTGTTACTAATTCCTGCTTAAATTTAAAACCAAGGGGAAAACATCTGAGGCCCCAAACACCAGGGATATCAGCAGCAAGTCACAGGAACCAGCCCCGTCTCCCTGTCGACATTTCAAACCACCAGTTTTATCTGTAAGATCAAGCTGAATTTTCACATGTCAGTTCTGATACAGTCTGAGATGGAAATAATGCACAAGAGAAGCTTAAAAAAAGATGCATTCACTTTTTAGAGAAGTACATAGTGTTTTATATGGAAATGGAAAGTGCAACCAAACACAAGCAAGGAAATGGAAACCAGATGAAAAGAGCAAACAAACAGAGAAAGACCATTAGAATAATTACATACTCTTATTTTCGATAATTAATATATTTAAAATGCAGATACTCCTATATTTCAATTCTTTCAGTATTTCCTATAGATAAATGATATATGTCTAGATATAGTTATTTAAAACACAGAATTTTCTATCTGTTCATTATAGCCCAATCTTTATTGATTGAAACACTGTCCCTTTGCTCTGGTAGGATGTAGTTGCCTTTTGAAGAAATGAAACTGGGTATGAGAAGCAATGACATCAATGAAAACCTACAGAAGCCTTATGGCTCGTGCCGGAAACTGAACAGCTGCTGCAAAACATAATTATTTTAGAAAAATGTTGGAAACCTCCAAGTTCTATTGATGAGTAACAATGCTCATTACTGTCACAGGAGGGAACCAGCCCCAAGCCGAGCTCTTTGTGCTGTTTCAGACACACAGAAGATGTGCTGAGTTGAGTATTTTGGAAAAACATGAGTCAGCAAATAGTTGAACTAGAACTACCAAATACACAGGGAAGTGTCACCATCTGAACCTCAAATAAGAAGTGATATTATTTGACAGAAAGGCAGGAGGACAGGGGAAATCTTCCATGTTTCCTTACAATGTCCAGGGGTTCAAGGCTGTATTTGTTCAAGGTAGGTGGGCACCTTGCTTTGGACCACTATAGGGAACAGCTCCAGGTAATGACATAATAAAGATTCCACTACATTTCTTCACTAATGCACATAGAGGCAATATGTAAAAGCTTAAATTTCAGGTAGCTCTGAAGAAAGGCTTTACAAATTACTTCATCTATCTGGTCACTGGCATTTCAGACATAATGTGAGAAAAACATACCACAAATTAAAAGTGATGCTGTGGGATTGAACAGAAACCTAACCAAGAGGCAACAAGCTGTGTCAATAATTAGCGTCCTCAGAAAATTATACTAATGAATATTAATATTCTGTTCACTGCAGTAAAGAACTGGAATCAGGATGCAGTTACAGTTGAAAATTAAGCTTTTTAAAATGTAAATAGATCCCAGCCACACACATCTCCCATTGCAATTTTAGGTTTATTCCCATCTAATGATGTATCCCATGCTTTTTGCAATGTATTGTTAATATTTTTAAATATGTGAGGAAAACCTGTGTTTAATATCTCAAGGCTTACCAGCAGTATTTTGTCTTTTCCTATATTTTTTTCCATAAGGATATTCGTGACCACTGATTACAGAAGGAATGCAGTAACTGGTACAGGTTTCAGAAATGCACTGTACTGCCAATCCCAAATTCCCCATCTCATGTTTTGTGCTGACTTTAACAGTTATAAATTTTTTTCCCCATTGCTACTTTTTTCCAACTATAAACTTGTGTGTTTGATGTTAAAAAAAGTAAACCACATAAGTAATTGCAAAGTTTAGTATTCTGTCTTTGATCAAAACCAGTCAGCAACTGCATGGATTCATCATGACAACTAAGACTAAAGCAATTTAAAAATGCCATTCCGTTCTTATATTTCATTGGAAGGTTAAAAAACTGCTGCTCTAAATTTTAGTTGTCTCTTTTTATTCCTATTCTTGAAGAAAGCAGAAATAACCTCACATTCCTGAATGTGGATGTGTTTTTTTGACTCATGGAAATGATATTTTGATCAATGTTTTAATTAAATAACAGATCCAACTTCAACACAGCCCTTCTGTAAATAACACAGCAAGCCAGGAGGCATAAGTAAAATATCTATTAATGATATAATGTGAGAGAAAGCTGTTAAAATTAACGATGACTGTGGAACATTTAAATCTATAGAATGTACTCTTGGTGTCAGGTGAGACATGGTAACAAGTACCAAGGTTTGGGGTTCTCCCCAAGGAAATGGATATTTTGCAAGGATATAAAATGATCAGAGGTCTGCATATGGCTACTGCTCACCTGTGGCACCACGAGGGAGATACCACAAAGGGCTTCAGGACAGAAATAAGACAAGGAAAATCCTGTATATGCAGGTGGCCACTGCCCTGTAGTGCCCCATACCAGGCTGTAACATGCCAAGGCAGAATATTGCAGAGTTAAAAAGGAAGGATGGGGAGTATGAGTTTTCCTTTGATGCTCAAGAAAAAGAGGATAGGACAACCAGATTGTAATTATTAAATAAAGGTATAAGTCTGCAAAATGGAGTCAGTAGGGAAGCTGTAAACCTTGGCTGCGTATTTTGAAATGGCTGAGAAAAGAACTTGTCAGGGTGAAAGGGGAGGAAAGGGAATAAAGAAATAGAAGGCAAAGCAAATCATGAGATCTGGGCAGGCAAGAGGAGTTGCCTCTGTCCTTGCTGCCTTTCAAAACCAGCAGGACAAAGCCCTGCTCTGGCCTCTTGCCCTGCTCCCAGCAGCAGGCTGGACTCGCTGTCCGAGCTTCTGAGTGCAACCAGGAGAACGGTGGGGAGGTGATTCCAGCAATCCAGAAATGATCAGGGCTGCCTGAAGTGAACTCCTGATTTCCTCTGCTCTGCTAAGCCAGGCTACCCCTGTCATCCACTGCCTCAGTGAAGGCCACTCCTGCTCCCATCCCAGTTGCTCTGGCCATTATGCAGATAAAAGATTCCATTTCTGAAAGGCCATGAGTTCCATGGTCTCTGTATGCTGTGACCATGAACAGTTATTTCAACTCTTCTTTCTCTGTACTCTTCATACCCACAGAGTACTCTGGACTCTTCATACTTTCTCTACTTCTTAAGTTGGCGTAATAATTTTTATTTTCAAGATATCCCCGTTCTATTCCTTCAGACTGCTGTCTTTCTTTGATGACAAAGATATTACACTGCAGGCACCTTGAAGGCTTTTGAGAAACAGAAGTTATTCCTCCTGTTTCACCATTCTCCATGGATTTAAGTGGTCTTTCAGACAGAAGACAAAAATTTATAAGCTCTTCTCAGCGTCACAATTCTGTTAACTTCCACATTAATTTGACCTCCTCTGAGGTTTAGAACAGGGGCACAGTAATGAATGTTTTTCCTCCCTCCATTACCTCCTACAGAAAGAAGCAAAATTAATAAAAAGGAAAATAGCAACAGTATTATCGTACAATGACTAATTGTTCTTGCTGTGAGAGGAAAAGAGAAGAATCCATGCCAGAGGCTGCAGCCTTCCACAGCCATTTCTCACATCCTATGGCTCTTGTTCAAGACACAAACCTACAGTGGCAGTATATAAAATAATAAAAAAGTTATTCTAATTATTATTCACTGCTGTTTAGTCTGCCTCTTCTCTCCTCAAAGGACACAATTCCACATTGAGGCATCTTAACAGACCAAAGCATTCCCATTGCACAACTCATTCCAATGACTGGCCATGGGATGGACAGGCATAACACGACTTGCAGATGAAGCAGAGATTGGCAGCTTGCTTTGTGCTCTTGGATGAACCATTCCCATTAAAACAGTCAATATTAGATCCCTGAGGACACAGCAGTGTTTGCACTCACACAGAAACTACCTGAACTGTGTATGTCTGAAGAAATTTGTCATCCTAGTCTGAACTTTTAGCAGAATATATAGCATTGTTTATTTAGTTATTATGACAGTGGAAAATTTTAATGTAAACAACAATATTAAAGCCAATCTAATTATTAATCTTACACAAATTTAAATCTTATTGAAAGGCAGCATATGTCCATTCTCATACACATTTTTTTCAATTAAAAATCCTAAACCTTCTTGATACCAGGCAGTCACGGGTCACTCTTTAACAGCTTCTACAATTTTCAAGTGTTACTGCTCGTTTCAGGAAGGTGCAATGCCATTTTCATGAAGAGGGACCTGTGCCTTTGCAGATTCCTCAGTCTGTCTTTACTTCTTCCTTAAAGTTGAAAGTTGAGAAGATTAGCAAGGGCCTCACAGACATACAGTGAAAATCCTAAATCCCCTAAGCTGACTGAAGGATTTCTTAAGGTGTGTCTGAACCTACACCTCACTAATGAAGACAGGTTGAGAGACTTGGGGCCACTCAGCCTGGAGAAGAAAAAGCTTTGGGGACACCTCAGAGCCCTTTCCAGTTCCTAAAGGGGCTCCTGGAGAGCTGGAGAGGGGCCTGGGACAAGGGCCTAGAGTTATAAGACAAGGGGGAAAGGCCTTAAGCTGAAAAAGGGCAGGGTTAGATGAGCTGGAGAAAAAATTCTTCCTTGTGAGGGATTTGGGGAGGCCCTGGCACAGGGTGCCCAGAGAAGCTGTGGCTGCCCCTGGATCCATGGAAGTGTCCCCAGGACACTGGGGCTTGGAGCAGCCTGGGATAGTGGAAGGTGTCCCTGCCCATGGCCGGGGATGGAATAGGATAAACTCTAAGGTTCCTTCCATCCATATTTTCACTCCATTTTTTAAGTGACTGTCTCCACTCCTTTCAAATAGCTCCAGATAAATTACCAAAGTTTAATATTTTTTCTTTTGCCTTTGCAAAGCAAAGCACAGTAGGAACTGGATGCCTATTTTAAGAAGACAATGTGTTCTCCCAGTATCTTTCCACCACACACCAGTTGACAATTATGGTTAACTCAATGGTTACACCATTCCATGACTATCTGTCTAAATATTCCTCAGACTGTGAGTTCAAGCAAATGACAGATTTTTAATGTCAGCAGAACTCAGAAAACTCAGTGTTCCAGGTGAATTTGTCATTTTGAAGCTCAGCAGACCCATCCCACACCCCCCGGACACTCGGCAGTGACCTGGGGATGCAGGAAAAGGCTCTGCTGGCACGCACAGGACCTGTGGTAATGTACCCTTAATTCCCTCCCTTCTCCTCTCTGGATCACCAACTTCCCTGCAGCTTCTGCAGAACTGAGCTTCAGGATCATGTTTCAGGATTTAATTAGCCTTACAAAGAGAAAAAAATGAAGGGAAAGCGCTTCAGTCGTTTTATTTTCCATGCATGAGCCTCAGCTTGCAGTGAAATCATCTCTGTAAATGGACAAAAGAAAAACTTTCCATGCTAAAACTTCAACAAAAAGGCTTGCTGCTTATAGATGACAGGCTTTAAGTGCAGAAGGGGATTAGAAAAACATGAATTGAAAAAAAGTTCTAATTTTAATAAATGTTTTTATGTTAAGGCTACATTTGCCAAAGTGTATTAAATCTTATTATTTTATATAAATCTACATTAAGTCATGCCACCTGGAAACTAAACTTCTAAATACACAAACCAGCACCGAAAAAAATACACATTTTTTGTTTCTTTCGTAAACACTCAATTTCCTTGTTCCTTATGTGACTGTAAGTACTGGAAAAGGATTTCCAGCTGTGCCTTGTCAGCCTCGGGACCGAAGGCATTGTGCTGCTCCTCATTTGCCCGAGAGAGGTTCCAGTGCTCCGAGCACCAGCACGAGCTGAGGCTCTGCATGCAGAACTCAGCCCTGGCTCCCCAGGGGAAGAAGCTATTCCAGACTTAACTAAGGAATTATCTCACATGTTTCAACAATCCCTACAGTTTCTCTGTTTGTTTTAAAGATATCACTGAGATTTTGTTTCATTTGCAACGGGAGACTAAATGACAGCAAGCAGAATCTGCTGTTAGGTTAGATTACAAGGTAAAATGTTTTACATTTTAAATTACTGCTTAAAGCATGGTGTTGAATGGCTTAAACTTCATGTTAACTTTGCAAATATGTAATATTTGAAATGAAATAATGTGGGCTATATTTAGCAATACTGAACAGAAATGCCTTTCTAGATAAAGTGTGCAATACCCGTTGAGCTGCTTTTTGTTCTGTCTGAATGTTTGCCATGCACATCCAACTTAAACCAATGGAAAGTGCAACTGCTCTGGCTGCTATGGATAAATGTAACTCATTTCTGTGCAATGCATTTAAAAAAGAGTGCGTGAAAAATCTTGGTAAAGCACTTTAACCCCTGTGTGTTATGAGAAATTATGCTGACATCTTAGAAATGTGTTTGAATTTTGACTGAATGGATAAAGATGGATTATTTAATAAATTCTGATACTCTGGCATTTCTAAAGGGTCTCTCCTTTAAAAATTAGCTATTTCCATTAACATAATAGCAAACTGACAGGTACTGGAGATAGAGGTACAAATTACTGAACACATTACAAAGTAAAAGTAAAGGTAATAAAGATGCTTTCACATACTGTTCCTGATCTAAATATTTATGGGTAAAATGAAAAAAGGTACAGCAATGCAGCCATGTTGAGACTATCTGGCAACACAAACAGTTAATAATTTTGTTACACTGGCTATCTATAACTTTATTTTACTATGCAATGATTTATTATAAAAGTCATAAATGGAATAGGCTGAATTTTCCCAAACTTAAAAGCTGGCTGGCCCTATACAAAATACAAGCTCCTGAGAGACAATCTGAGGATCCCAGAAATGGGCAGGAAAGGCCCAAAGCACTCAAGGCCTTTCACAATTTGGGCCTCAAAACGTGAGGCAGCACGTATTAACTAAGCCAAGGAAAGGAACTCAGTAGCCCAGTGTTTTGCATGCAAAGAACATGATTTGGTTGAAAGTAGCAATATTAAGCTTTCAGTGCTGAAGAGCTAAATTGTTGTAAAAAAATAGCATATAAATGCACATATGTGAACAAGATTAGTTTATAAAGACATTTTTGGGGGTGTGTGGTGTGTTTTCTGTTGATTTGTTTCTGATTTTTAAAAATTTGTATTTATAAAGTACTTTATGAAACCAGATTTCACTTTATAATAATTTGCTTTACTATAGAATTTTACTCTAGGTTCCTAGGAAAACATCTTTTAATGTACATTAATATCTGTACAGTTAATGTAATATAATTCACTCTATATTATTCCTGACTTTTAAAAATAAATGGAGAACGGAAAAGTATTTCAGTCATGCCATTATGTGCCTCTGGTCACAGGAAGAAACGGTTAAATGTTAAAGAAGCCCAAGTGCAATGTAGCAGCATTGTAACTGCACAGCTCTGGTGTTATTACAGACTATCCCAGAAAAATGGAACCATAATTAAGATGTCAGAAACTTGACAGAGTGAACACACATGGCCAAGCCTTTCTTTTGTACATCCAGCTTTCCCTGAGGGCTCTCAGTGTGTTTCAGCCCAGCTTGTGGAACAGAAGTTTCCTGTGTAATTTTACAGCCACTCATTACCACGCAAGGCAGATACCAAAGGCTTTGGCTCATTTGTCCTGAGGCACTCAGAAATGAGAATTTTCTCAACAAGATCAGGTATTTTCAGTGCAGAGCGCAAGCTTCTGCATCTATTGGAGATGTTAACTAACTTTTTATTTTGCTGTAAATAAAAAGCCATAGAGTCTATAGAGCATTTTGGAATAAGTGATTTCTGAGGGGCAGAAAGCAGCAAACTAAAGCTTGGATTCATTTCAAAACCTGCTGTTCCAGGAGATGCTGTGAGGATTTGTGTGAGACACTTGCATCTCAAATTCCCTGCATATAGAAATAAAAATATTAAGTCCTGCAAATTAATATCTAAATTTGCAATAACATTTTAATTTTAATATAGTTGAACGCAGAAACGACAATATTAAAAAGAAGTAAAATGCATGCTCTTAAGCTTATTTACTGGCAACTTCCCATTTTAAAACATGAGAATAAAAAAAAATATGACAATTATGATGTGGAAAGCATGGAAAACATGCAATCAATCACATGCCTTATATTAAAGAAGAATTAGACAACTTGTACCAAAAATGTGGTCTGTTCTATAAATCAGAAAATACCAAGATGAACAAGCTTTTAAACAAAATCTAATTTAGGCAAACCACAGTTCAAGTTCCTGAAATAATACCATCCAATATTTACACAATATAATTATAATAAGATTAATTCCAAAGTGAAAGATGACATGTAAAGCCAGACTCATGACCATTAAGAAAAAGAATTTTTTAATCCCCTCAAAACTTCCTCAGAGAAAAACCATGGCCATGCTCTAAGCCTTGTCTTGGCCACAAAGCCCAAGAGCTCCAAGTCCTTCACTAATTCTCACTCTCTCAAGAACACAAATGTCTCCTGTCTGTGCTGTCTCAGTTAAAATAGGCCACGGGACAGCAGCATTTCCTTTTTGAATTATGCAATACAGATCTGACAGATCATTAATGACCCTGGACGTACAGGCTCTTATTTCCACACTGGTACAGCATTCCACTGCTGGATATCCTTCCTTATGTGTGCTCCTGAATCCTGACTGCTCTGTTTTGGAATGCCACCTATTGGTGACAGTAAATGTAATTTTTCTGTCACAAGCATAAGAAGGCTCAATTATTTTGATTTTTTTAATAAGTAAATGCAGAACACAACCCATTCTAGATCGACCATACTAGAGCCTACGCTACATAAAAACTTCCACTGGAAAAGCAGTTGTGAGATGTCACAAACAGCACAAACTTCCTGAAGATCTCTGCAGAACCAAGCAGATCCTGTTAGAGAGGAGGATGGCCAGAGGTGGATGGAAAAACAACATCTCTTCATTTGCAGTGAATAAACACCTTGCTCAGAAATGCCAACCCAAAAGCATTTGGGGCAGCACATCACAAATGAATTGGGCATTTTTCTGTTACTTTTCCATTCCCACATTCAGAAGTTACAACACTCTGGAAGAAATAAAGAAAGGAAGACACACTTTATGGAACTCTCAAGAAGTCCCTTGCTGGGAGCAGCAACAATTACTGAACATCCAATGCCTCTGGCACTGCAAATCTAAACCACCTCTTCAAAGGCAGCCCTGAACACAAACCAGCACCTGTTTGATGGTGACTGCTGAGAATCACTACAATCAAATTGGTCACTGGAGCTCTCAGAGGGCAATTTCTTTCCAAGGGGAACCTTGGTTATATTGACCTCCCATTTCTTAGTTCACCTGCCTTGAAAAGTGCTGCGTGTGACTGACATGGTCCTAAAAGCTTTCCAAGTCCCTGATTTCCCTCTTTTTTCCCATTCCAGGGCACTCTGTGGGACCCATAGAGGATGCAGGCACCATCACTGCTCTGCTATTTCCTGCTCCTCTGGCTGTGCAGGGATCTGTGCCCAGCTGAAGGCGCTGCTGGCAGGAGGCAGAGGAGGAGGATGCCCCCCAGGGGACTGGGCAGGAGCCCCTGGGCAGGGGACGGGAACCCCTGGACAGGGGACAGGAGCCCCAGGGCAGCCGGGCTGGAGCCCCCGGGGCCCAGGATCCCGCTCATCACCATCGATGACAGCGTCATGGGCGTGTTTGACTCCCTGGTGGGGCTGGAGCAACACGAGAGCACCTACAGTGTCCTGCCAGGTGAGAACACAGGCCCTCTGCTCCCTGGGGGCTGACTTCTCGTTTCAGACAGATAAACTCATTAACGCTTTATTTTAGCTCCACTTTCACACATACCTACTGCCTTCTGCAGTGATTTTGTGGTTGGCATTATGAGGCTTTTTATCAAACTCTGCTTTGCCAGGTAACAGCAACATTGCCTTCAAGTTTTCTGCATTCTTTTTTGATCTTAATGAACAAGAAATTTGTTGGGGTATTTTCATAACTTCCAGTGTGTTCCAAACTAGTGTTCCAAGTCTGAAGGCCATTTTGAAGAATTTATTGCTCAATATATCTCCTAAGTCAATTAACATTTCAATGAGGCCTCAACACCAGTAACAGCAGAGTTAATTAAAATATATTCAAGTTTTTATTTTCACTTAATGGGTTGCATTTTTGAAAAGCAAATTGTACATGCAAACCTTCAGGAATAATTCTTGATTTTGTGAATAACTTAATAACACTTGGTAGTGGCTGCAATATGGAAGTTACAATATAAACGAGACCCTTATGATGGAAAAAACTGATTTAAAAGAGAAAAAAAATCCTCATCATTCAGCACAAGACCACTCTTATGCTCCATCTATATTGACAACCCAGGTTTATTTAACAGAAGTTCAGTAGTACGATTTATATAAAACTTGCTTTTTTGGTGATACAGAGGTTTTCACCTCTGTAGTAATAGGTATTTTATGGATACAGATATTTCGATTCCTCCATCAAGAGATCACACACTAAGTAAAATCTTCATATGCAGTTTAATGACTTTTATGGAAAAGAAAACCAAAACAGAATGCCCTGATTCCCATATTATTTATAAAATAGTAGTCTATTTTAATAACCAAGAATTTAAGCATTTCAGTGTGTCACACAACAGACATGACCCTGGGGTTAAGAGGTCTCAAATGGCCAAACATAAATCAGCCACATTTTCTCCACAATTACTGTTTGTTGTGAGTCCTTACTTCAGAAAGGCTGAACCATTTCAAATCAAATATTTGAAAGTAAGGGGTTTGAATAGGAAAACTAGCAAAACTCTGGACTATGGCATTTTCAGTGTGTATTACAACATTTTACATATTACTAATGTAAAACATCTAATTTAAAAATATTTTTAAAATTAAACAGAGGAAAATACCATGTAAGTAGCATACACTTCATGTAAGATATTTCAGAGTTTCTGTCAGGACCATCAGTCATGCTGAAATAATGCACAGCTTTCCCCCTCCCCGCCCCGCTTGTTTCTTTCTATCTGGACTTGCATCCAAAAGCTGAGCTAAAACCACTGAACTCATTTTATTTGGAACTCCATGCTGAATTTACACCATATTTCCAAAGGTTAAAAGTCCTATGCTCATCTGCCAAAGACTGGAACCACAAGGTATTTTTTAGTCTAGCTTTTAAAGTTCAAAATTTTTTCAAGTTAATGTCAGATTTGGAAAAAACAGAGCCTATTAAATAATAGAACACTATTATTAATCATGCTTCAGAATAGAAGAAAATGCAATCCAAACATTAATTTCCATTCTCTTAGCTACTTGTTTTGCACTTAGTAGACTAAAAAAAAAAAAACCCACACAAAAAAACAAACCAAACCCACCCGAATTTACAGATACATGCAGGATGAAAATTAACAGCTAAATGGAGGTTTAACAGTAACCAGACATATCTAATTCCTCCAGATTAGAACCATGTGAACATTTAAATTCAATCAAAAAGTTGGCCACAACATGAGGTAATTTGCAGTTGTCAGTTAGGAAGAGCAGAGTAGGATGTTCACTGCTGCGCCATCTCTGATCCCCCTCACCCCACTTGTCCCTGCTCACACCACCAAGCTGAAGTGACTCAGTGGTCAGGAAATGTGAGGAGCATCTCAGCACAGCCTTTTTGTGTCTCACAGGGGTTCTGGGAATCCCAACAGTGCCAAATACCAGCTCTGCAATGCACCCAGAGGGTAAAACCTTTGTCTTTGAGCACACACTGCTCCTGCCTTTTATGCAACTCTCATGAACACATGAAAAAAAGGATCATTTGTTAAAGAAGCCTGCAGAGGCCAAGCCTGATAACTCAGATCCTTATGCTTATTCAGACAAGATCTTCACTGACTTCTGATACACTCTAGTAGCTAAAACAAAAGAAAGAATTTTAGGAAGCACAGAAGAATTTTCTTCTCGGGCCAGATTATGCTCTTCTGGAGCAGTTATTGTTTTATTGTTTTACATGAGAAAGTGCAGGATTCTTTTTATGTTTCTTTTGGAGGTTATTTAAAAGAAGTATTGTGGTGTACTGACAAGCACATAACCCCCAAAGTCAGGATCCAGCAAACAGCTGGATTGCAGATACCTGGGTGGAATGACAAGGGACTCAAAGCCAACTAACACTTGGCCTGGGCTAATCCTTGTCCTCCTCCAGTTGACATGATTGGAGTTGCTTAGAGCGCAACTTTATGCAGCTGAAACGAGGCAGAGATGTCCCAGACTTTTGAAAAAACAAGATGCAACTACTTAAAACTTTAATTTCTTGCCTTTTCCTTCCTAAGAGCAATTTAATTCAAAGCATTTTTTAAAATATATGGAATATAGAGGATCATCTGAACTGGATGATTCTGACAATTTATTTTTATTGTAGAAAACAGATTGATATCCAGTGATCTTTGAGTACAAGGACAAAGGAAGAACCTTTGTTATGAAGTAGGACTACCTTGAAAGACTTTGCAAAATGCCTCATTTTGAGACAAGTATTAACCCCAGAGACATTTCAAATGAAATATTTACAATAGTCTTAGAAGGTTATTTAGAGGCTATCCTGAATACTCTTATTAAAACTAAACACCCAGGCGCAGAGCAGGGCAGAGTGTGGGAAAACAAACCCTGCAAAGAACCCCTCCAAAGACAATTTGTGCACCACAAGTGAAAGTCTCCTGGCATGCAGATTCAGGTGAGAAAAGATTTTTCCACCATATTAATTTTCATCTGAAGGAGGAAGTCAAACTAAATAGGAAAAGAGGAAATTTCTTTTTCTTTGCATGCAGGGAAGTACAAAGTTAATTTGGAAATGGGTTTTCATCTCAAAACAACACTTCAGCAATGCATTCTTAGGTTGGTTAGGAAAAGGAAGGTGTGAGGGAGTACACACAAAAATAGGAATATTTGCATGGGATGAAGAATCTCAACCTTGGTTTTCCTTCACTCAAAAGACCAAAAAAAAAAAAGCAACGCACTAAAGTGCAATGTTTATCCTGGAGTCTGGGTGAGTACTGCCCAGGGAAGATTCTGCTGAGGTGAACTCCACAACTGGAAGGAAAGGAAGACTGGGATTAGTTTTCTTCCCAAGTCTCTGTGCTCTCCAGATCACTTGCCTACTGAATATCTGACTAGAGCTTACAAACTTACACTTCTTTCTGAAAATTTCAACCAGTACCCTGGGGAGATCTCAGTCTTTTGTAGGCACATGTCCAGAAATTTGAGAGACAGAGTATTTCATTGCACAATTTGTTCTAGATTATTGCTTTTCTAGCAAAGAGGTGTTTTGTTTGTTTGTTTTGTTTTTCCCCAGATAAAGCAAGTTACAGCGAAGTGGAGATTTTGCCATCTCATCAGATGAGATGGCAAAATCTCATCCCAGAATGGAGTTTACTTCCACCAAGCCTATGAACTGTCACTATAAACTGAATATTGTGACCCTCCCAGTTCCTCAGGGCCTTAGTACAATTTTCTCATTTAATGTACAAGGTATTAGAAAAGATCTGTAGTACACAAGAGAGGAATAGAAGGAGGTCTGGAAAAAATATTCAAGTTTTCCACAACTGGAGATTACTAAAAAGCTGAAGAAAATACAGCTATGAAAAGTAAGGAATGATGACAAGATCCTTTGAATAGGGTGTATTTTACATATTTTCAAAATGAGAACAAACTAGTAGTGCTTCTTTCCAAAGTTTTAAATGAACACTGTTGGTTTACTTTAAGCTGTTTCATTCCAATTTCCCATTTTCTGTTCCTAGGGAAGAAGGGGCAGTGCTCAGCTAATGGGATGATCATGTTTGACAAAGCTGTGTGGTCTCCCCAGCCCTGTGTCACCTGTCTGTGCTCCAAGGGAGAGGTGATCTGTGACACAGCCATGTGTCACCCTCTGAAATGTCCCCAGACCGTCATTCCTGCAGGAGAGTGCTGCCCAGTGTGTTCTGAAACTGGTATGGGACACCACAGATTTTTAAAACCTTACATAAACACTGCATTTAATGATCCTAAAAGTTACAAGGTACACATTATCCTGAATTCCAGGATAAAAGCAGCTCTTCAGAGTTTCTACTCAAGCTGACCTTGGTTTCTCTGAATACTCTGTTAGATGAGTTTGATGCAACATTTAAAGAAAAGATGATGCTAAGTATGCAATAGTAAAGATAATTGTATTTCTTTTTTTACTTCCCCTTTCTGCTTCCCTTACCTTTACAGAACTTTGTAAATGTACAAAGGAATAACATCTACTTACATTTTCTATCCCACTTCCATTTATAAAGGATCAATCAATAACTACGGGCCATTATTGATGTATTAAACGTACAGAGTGGTAAATCTTGGTTAGGAGTGCAAAAACTTGTAGAAATTAGATGAAAGAGAAGACAGTCAATTCACAAGAGAAGCCCCAGAATTACAATCTTGGTGTTTCACAGTAATTTAAATAAAACCGGTACCTTTAAAAAGAAAAGGAATGGAGGACATAAATATGAGATGTGATTTCCTTCCTTTCCTTCCCACACTCCCAATATTTTATATCTCCAAAGTACTGAAATCAATCTCCTCCTACTGAAAGAATTATTTATCCTCATGTGTATATGCATGTGACACTCTGAGATGAATACTCATAGGAATGAGTATAGACATTCATTGGAGAACTGTTAAGTCATGTTGACTGAGACATTTAAACTCCTTTTATTAGAATTGTGCTATTATGGAAGTAAAAACTGCATTTTGGTGATGGAGTTAATGTATTTCCCTGGTGAGATCCCCACCTGCAGCCAACTCCTCCCCTGACAGTCCCTTTTGGAGGAGAACAAGTCTTGACCTTTGTGAATTTTTTCCAAATGAGCTCCCACTCCCAGACACATTATTTTTCCTCTTTAGACACCTCCATCAACACAAACCCCATAATTAATAATAAGTCAAAAAGAAAGATAATGAAGGTTACATTAATTTTTCCACCTTTTTGTCTGGAGTTCTCAGGAATTGTAGTTGTGTACAAACTCTTCTGTATGGTTGCCTTCATAATTTCTCAGTCAAGTGTGTCTTTTATCAAGCAGCAATTTAAGACCACATTTTTATTCTTTGAATTGTATTCTAAGAGGAATAATATTCTATAGTCATAATTTTCTACTGTATGTGCAAAACAATGCTTACTAATATTTTAGTTTAATTAGTCTCTTTTGTGTTGTTTTGTTGTTTTTTCCTGATTAGCCTCCTCACTGGACTCCAGTATAATTTCACTGGATGACATCAGTGAGTTGTCTGGTGACTCCCCAGACCCCAAGGACCTCGACACCACCAGTGTTCTGCCTTCAGCACAAACTCAAATGGAAAAGGATGAGCTGCTTCCAACAGAAGTGACAGAGGTTAGAGACAAGGAGGGTCACAAAAAAGGGGAGAAGAAAAGAAAAAGGAAAGGCAAAAAGAATCGCCAGAGGCAAAAAGGGCGTCACAGAGAGAAGCTGCCTGTCCCCAGAACAGGAGCTGCAGGAGATGTGCAGTATGAAAGTGATGAAGATGATGGTGCTTTCAGAATTCCATCTCAATTCCCAATTCCTCTTCCACCCATAGAAGCTCCTCCTTTGCCATCTGGATGTTCCACCTCGGACACCACAGTAAGCTGCATTAATGCCAAGCTTACACAGATACCTCCCATCTCAGATCCAGACCTAACGAGTTTAGACCTTACAGGTAATTAATGGGCCTGCTTTGCACGACTTCTCTAACATCATCCACTCTCCAATGCAGTCAACAGCACTGTTACTGCTTGTCATTCCTTAACGAAGGAAAGTTTTAGAACTAATTTTACAGCTAAGCCTTAAAAACAAGAAATGAAAACCATCAGATTTGCATGCCAGCGTTTAAATACTAAGATGAATACATCTACACAAAATTACTGTCCATAATGTTATTTTTGTGATATATTTTCTAGATGCAATATTACACACCTCCGGTGCAGACTGTATTTCATGACTCAAACTTTTTTCTTGCCTTCTGTCCCAGGAAATAGCATCACTACTATCTCAGATGAAGCATTCAATGGGATACCTAATTTGGAATGGATTGATCTGAGTAAAAATAACATTACCTCTCCTGGCATAGGACCCAAAGCATTCAAAGTAAGAAAGCCTAACTCCTCTGCTACCCTCTCAGTAATTGCTGCTTAAAATAATGTTTTTTGCTTTTCAGTTTATGGATCTAAACCACTTTGCACCTTGTATAAGTAAGCATTGTATAATTCAATAGCTAATTTGAGAAATCTCTCACCATAACCAAGAATTATAATTTTTCATACCAATTTATTAAACTGGCTTAAGCATAATAACCCTCAGCTACTGAAAGTTGCTGTCCTTCTGCCTGAGTAAATTTGCTGGCCTACAGAAAATCATCAGTTTACCGACAGATCAATAGGATAAGCACATAATTTCTAAATTCATGTACTTCGAAGTCCTAAATGCTGCACAGTGTAGTGAGGCAATACTTCCACAATTCACAGAGAACAGCAGGAATGCAAACAATGATCCTGGTGAGCTGCAGCAGGGCTGTGGGGAAGCTCTTTGAGTTACATGTGACATTAACTGGCACTTTTGTTAATATTTAGCAGAAAGTAACCTATTAATTAGACTGACAGGAAAAAAATAATAGTTTTTAATTCAAAACAATGGATACTACTGAACTGCTGCTGAAAAACCTTACAAAGTGTGTGTTTAAGAAAATCTTAAATGCATATTTAACTGTATATTTTGCACCTTGATAATACAAATGCTCTTCATCCCTGTGACAAGACCCTGAAAAAGCTGAAACGTTTGTATTTGGATGGAAATATGCTGGTACTTGTTCCCTCTGAATTGCCATCAACTTTGGAAGAAATAAAAATAAATGACAACCAACTTCACGCCATTGATGAAGATGGCTTAAAAGGTATTTTAAAAAATGAATATCATATGACAAGTCAAAAATAAATTTGAAAAGCTGAACGTTGAACCTGGTTTGACATAGAAAAATAATTGTTAGCATTAAAGTGCCATGTCTTTAAAAGGCAGCACAAGCTCAAAGACTTGTGTGACAAAGTATTTTAAAATTATATTTTCCCTTATGCAACTGCTCCTCTCCCAAAGCAGTTTATATTTAAGGTCACTAAGTAGAGGTGAATTTGAAGCATGTTGAAGACACCTACTAGCCACACCTTTAACCTGATGGCTTTATGTATGGTGAAACAACCATTTTAGTAATTTTTAAATTGCATGGGAATGAACAGAATTTGATGTCCATGAAAAATAAGGGAGAATATAATTGGAGTCAACCATGATCATTTGAAGCCAGTTTAAGCACAGGCTGATAGAAAAAAGAGAAAGAAGAAAGAAAGAGTACCATCCATGTCAGAATTTGATGGACTTTTTTGTTCCTTTCCTCTCCTGCCAAAAGGGTCTCATCTAAACTGGATCAGCTGCTGCCCCTTCCATTAGGACTGGGAGACGAAAATGTAAATAAAGCTATGGTCAATCTCTAAAGCTCTACAAACTTATGAACACTTCCATGATTATAAGATAATAAAATCAGTTCATTTTTATTTTACATTGCTGTGAACTGATCTGGGTAATGTTTAAGACTGTTAAATTATGAACATGTATTTTAACAAGATATAAGATGGCATTAATTAACTGAAATGAAACTTTTTTTCCCTAGATTTAAAGAACTTGGTCACTCTGGAATTAGAAGGAAATAAACTTAGTGAAGCAAATGTCAGCCCTTTGGCCTTTTATCCTTTGAAAAGTCTTTCTTATTTGCGACTGGGAAGAAATAAATTTAGAATCATACCACAAGGTCTTCCTGCCACTCTTGAGGTAAAAAAACCAAAACAACCAAAATAAATACTAACAAAAACAAGCCCCCAACAAACACCAAAAGAGATGCAATTCTTTCTGTTTGCCCATTTCAAAGCAATATGGAATCTCATAAATGAGAAAACAAAACAATTGCTTTGAAAAATTGTGTTTCTGAAGGTCCCATGCCAGCTACAAACTGACTCTGATTCAGAGTCAGAATTAACAGACAGACCAGGGAATACAGGGGACAGGTAATTGCTTCACTTGGAATTTGCAATAGGAAAACTCAGTCTATTCTGATCTCACAAATTTTCTTCCCAAATGCACTTACAGGAGTTATACCTTGAAAATAATCAAATTGAAGAAGTGTCAGAAATTTGCTTTAACCATACCAGAAACATCAACATCATTGGGCTAAAGCATAACAAATTAGAAGAGCACAGGATAGCACCTTTGGCTTGGATAAACCAAGAGTAAGTACCAGACATTTAAAATACACTTATTTCATTTTTCTCTGTTTTTAGTGAGTCAAATAATCAAATAAGTATTTGCACTTCATTACTTTTAACTTAGAGTTGTAATTATGCTTTGATTTGTTTTCCTTCGCTAATTTTTCTAAATTTCCTTTGCCTAATTGCATAATCTAGAAGATACTCAGTCAGCTGTCAACTAGAAAAATCTTCTACCTCAAATCTGTACCATATTAACATAAAAAAAATCAGTATTTTTTTCTGAGCACCCATTCAAAGATGAGCATTAATTATAAATAATACTATATACAATTATATGGTAATTTAGCATTAATACATAATTATCTCACAAGTAATTTAAAAATAATTTAATACTATCCTAGCCTTATTTCCCATTGGATTAAAAATTATAAAAATCAATAAGATGAAGGGTAGACCGTGCAGTTACATTGTCTAAGAACAGACTATAAGCAGAGTGAGCAATGAGAATGTAAGTAGTAAAAGATGATAGTGCTTTTGATTTTCTTGCTAAGTAATTTACCAAGCTGAGCAGGGTACCGGGCCATCGCTGGCAACTGCAGCCCTATCCCTTGATTCCTGACCTTGTAAATTCCTTAGGCTGAAAACAACCACTCTGTTACTACTGATGGCATCTCTCATGTCTGGAAGTGAAGCACATGGGACTGATTCATTCACACAATTCCATTTCAAATGGGCTTCAGAACAAAGCTTATAACTCCCTGTTAATGGGATAATAAGTGAAATCCCAAGGTTATTCCAGTTCTTCAGTGTAGCTCATTATTGCAGCATCCCAAACTAGTCCCTTGGGATTCCCCTGTTCTGCCCCCCCCCATCCTCATTACTGGAGATCTCTTCCCATCAAGAAAATCATTGTGCTTGATTGGTAATTCATGACTTAATTATTTCTATTCCCAGAGTAATTATGCATGACCGTGTTCCATAAAATGCATTCTGCCCCATTAACAGAAACAAATTTCCCTTGGAAATTTCATTTCCTGGTAATGCCATGAAGCAGAGCCTTGTACAGAACACAGCACTGCCAGGGCAGGAGCTCAGAGGGGTTTCAGCCTTTTTTTCTTTTCTCCTTTAATGCAGGAACTTGGAGTCAATCGATCTCTCTTACAATAAGTTGTATCATGTTCCCTCCTATCTGCCAAAATCTTTACTCCATCTGGTACTTATAGGAAATCAGATTGAAAGAATTCCAGGCTATGTGTTTGGCCACATGAGGCCTGGGCTGGAGTATCTCTACCTGTCCTTTAACAAACTCACTGACGATGGCATTGACCCAGTGTCATTTTTTGGAGCTTACCACTCCCTGAGGGAGCTCTTTTTGGATCACAATGAATTAAAGGCTGTACCCTTTGGGATTGATGAAATGAGAAAACTACGTTTTCTAAGACTGAACAACAATAAAATAAGGTAAGTTCCAAGCTCTTTTTTACATTAATGACATTAAAATAAATAAGACATGTTTTGCTTTAGGAATTTGTTATTTTTAAGTAAATATTTGTTAAAAAAAATCTGAAGGAGGAGCTGAAACCTGAGTTTTCTTCTGCAGTATTTCTTAATATGATAGAAGTGAGACTTCACCCTTCATCACAGTTACTGAAAATGCTCATCACCAGCAATCACCAGCTTCTCTTCTCCTGGAGCAGAGCCCAAAGTGATAAGAAAATAATGGGAGGAGTCAGCAGCTGAAGTCACCTGGTGAGCAGGTTTCACCAGCCCCAGCTGGGGAGCCATGTGTGATCCAGGCCCTCTGAGCTGTTTTGTAAGGCAAGGGAATGACAAAGAGAGAATTCCCATGTGTCAGACAAAGTTTTCATTCAGCAACACGTGGCAATACTTTCTTCAGGAAAACTCAGTATACGATATAAATGAGAAAACAATGCAAGGAGAGAATGTTCAAAAGAATGGCTTTTGAAAGTCCTCGGTAAATATGTAATTGAGAAAATTTAATGTACTGATGAAGTTAACATTTTCAAATATCTAAATAGACAGCAACTCTAAAATAAATGATGAAGTTAAGAGTTATCTGGAACGATCAGAACATGATATTAGAACATGATATTAAAACATGATTCCTCCCCCGTGTCACAGGACGGTGCCCCCAGAACGCATCTGCAGGACTCAGAGCCACCACGAGGACGAGCGTGACCACAGTGAGGAGGAGCATGAAGATTCCCACTTGGAACACGTTCACCTTGAAAACAACTACATCAACACAAGGCAGCTCTCCCCACATTCGTTTTCATGCATAAGATCCTATTGCAGTGTTGTTCTTAAACCACAGAAGACCAAATAAACCCCCCAGTTCTGCATTGCAACCCCCATCTCTAGAAATGCAGTTTTATTTATTCTCTCTACTCACTGGTCTGCTTATTTCTGATTTAAACCCTTCCTACCATAAACATGATACTGTAGTAAGGTACTGAAGTAAGGTACCAGTGTACCTTATGTTTCTTCATATTGTTGCATTAAATGTAAAAATTGAAGCTTAAGATGATGACATTTATTTTTATTTCTATTAACACTTTTGTGCTTAAACACAGCAGGTCAAACTGTGCCCCCAGGCACACACTCTATAAGATCAGATTTTAGGATTTAAGAATATAACTAAACCCTCAGCTTGGTCCTATCTTATTTGAATAACTGAAATTAAAACATTTTCAGTGGTACTATCAACTGTAAAAATTGTACATAAAAGATAAAAATCCTTGAGCTATGAACATTCTAGCAATGCAGAAATCAAATTTCTTAAAACACACACAGGACTGGATTTTCTACCAAACATTTTGTAGTGTTAAGCTCTCTTCCAAGTGAAATTTTAAGAAAAAATGTTAAATTATTTGTTTTAGATGACCCTAAAAACTTCCTGTATTCAAAGACAAATTCTGATGACCTAGAGGAATGAGCAATTAATTTCTATCTGGATGGTTTTTTTTTTTTAAACAAAGCATATTTTAATTTTTTAAAATTATTTTTAAAGTCGCAGTAATAGGCTCCACTCATTTGTACCATAGTTAGTTTGTTAAATTTTTATACTGTAAAGGATGTGTAGTCTTATAATAAATTTAAGCAAAACACTACATATTGCTGCAAGTATTTTAATTCAAGTAGAATTCTTCTCTTATCAAACATTCAGACTCATAAGACCCAAAAGAAATTCTTCACTGGATTTGCATGGGATAACACCACTAAAATACAGATGAATCAAGATTTATTGCGACCATTAACATATTTTTTCTCCAAGGTGTGTTTTTTCACTATTAAGATACCATAAAAGTGAATTTTATGCAAGTGATTTGACTAAGATGATTTCTTTGGGGGTTTAGGACAATGGGCATCAAGCTTACCTGACATCACACTGTGGGAGTTGTTCCTACGAGAAGCCCTCAGCAGTGGAATGTGACCTAAAGTGAAGTTCCAACCCAAAAAAAAAAGCCCCAGTAGTGAGACAGAGAATGAAGAAAAAATGTTCTCCAAATGGAGTACAACAATTGCAGAGGCAGGAGACCGAGCAGGAGAAAGAAGCCAAGGGATGAAGGACACAACAAACGGGTGCTTGCTCACTTCAGAAGTACACGGGCAATTAAACTTACACAACATTTCCCTATGTCAGATGGAAGCAGCTCAAATCCACTCTTCAAAATTACCAATTGTATTGGAAGTGGAATGGGCTTTACTATAAAACTCTCATCACTTCTAAACAGTGAGCTTGAAAGAATTTTATAAACAAAGTAAATGGGATTGTCACCATTTTACAGCTTGTGACTCTAGGACACAGTGACCTGAGAAGTCTTGGTCAAGAAAAATACGGGAACAAGTTTGGAATCTTTGGCCATCAGTATGATAAAAATATGCAAGGACAGCTCAACATAAAACCACTGTAGTTAGCTTATTCTCTAAAATATATGCGAGCAATTAATATTATATTATTAATGTATTATTATATTAATAATTAATTTATTATATAATTTAATATATTAATTTCTACAGACTTACATTTGAAATGAATATACTTTGAGAAGGTCATNATATATATATATAAATAAATACTGGGAGAGCCTTCATGGCAAGGCCCTGATGAGAACTGCCTGCTAAGCCAATCCAGTAACATTTCTGCTAGGAAATGGATCTGGGAGATGCACAGCAGCATTCTCATTTCTCCTGTTCTCCACACACAGATGCAGCTGACTTCTATTCCAGATAAATTCAAGAGTGAACCAGCTGCAACTTTCTAAGACTGCAGAGATGTTCCATCAGAATTTTTAAACCATTTCAGAGAGGAAACTGCTTATAGTACAGGAAAACCCTGAACATGCCATTTTCAGTAACCCAGCCAGAGATCTGAGTACAAGGTGTGAAAGTTAAAACTACAAAAGGGAAAGATATTTTACAATCAGTAAGAGACCATAATAGGAGAGATTAGGATTCAATAGCCATAGCAATTCCAGAACCACAATGCTTTGTGGCATAAGAGGATTTTTGGGGGTTTAGAATCTCTGTTAGATTTCTAAGTTCTGACTTGCATTGTTGGCTCAAGTATCCCACATCAGAATTTTGACAAGACTTGCTAAATCTCATTATAAATTGAAACAGAGCAGAAGACATCCTGTGGTTATTACCAAATTAAAAGGTATAGAAGACGTCATTTTCACTGAGTAAACGATGATGGAACTTGGAGGATTCTGCCTAAGCCAGGGACAGGCACTTCCGGTATGATAAAAAACTGTAGAGGTCTCCAAAAAATAATGTTGTTTCCATAGAAGCTTGGATAGCTTTCTGAATTTAAAGGAACAATTAGAGGCAATGTTTTCTCTAAGCAAGGTAAAAAAGCTTTCTTAGGGAAAAAACTCAACAAAAACCACACAAAAACCTCAGAAAAACAAAGGCATCAAATACCTTCCAAAATGAGATTTTAATTATAAATGCCCATGTGTTGAGGCTATTAGAATTTCTGCGACCCCAAGAATGTTGAGTTCACGCTGTCTACCCTTCTCCACTTTCCATTTCAATTTAATAGAGATGCCTCCACGACAAAGCTACAAATCACTCAACTTTGCCCCAAAAAGGAGTTGTTATGTGACCGCTTGCTTTCTATTTGCCCATGACAAAGTGAATTTCACTCAGTTAATTCACTCTTATAGTAACACTACAGAGAGTGGTTAATGTAATTTCTGATTTTCGATTCTGAAATATCCATCATGCTTGCACTTACTGCAAAAACACCTCAGCACGCTAAAAGAAAGTAACTATCAGAACTAGGAAACAGAATGTTGACATTTTTCTACTAAAAATTTGTGCTTTTACTGAAAGAAATTGATGAACTTTAAAGCTCTTTCAAGTCACAGCTTTATAAACAGTTACATCACAGCAAGAAAATAAACAGTTTATCATTTGTGTCATGTAGTAATACTACCGTTAACTGGTGGAAACTCTCCAGAGAAAACATTTTCTCATTTAAGTACTATGTTTATATTCCAATGTATACAATTTTCAGACAAGTCTACAGACAGAAAAATAGTAAAATTATGAGTAAATACTACCAAAATAATTTTACACAATAACCCTGATAACTTTCTGCATGAAACAGTTTGCAGAGAGCAAGTCTGTCGACTGTGGGTTTGCAGACCAAAACAATTTCTGGTATTCTGGAAGGTTCCTCAGGAAGCTTCAAAATCTCTCCTCAGTTGGAAGCATTAACCCCAGGGACCTCAACCAACCAACCAACGTCAAAACAACAGAGAACTTGAGGTACCAACATCTGATACAACTTCTACACCACCTCTCCTTGCTAGAGTCATGGATCAGGTTTTGGAAGACCAATCTTCAGGTCAAATCAGCGCTCTAAGGGGTCAGAACCACACCATGGCCACCTTGTACAACATCCCAACCACAGAGGTGAAGCCAACCCTTTGGAAATAGTGAATGTTTTTAAAGAGATTTCCTTTAAAGCTGGTTTTGGCTGCAGGAAGCATTTAAAGGTTTAGTGAACCGTGTAACCAACCCTCATTTGGAAGAAGCCCTGCATAACAGTCTTGCTGTCTTCTTGTAAAGTGAAAAAGGTACAAACATCCATGCAAAAAAATTTATAATAATATGTTGGACTTGCTCAGCAGACACACATTTCTGTTTCCTAATGAACAAAAGAGATCCCTGCTTTTATTGCATCTTTAGTAACATGACCCCTCTCTTACAGTTAGTTACCATTGAATCCCAAACTCTATTTCAAGGCTTTAATTTTACTTCTCTTGGCACACTGAAGACCATTTTAAATGGGGAAAAAACAGCAGACATGTGAAATAAGAGCTCTGATTTAAAGATGTCAACAACCGCTGTTCAGTCTCAAGGCCCCAAAGAATTGTGGAAAAATGTTGGAACACTTTTTCCATCTAAAAGTAGCGAAGACGTCACTTAAAAACCTCTAAAATGTATTAAACAGATCTCCTTTTCCACATTAAGAAACAATCATATGATCAAAGTGAATCTAGCTTTTTATTTTCCCAATAAATTAACATCCTACTCTTAAGTTTTATACCAATTCAGGTACCAAGAAGCTATGTTCAAATGCCTGTAAGTATAATTTGAACAATTTTGTTACAACTGCTATAATGAAATTCAATGGAAATATAGTGTTTAATGTTCCCAATAACCAGGTTACGAAGTCTCATTATAGATGCAATGTTCCTTGCTAACAGACACCCTGTTCTACATTAAAATTCCATCAGGAGAGACCCATAAAGACACAGCACTGTTCTTTTATTTTCAATTTAAGAAGTGAAGAGAGAACATCAAGCAGAACTCTTCATAAAAATCTTCCATTCTACATGATGCAAGAGTTACTGGGTCACTAAATTACCTTTAAAGAACAGATTCTGCATCATTGTGTGTCTCTGAAAGAACTTAACAGACTTGAGTACTGCATAGAACATTTTCACCACCCCAGAAACCAGTTAACAATAAATTATCATCCCTTTTATGATACTGAAATACTCCAGTCAGTAAAGCAAAATTAAACCAACAGATTCATTACCTCTATGGTGTCAACTTTTTCACTCAGTAAATGTGCTTCTCTCAGCTGGATAGTGTTTGATCAGTCTTAAAAGGATCCCAGAATATTCTGAGTTGGAAGGGATCCATGGGGATCATTGATCCAACCCCTGCACAGACACCCCAACAACTCCACCCTGTGCCTGGGAGCATTGTCCAAACATTCCTGGAGCTCTGGCAGCCTTGGGGCAGTGACCTTTCCCTGGGGAGCCTGGGCAGTGCCCAGCACCTGCCTTCCTGATACCAACCTAAACCTCCCCTGACACAGCTCCAGCCACTCCCTTGGGAATGGCAGAAAAAGCCAAACTACCTCAGGGTGAGTCTTGAAACTAAATGAAACATCTGTCCCAAAACAACAGCTTTACTTTGCTTCAAGGAAAATGGAAGCTAAGGAAGCCCAGAAACAGCATTTCTCTGTAGAAATGCCACTGTCAAAGCTGGGGAACTGGCCAAACTGGGCTCTGACCTGGGCCAGGACAGCTCTGCTTATGCATTTCCCATAGAGCCCAGCCTGATACTTCCTCATCCTGACTAACTGCTGCTGGACAGAATCCTCCAGATTTCCATAAGTATTCTCTGACTTTATCAGCCTGCCAACAGTTCATAAAGTTTCCCAGCACACAATCTGGTCATTGCTCAGGAGTTCCTTGGAGCAGCACACGACTGCCTCTGCTCTGCAGCCATGTCTAGTGAAATTTCCCACAGTGGGATGTCACAGGGTAATACAGGATAATAAGGGGATAATAATGATAATAATAATGATAATACAGGATACAAAGGGGAATCTCATTTGAACAGAGAAATAGATGGGCTGAAAGCTGAGGGCAACTTCACCTCTTGCCATGGCCCAGTAGCTGAACATCGTTGTATGAGCCCACAAAGCTCACACGAACCATCCTATTTCAGCCCCTCACTAAAACCAGCAGCAGAGTTTGAGCTGTATTTCCTTCCTACAGGTCTGTCCTTCATTGATGCCTCAACTGTCCTGGTGACTAAAATCAGCAATTTTCACTTATTTGTATTTGGGAGTTCTATGGGTAACAAGGTTTATTTGGGGCATTGACTTCAAAGCTCTGTATTCAGAAACTGCAATTTTTTCAGCTTGGGAAATGTTGTGCATTACAGTTAATTTGAAGACCACATTAATGTCAAGAAAAAGGAACAATGTCACTTCCCCAGACTGTAGCTTCATTCATAAACATTTATTTATTTTCTACAAGAGCATAAATTATGCAAAAACTATTCTGGCTATTAGGAGCAAGGCAGTTGGGAGAAATGCTTGATTATTAATGATAAGGTCCAACAACCTTAGGCTAGACTCAAAAAATTGAAAAAAAAAGTGTTTGGGAGGTACAGAGGCTCTGCTGTCCACTCTCCCCATAAAGGCCAGTGATGTTCCTGCCCAGGGCTCCATGGCCATTCCTGTGGCTTTGCAGCCACACTGGACACAAACATTCCCTGTTGTCTCTACAAGTGAACAAAATACTCAACAGTTGAGAGAATCCCCCCCCAAACAATATTCTTCCAGTCTGCTTGAGCCATCCTGGCTCCATTCAATAAATAGTCTTTTTTTCCCAAGGATTTAAGGATTAAAGTAAATTAAAGCATTCAGAGTTGGATTATTTAAAAGGTTCATCTTAAAAACCATTTACCTTGTAATTTCTTCTCTAATAATCTGTTATGTAAGGAACTTCCTACAGCCACTGAGTAAACAATTACTGTAGTTTGGTAGAATTTCCATTTGTTTGGTGTTTAATTCTTTGTACAGGATGCAGATTTCCACACAGTTATCGAATGCAAACTTCTGATTCATTACTTCTGTTTTAGTCTGTTATTTATATTAATGTAACTTTGATAAAGTGAGTTATTCAGACCAACTCATAACACACCGTTTCCTACAAAGTACTGTGAAGCAGTTCTGTTAATTCAGTGAAAAGATGTTTCATTCCAAGTGTGAAGTATTATGAACATATACACAGAAATCTGTAGGTTTTCCATGCAATATTACTGAAACAAATCTGTTTCCCTGTGAGAATTTTTCATATGATAGTAATGCATAAAAGCTGACTTATTTTTTCCACAAGACAGATATTTTTCTCAAAGGAGCAATACTGAACACAGCTGTGGAAATATTAGATCTTCAACAACACTATCAACAAAGACAAGAATCTTCTAAGTCAGTTATGTAATGGTATTTTTAAAGGATTAAAATTAGGAAAAAGGATTAAAAGGTGCTTATTTTTTTCACAGCAATTTCTCCAAACCCCTAAAAGTTGGCTATGCCATTACCGCTCATCCTCTGGCCTCACAAATTCTGTTCCTTAATAACTGACAGGGAATGGCAGCCCTTGGGAACATTTTGTGATTCTCAACCCCTTTTCACTGACAGTTCTATGTAAATATCCATGGCTTCCCTCTAATGCTGGATAGTTCTGGACTTACTCAGGTTATTCACTACAAGTCTTCCAGGGAAAATTCTCCCTTTTTTCCCAGCTCACTTTGGCTCCCATTACAAAGAACTCAGGAAGCAAGACTTTTCCTCTTTCAATTAATATTTGGGTCTATATGAAACATTAAAATCCACTTCACTTTCTTGAACATTTCCACAGCTGAACTATAAATGTTTCATGAAGTATTTCCTTCTGTTTTGAACCTGCACCCACTGATTTCTTTAGTGTTGGTCTAGTTTTAACATTGGAAATACCAAAGTAATTATTCTCTTTCTTGACAACATAAGGGTTCAAATTAATCTGCATTGCCTGTATTCTGTATTTATTTTGAAGGCTATTTTGAGAGACACTGGTAAAACCTTAAAAGACAGAAACAGTGATTAATTCCCATTTTAGCTGAATTTAATTTCTTTCCAACCTGAGCAAAAAACATCCTCTGGTTTTATGTGAGGAGATGTACATCTTATGGAGTAATTGGATAAAATAGAAATTCTAACAACCATGAAGCAAAAGTATAGTCACAGTATGAATTAAATGCTGAGAAATGCCCATGGCAGCGGGCTGGAACTGGATGATCTTTAAGATCCTTTCAAGCCCAAACCATTCTATGATTCTATGAAATTGCCCGTTAAACAAAATAAAAATTATTCATTAGTAAGTTACTTTCTAAAGTCAAGGCTCCTTTGTTCTGCTGTGGTAAAACCAAATGGAAATCAGCCTTTGTAGAACTCAAGTGTTCAAGAAGAAAATAATACCCTTTACATTACAAATTGCTCTTCAAAAAAGATCTCCTTTTCCATACCACAAGTTAATATGCAATTATGACATATGTTTTCTTTCAGTTTACATAAATATTTCCACTGTGTGGTAAAAGGAGCTTCTGTCATCCAGTGGATTTCTGTCTCTTGACAAAAAGCAGTGCAAACCCATCCATGATACCAAACTTCTTAACTAATACACTCCTGTATTTGCAAACAAATACCTTTGGAAATAATGTATTAGGACACCTGTCTGACAACCCTTCTCTGCTAGTTTCTACATGGTCTTTTGGCATAATTTAGGAGTCTTTATCTTCCTATTTTTTTCATTAAAAAAATATAGTGATAGGACTTATTTGTGATTTTACCCTACATCTGGAAAAGGGAAAAAATGAATGCTAAAAAATCAACCTTATGGTATAGAAGTGATTAAAGCAAATTTAATTGCCTTTTAAAAAATGCCCACTGGAACATAATATTGATTACATGTCTACAATTTAAAAGTAGCATAATTATGAGAAAGTAATACTAAAACTGTAGCAGCAGTCGTTAGCTAAAAGTAAACCAGACTTTTTCAGAAGGCTCCCAGTTTTTTGGGAGTATTTAGAACTAGACCTAACCCTGCATGACAGATTTACTGCTTTTGTGTTGATGAGAAACAAATGAAGCCTTCCCAGAAAACTCCCACGGATAAAAACACACTTCTGAACACAGGCTGAGTTAATTAATATGACAGGGAAATCACTTATTGAATCAGAGTATACCTTCCTTATTATTAGTAATGATGCTAATGACTAGTAATGAAAGAAATGCTTTCATTTCTACTATTCCAAAATGAAAAATTGTGTGCTTCAAAACTTGCAAACAAATTGAGTTTGGACACCTTCCTAGAGACCTTGTTACTTTTTCCATCTACAAAACAGATATGCTCAAAGTACATGCAAACATTTACAGACCCAGGTTCTTCATTAGACAAAAAAGTGCAAATTGTAATTAATTACTGTCTCAGGAATGTGATATTCAGTGCTTCTATTTCTAACAGTCAATCACAAACTGAGTCAAAGTCATCTTCTTTTGGGCCTTTGGATTTTTAATTAATATAAATTACTTTTGCTGATAAGTAAAGTTCGGAAAAACGAATTCCAAATTAAATTATATTATCTTTTCACTCTAACATGCTTTAAATATTTTTTTTCTGGACTAGATGGCCACATTTCTTTTTTCTTAAAACTACTCACTGGAACTTGATGACAGTCCCAATTTTAAGCATTGCCTTTATGTTCTGAGCAATAGGAATCTACCCAAAGGCTGTCTAAGAACATGAAATAATTTACATTCCATATTGTCCATCCTCTTTGGTAAAACCCAAGGGAAAATGGGGTAAATTCAGCATTTGCAGGTGATCAAGATTGGGGTTTTTTTCAAGGCATTGTTGAATTTTGGCAGAGTAAATGCTTGACACCCTATGAGGAAATGTTGTTCTCAGTCCAGCTTGTATTCCGGAACAGAAAATTTTCCTTTAGAACTTATTGTTGGAATGATTCAGTAGTTTGGCACTGGTTGCAGAGTTTTTGATTTTAACTACTGTTTGATTTTCCGTGAAAGAATGTCTGGTGTTTTCAATGTCTCTAAGGCAGATAAATACTCACATTCCATAAAAATGCCATGTCACATTATCCAAACCTGAGAGCAGCATCACAAACACGACTGACAATTGTCATGTACTGACACCCAAACTAATTTCAAGACCTTCAGTGATCAGGCAAAGCAGTTTCCTGATCCAGTTTGGTGCACAAACCTTTCCACAGGACCAAGGAAAAGAGCATCAAGGTGGGAATAAGCCAGGTGGGAGCTTCTGAAATTGGCATTCCCACACTGAGGAATTCGTATTAATCTGTAGCCTGAGACAGAACAAAGTTAAGTGATGCTCCAGAGGCAACAGAAACTGTCTGCAAGGGTGAAAAACCCTTTTGCCTCTTCAGTTATTTCAGGCCAGCACATCCTTGCACCCATAAAAGCCATGATGAGCCTGACAACCCCTTGGTTGTACAGATATGTACACTTGACTTTATGGCTCTTTTTGTACACAAGCTCTCAATATTGCAAGTTATGATCCACCCTGCAATATTGCTGTGTTGCTAACAAACATCAGAGACTGAGGACTTTTACTGCAAAGGAAACTGTATTTTGATGCAGTTTTTAAGTCAGCTGCCAAAAATATGCTAAAAACTATTAACAAGCAAAAGTTGATTGTTGTGTGATGATAAAAAAAAAGATTTTGATATATTTATATAAAGATTTTGATATATTTATATATAGATACTGAATAATCAAACTGACCTACAAGAAGCTGAAGGGCAGATTTTGTATGCTTAGCTGGGTAAATGGTGTAGTCCAGCCTGAGAGGAGCCAAAATTTAGCTAAAACCAAAATATGTGACCACACCGCACATGGACCGGTTGTGAGCACGAAATGAATATGTCATGTTATTAAAATGTGATGGGCAGGCTCCAAGGCAGCTTTGTGCAGTTGATGTTAGATTCATCACATTATGTAAACCACATTTATAAACAGTGCTAGAAAATGAAAAAGTACTTAGTTTGCTTTAGAATAACAAACGTATACAAGACCGGCTTAAAACAGACATTGCAATGGTAGCATTAACCACATATGGCAGCATATGTTTGCTTTCTCAGACATATCAAGTAATACAAAATACAGTCATTTTCAAAAAAGAAATTAAAGGTAGCAGTTTGTATCACTGATGAGATAATTTCAAATAGAAAACACCATCCAAATTCTTTTTCATCTGCATATTTCACCATAGTGAGACAGTATTTTGAACCACATGTGTTGGATATACTTCTATTATTTGCTCAAAAATTAGTCTCCATTACTCAGAAATGTTACATAAGTATTTTAAGGCAAGACAGAATTCTAATTTTCAACCAATTGCCTCATTGGTGGAAACAGAAATCACTGAAAAGTTCTGAGCAAACAGTCTGACCTTATATAATCTATTAGTTATTTAAACACATAATCTTTCTTTGGAAAACATACCAACATTTGCTTGCAAAGAAAATACCCTCATACTACTATTTAAAGTATCTCTCTTCATTAAGACCCCAACAAAACACATTAAAAACCTGAGACATTGAAAATGTGCTGCAAATGTTTAAATGAACAGGCTCATAAAGTGGATTGAGAACCACTGGTTAAGTTTTAAGGACTGCCGTCAAGAGTAACATCTGAACTTGAGAACTGAGTAGTCAAAGCCTGAGAAGGTGATTTCTGGGCATTTTATCCTAGACTGCAATTATATTCACACCAAAATACTGGATCCATGTCTTGAGATACTAAACAATTGCATTACAAGAACAGCATGTGAGCTATACTTATTTCTGCCCTACAGATGCTATATACTGGACAAAATTGATGGATAATCCACTTCAAGTAAGATTGTTGTATTTTTCCCAGATACTACCACTTTGTGTGTCACCTTTATTATGTAACTGGCTATGACACACTATATACACATAGGAATGTGTTCCTACCACAAGAATCAACTAAAAAGAGAAAATAATAATAAAAAACCCTGAGTATTTATCCAAAATGGAGATGTTACTAAACCTCAAAAATAGTTTGCTGCAAAACCAGGGTGAGCTGAAACTGCTGATTCAACACTTTGCTACTGAATGAAGTGAAAAAAGAAACCAGTACATTTATATCACAATCCTCAGGCCCTGCTCTCTTCTATTGAACAGCCAAGAAAATGTTGGAGGATTTTTTAAAAAGCAATTTAATACTAATTTCCTCAAGTAAACCCATCCAAACCAAGCTATTCTAAACACAGGGGAGTGTTTGCTTAGGAAGCTTTGGTTTCTACAAGCAGGCAAGAGAATGCAGATATATGCAATTTGAGATTTCAAAAAAGCTTAAGATCATCCTTCAGATTCTTCTGTGGGAACGTGATTGCTTTTGAAACTGTAATTTTATTCCTTGGGAAAAGTGATAGGGAGATTCTTTATCGTGATCCATCTGTGCTACTGGAACTGGAACACATCAAAAGCAAGGCTGCAGGTAACACAAGTCTTGTCTTGGTTGATATCACAGCCCTAAAGTTTTAATTTTTGGCATAGAATCTTTTTTTTTAAAGAAAGTAACAGTAGACAAAATAACTATTATGCAACATACAGGCATTTTGCAAACAGCGCATTACATGTAAATAAAAAATATCCCAAGTAAAACTTCCAGGCTTTTTTTTTTTCCAAAGCAAGACCAGACTTTTAACATAGAAAGCAACTAATTAAAGAAACAGATGAAGTCAGATGTGCACAGAACTGGGTATAATGTACTGGAAATTTAAAGACACAAAGTGCTTCCCTGACTATGAAACTTGCTTTAGGTAAACTCCATTAATTAAACATTTTTGAAGTTTACATAAACGGAAGTCTATGAAAGGTAAACAAAGAATAACCCAGTTTCTAAATATTGTGATGTGCTTGTCAGTACAAACTTTGTAACAGGGCACATTCTCAAATACTTGATTTTAAACCCACAACTTCAATCACAGAATACTGCAAATATTGCCTCTGTTTTAATTAATAGATCTGCTTTATTTCCCACACACAAGAGACAGAAATTAGCTATATTGATAAAAATCTGATCTACAGTTTACATTCTTGAATCACTATCCCCAGCCAGATTGCTTCCTCCTGAAAGCAGAGCTAAAATTTAGACATAGCTACACAATAAAGTCCTAATTTTCTAACTTTAGAAAGGTTTGGCAGCCTGCAGGTCACTGCAGGCTACTGGTTCACTCTGTCACTGGCTGAAGTTTTATAGTTTTATTCAAGTCACACTTTTAAAAGAATAATGGCTAGTGAAATCATAAATAAGTGGGATTCCACAGCAGGAATGACCTGAAATGGACCTCACTGTACTTCCAATGGCCTGATGTCAACTATTATTAAACTACAGGTTTTATAAAGTCTTCCACTAGACGTCTAGAGTTAAGCCAGAAGTTTTGGCTCTAATACAGGCAGTGATGAAAAACATATGAGTGGTAACAAGTCGCCTTAATATCATTCTTCAGTACTAAGATGGGCTAATCTGAAGCAGCACTTTACTCTGGTATCACCCACGGTGCCAGAAGGATCAAGAAGCTTGGAAGTCGACTTTTTCTTTATATATGCTTTTCATTTCACAGAACTCACTCTAGCTTCCTTTTTCCCTATTTTTTGGTAATATGAAATAACTGGACATAAGGACCTTAGGTGGATTATCCCAGTGCTTCCGGAAGAACTCCCAAACCTGCAAGGTATGTCCAGTTTGAATACCTATTCTATAGAAACAGCAGCAAAGAGTTAAGGTTGTTAAGTCACTATGTGCAGATTAATAATATCAGATAATTTAGAATTAGAAACACCACTTTTTAAATGGAACATTTGAAAATTTACTAGCAGCTGAAATACTTCTGTATTTACTACATGTGAGCTGAAAAACAAATAGAGCTATAGTGAATTATTTAATTATCAAAGACTTGTCAGAAAAATGTTTCAGTTGACCATAACACTTATTCTCAGTTATAACCATCTATGAAAATCTGCTCTACAACAACAGCAGCTCTTACAGTAACAACTCAGTGTTAACTTTCTGTAATTTGGTATTCAAATTGGTGGGGGTTTTAAAGTACATATCAGCAAAGTAATTAAAAACAACCCAGGAAAGAATGAACTGTAGATGAGCTACAACCTAAAAATCCTCATAGAACACTCAGTAACAAGAGTCAAGCAGCTCTCCATAAAAAGTAAATACTCTGTGAACACAACTTATTTTGTAAACATCCTCTTAATTATTACTGCTCAACTTCAATATTGGACTATTTCTGTCAACAGACATTTCTACAGTAATCTTACTAACAAAAAACCTTCCTCCTGTTTTTCTTCAGCAATTTAAGTAAATCAATGGAGTAGATAAAGAGTTAAACTCCTTTTATTTCTGGATTGGGACAATGACTAATAGAACCAGAACTATTTTTAAATATAGATTTCAAAACAGTTATGGTCTTGCCTTTCTTTGGACAAAATCTGTGCACAGAACAATGATTTGTGTTATTAATGAACACAGGGACTTTTCTCTGCCTCTGCAAAGACCACCACTGGGTCATTTAAACATTTCCTTTTCAGAAATAATGCCATGGGAAATTTGTCTCTGTACATCGGTAACAGGACTGATTTCTAAATATAATTTAGAGTCTTTTTAAGACTTAAAAATTTCATGTATTAACTCCTTCAGTATCATAACTAAGACAACAAAGTCCACATTGCTGGACTGGTTTGCAGCTGCCAAGCAATTCAGAGTTATTTGTTGTTGGGTCTCTTTATGCACTCTTCCCACACTAACAACACAACTTCTGTTCTCACTGAAAGGGATTTTCTTCCCATAACTCATGTTTAGAATTTTCACATCACAGAAATATGGGAATTTCCCACAAAATCTTAAGGCTTTTAATAACCTTAAATTAAACTGTGACATACCTGTATTTAATGATTTATAAATTATAACTAATAGCATAAAAAGTGCCTGTGTTCCATGTGTAGTTTGGAAATATGAGTTTGGGTATAGATGACCACATGAGTGAGGATAAGTGTGTCCCAAACAACCAGTGCAGTGATTTTTGGACAGTTACACACCACAGGAAAGCACCTCAGAGCATCTCTCCATGTGAAGTGCACTCTCCACATTCAGTCACCTCACCTTGGGGTGGCTCATGTTCCAAGGAGAAGGTACTCAAAAGCTTTTTGTGATGAAGGATAAGAAGGATTGACATAGAGAAGGTACAATGGAGCCTGAATTCACCACAGTCCTTGTCAAACTCATTCTCAATGTTCTGGTCTGTTAAAACAAGAACGGACAAAGCCAGGCTTTGTCCAAGTGACAACCAGCTGCTCAGGGGATTATTAACAGAGCACTTAAGCCTGCCTAACAGCTTGAATATGTCAGGAATGGCTCTCCCATTGCTCCTCCTTCCTTCTCTTTCCATTTAATGTTCCAGCCCAGCCAATCAGGCTGTTCCACCCATTCTTTTGTGCTGGTTCTGGTACTCCAAACGGACTCAGTTTCTTCACTTGGAAAGACTTCGATAGGGTTTTTTGTTGCTCACATTAGTTTTGTGCTGGTGTAGTGAGTTCAACCAGCTCCGTAAACAGCCTGAAAGGAAGAGGTGGTAGCAGAGAGCTGGCAGGGAACACCTGGCAGCACAGTCAGGCTCAAGTGGCAGCAGGGGACCATAAGCACAGCTGTACCTACACCTTCTGAAACAGTGCTTCATAAAATCCTCATGACAGTATTTCATAAAATCTTCATTTTCAGAAAGATCACTAGGATCTCAAATTTTAGGCTTTCTTTTAATTCTCTTATTCTTGAAGTTTAAGCATGCAGAAAGTTTGTATAAGTTCTTTGAGAAGCACTGCAGACTCAGAGCATTTTTACAGAGTCATATCAGCATCTATTTACTGGGAGACTCCAAACCTCAGGCAGCAAAGAGCCATCCTCCCACCTTCATAAAACTCAGTTCTTTATGATCCATTCCTTGGCATTTCTTTAGCCTATGCAAACCTGGACTCAAGCTTGATGATCATTCCTAACTACAAAGCCAATAACGATTTCCTAAGGGCAAGATGGGAAGACGAAGCAAGAACTTTTTTCTTTAAAATGAAAAAAAAACACAACTCGGGTTTTCTTACATAAAGAGACTTGTTTTCAAGAGATTTAACTCACAGAACCAATATAAGTCACCAGTGACACATTCAACACTACTCTTCTAGAATTTTGTGAGCAACACATGTTTTTCAAGAGTTCAAATTTGCCACTACTCCAGTCAGAGCCTCAATCTTTTAATACTTTGAAATCCTAATTTTTGGCTATGTGAAAGGAAATATGCAATCCATTTGCTACAGATGCAAGTGTGGGAACAGATTTTCAGGCTGTTTTATAAGAGAACTTCCTAGCACCAGATCCAAAAGAACATTTTAGGAACATACATGCAAGTTTCTTTTAGATCCAGTAAAACTACACAGCCAGTGCCTCTCACAAATTGAAGTCGGCGGGGACATGGAAAGTCCATGTCCCAAGACATCATCACACTTTATGTCCTACACAGGGAAATGGTGTCTCACCACTGATAGACCACAGGGCATTTTGGCACTTAGGACCTAAACTGCCAAGGAAGAACAGAGAGCACAGATGTGACAGCCCAGCCATTAAACCACTTGTCCAAGAACAAGGAGAGCTTGGAAGTCTGAAAGGCTTCCAACTCCTCATCTCCTAATTAATGGTATGACTAAAGCAGTGAAGATTTTGGCCTCTTTCTGAAGGTGAAACAGAAGATTGAAAAGGCAAATACTCCAAAGGTGCACAGCCAGACATGACAACAATTCTCTCCAAAAAAAACAAACATAGGTTCCACACCCTCTTCCCAGCACTGTTTATATTCAAAGAGTCTTTCAAGGACAGACATCGTAAGGGATTGCAAGAACAATCATAAAATTATTTCTACATTGGAAGAGAACATTATTATGACACACAAAGGAAAAATATATGGGAAAAATGCATGTGAAGATACTTTCAAGAGAAAGAATCTTTTACCATCAGTAAAAGTACATGCCCTACCTGAATGGGCATGCAACTGAAATATTATTGGAAATATTACTTTTAGCTATATGTTGTTTACCTACAAGATACAAAGTACTTTGTGATTCTGATTTCAGGCATATATTTGGAGGAAAGAAGTCACTGCATTCTTTTCATGTTATCTGAACACTGTTAGCTTTCTTCTTTTTTAAACTCCCTGAAACAGACACAGATACAGGAGCAGCAAGGTATGCAGGATATTTGCATTTAATGCTTTTATGATCTCCCTCCAATAAACACCAAAATTACTCCGCACAGAAAAAAGTGGTACAAACAAAACCTCATTTTGAACAAGCCAAGTCAAACCCTGGCACAAAGCAGAGCTCTCCTTTTCCTGCAGTGGAGGACCAATGACAAAATGCCTACATAAAGGCATTTTTCATCTCCAAACAGATCAGCAAGCATTTAATTAGGTGATCAAACAAGAATTGACACCCTTTTAGTATTTCCTTAAAGAGGCCTATAATAGTCTAAACAGAAACATTTTTATAAACAGGTCGTGCACAATAAAATTACCTGCAGCCCCTCTTAGTTTATGGAGCACATTTTCACTTCCAAATGACTCCTGGAATTGGGATTTGAAGGGAAAAAATGTCAAGCTGAGGACTGAATCTACATTTTCTCAGAGTTTGCTGCATTCTGTGGCCATTTTTACAATCTCCATTCTCCTCTGCATCATAGTTTTGTAGGAGCAAGGAAAAAGAACCCCACTAAACAGAAAAGTCCCAACCAATGGCTATTGAAAAATTCACCCACAAAAATACCAGATTTCAGCTTTCCTTCTGGATGTAAATTAAGTCACTGAGTTCCACTGAAATGGATTTCTAAGATGCAAGTCCTTCTCAGAGAAAAGAGCCCTCCTCAAACAGAAGCCAAGAGAGAATTTGGTTTGTTCAACCTGGAAAAGAGAAGTTTTGGGGTGACCGAATTGTGGCCTTCCAGTGCCTGAAGGAGCCAACAAGAAAGACAGAGAGGGACTTTTTACAAGAGCCTGGAGTGACAGGACAAGGAGGAATGGGAATAGGTTTAGACAGGATATCGGGAAGAAATCCTTCCCAGTGATGGTGGGCAGGTCCTGGCACAGGGTGCCCAGAGAAGCTGTGGCTACCCCATGATCCCTGGCAGTGTCCAAGGCCAGGTTGGACAGGGCTTGGAGCAGCCTGGGACAGTAGGAGGTGTCCCTGCCCATGGCAGGGGATGGAATGAGATGATCTTTAAGGTCCCTTCCAAACTAAAGTGTTCTGGGATTCTACAACTCTGTGAGATGTGTTTGCATGCAGAGGTGAACTTCTATCAATGGCAATAATAAACAAATGACTGGAACATGGGAAAAGCTCAGGACTGAAAACTTCAGATTAGACTAGGAAGAGTTTAATTAAAGTGTTTAGGGACAGGAATACCCAGTGTTTAGGAAGTATCCCGCTGAGTGCATTTTATGCACTGCTAATCAAGTACTTCCCAGTTTTATAAGTAATGCACATATGCCAATGTATCCCACTAAAAAAATTTTTCATTGAGAACGAATAAAATAAATCATATTACAAGTTCTGGTAAATTTTACTACAAAAATTCCACTTCAAAGCTTGAAGCAAATGATGATATTATTTGCAAACGAAACTGAAATACTTTGATATTATATTAATGCCTAATGAATTTAAGTTAATATTATGTGCCATTTTATAGTATTAATTTATATTTAAAAGACTATTTTTATATCCTTCATATACTAATTAAACTTCGATATTCACCACAGGCTCTTTTTCAGGACTAGATGATGTGGCAGTGAGTGAAATAAACAGCTCAATAGCTTCATTTGCTGTTCCCTATTCACTGACTCTGGTATTTGTTTTTTTGTGCGTTTGTTCACTTTCCAAGATTGGTTATCCTGATTAAGAAGATATGAAAGAATACACACTCCTTCTCTTCTTGGCTTTGTGCTCTGCCAAATCTCTCACTGGTCCTTCATATTTTACACTAAAGAATATGATGCTCCAAGATATGGAAGACGACGATGATGATGACGATGACGACAATTCTCTATTTCCAACCACTGAACCCATTCTACCACTAATTCCTTTTGATCTGTTCCCAACATGCCCCTTTGGATGCCAGTGCTACGTGAGAGTTGTCCATTGCTCTGACCTAGGTAAGAATGAATTTGTGTGTCTGTTCTCTACTGGATTCTCCTTTGCAGGATTTGTATTTTAAAGGATGAATTATCATGCAGGCACATAAATGGGACACAAAGTATTCCCTCAACTCAACTTCTGCCAAAGTGAGCATCCCTGGTAACTGTTTAGCCAAAGGCAAATGTGCTCCTGTCAGTGCTGCAGGTACATCCCAGTCCCTAAAAGTGAATTCATGATTAATTGTGCCAATTTGAATTAGTGCTCACTGAAGTTTTCCTATCATTCAAGGCAATCAAAGGGCTGTGCTCCCACCACTAGCACAATGATAAATGATGTTTTTTCTCATCACAGCCCTGCCACCTTCTTAAACTTCCTCCTGGACACCTTGTGTCTTAGAAACATTGTCCATACATAAATTGCTGTGGTTTTAAAAATGCATTATTATTAAGGAATCAAATACTTTTGCTGACAGCAGCAAACTGTGGTTAATGTATCTGGTCTACAGATTTCAAACAGATTTATGTACACAAGTTCGTACATAGAAAAATCACACATTAATAGACTTCATCCTTAGATAACTGCAATCTATTAATTATAGAATAATGTTAATAAATTGGACAGCATTTAGCATTTCATGCATCAGCATTTCCTCTCAGAAGAAAGTTACTGTCTCTGTTGAGTCTTTTCTGCTGATACAGGATCTCAGATGGCCTGAATTGCAGTGGGTTTGTAACTGAACAGCAAACTGGGTTGGGGGAATAATGCTACTGGTACTGATTTCTGTTAATGATCTATGGTACTTGTAATGAGTTATGTTAATGACTTCTGGTACTGGTACTGAAGTGGTGGCAGAGCAGACCCTCTGTCCACACCAAGAACAGGTTTCTCTGCCCTGCCATGACCTGAATGAACCCTCAGCAGCTGCTATGGACAGGGCAGGGCAGAGTTCTGAAGGAGCACTAAGCAGAGACCCCTGAATCCACAGCCCTGCTCCTGACCAAGGAACCACCACCCTGGATTCCTGAGGGATCCTTTCTCCAGGGAGTAAACAGTTGCCCTGTAGGACAACCCATGCTCTGAGGATTATTTCACAGATGCAAAGAGTCCACAGCAAGCAGTCCCCACTAAGCTTTCATGGTCAGGGGCAGAAGCAATTCCTCCCAAAATTATGCACACCTTTGTGGTATATTCTTACATCATTAGATTTTCCCACTATCAAAAATTCCCTTCTACCCTTTGCTTTATGGCTGTTCATATTTTCTTCCCCACCATATCCATTAACAATCTTACTGTGTTTTGATGTTTGGCAGTTAATTTCTTTGAACTTAAATACAGCTCATAATGTTTCTGTTTATGCCACATACTTATGTAGGTTTGACATCAATTCCTCGCAACATCCCACCAGATACTCGTATGATTGATCTTCAAAACAACAAAATCAAAGAGGTCAAGGAAAACGATCTCCAAGGACTCACATCACTTTATGTAAGCTTGCTGTTTCCCAAGTTTGAAATCTTAGTTAGCAATCTGAAATGTTTAGATACTTCAAAAATACAAATGGTATTTCCTTCTCCAATAATATAGATTAACATAGTCTAATGCCTGCATATTTGAGTGCTTCCACATAGTAAGAAGCAAATACCTTTGAGTTGTAAGAACTACTTTCTACAATACCCAGAAAATGTACCATATAGATCTAACCAAAAAAATTCTCAAGATTTTTCAGTTCTTAGCATGCATAGAAACATTCCCTACATTTTAAAGGCTGCAAGGCCTCCTTTTCATCTGCTTAGATAAAAAATAGCAGGAAGAATTTAGCCTCACAAAATTTACCCACATATTCTGAGGGTATTTTCAAAAGAACAGAACATACAGCTAACACATACAGCACTGAAACCAATGCTACAAATCCAGCTGACCTGAACAGAAAACAGAGAAACACTGAATTACTGGAAAAGTCAGGGGTTTTACTCCTAATTTGTTACCATGCTCAATTATGCATGTAGTGACAGGCTTTGAAACAAGTATCACTGGCAACTGATAAATCTAGATGTTTACAGTATGCAATAATCCCTTTTTATGATGAAAGGAAATGAGAGTCCCAGAGGGCTGGGAAGTAGATTAATTCTGCTTTAGAATATTTGTTTCTATTGGATGTCACCGTAGACCCAGTATCCAGATCTAATTCCACTAACAAATACTGACCATTTAAAAATTTTCTCTCTAAAACCCAAATCCATTCTATAACTGATGGCAAATTAATTACATTCTATTCTCCATTAGAAAGACATGAGACACACAAACTAACATAAAGACCATTCCTAACACATCAAGAAGAAATTCTCCCCTGTGAGGATGGGGAGGCCCTGGCACAGGGTGCCCAGGGCAGCTGTGGCTGCCCCTGGATCCCTGGAAGTGTCCAAGGCCAGGTTGGACAGGGCTTGGAGCACCCTGGGACAGTGGGAGGTGTCCCTGCCCATGGCAGGGGGTGGCACTGGATGGTATTTAAGGTCACTGCCAACCCAAAATCATTCTGTGACATTATAAAACAAATTCTTTCAGTCATATTTGGCTTCTGAGCAAGATCTGAAAATTTACCAGATCTAAGTGTTTATCAATGAATTTGTTAATTACTATAGCCTAGGATAGGACAGAAAAAACCAGGAACCATATAAATTCAGAGTTGGCAACAAAACATTGCCTATTCTCTTGTCTCGTGTCCGGGTGCAGAATGGTCTTAGCAGCAAGCAAAGGGTAACTGCACAAATTGTGGTTTATATTCTGTGTAAAAGATCTAAGAGTCTCTTATCTCCAACAACTGAGAAAGCCACTGGAATCCATCAGCAATCACATTAAAGACCAGAGTCACCACTTAATTATGTGATAGCTGAGCACACTGAGCTGCTTTGCTTTTTCTCCTCGGTTCATTTGTGGCAAGGCCGAACAGCTGAGAGCAAAGTTTACTTTGTAAAACTTGGCTCAGTCCTGGAGTCTGCTTAGCAAATGCACAGATGGCAACTTGGATTAGGAAGGAGCATTTCCTGTTTATTTCCTTGAGCTAACCTCATTTTTTTTCTGGGAAAAAATTATTCTTGTTTGCTCTACATTTTTCCCCTGCACAATTTCTAAGAAGAGATGACTCCAAGAAATAAAAAAAGAACAGAAGGGAATAGCTTAAGTATGGAAATACAGAGATGAGATTTGACATGCAAAATAATTTCAGATAGTGTCTATTTTGCTGTCTGTAGTAACTCATTACAAGCTCTCTGATAACACATATCAATGAGGAAGAAGCTGCCCCCAAAACACTGATGTACTGTACAGACGAGACTGAAGTTCACAGTTCACAGGAGCTGGAAACGCCAAATAAAACAAATTCATGTGTCATCTACAGATACTAACGTCTAAGAAACTCAGATTTAAAACTTCACTTTCATTTTGCAGCATTATGTTGAAATAAAATACGGGATTCTGAGTTTTGAGAACTTGTCTGCATTAAAGAACAATAGCAACGAAGTATATAACCCCCATACAATCCCACAAAATACCTGAATACAAACATATTGTCTTGCCAATTCTCATGATCCATTGGCACCTTGTCAGCTCTACCTTCTGGCTAATGCTCCAGCTTTCAGGTTCTTCTTTGTTTTTCATAATCAACTGAAACACCCAAAGCATCTACAAAGTGCTGAAGTTTGGTAGGATGGAAAAATAAAATATTTTAAATACTTAATTGCTGAATTACATATCAAATCCATGACTTCAAATTCATAGTCATAACAGTGCTGGATAAAGAAAGCTTTCTAATTGCTCTTTCCATCTCTCATAGGCACTGGCTTTGAACAACAATAAAATATACAAGATCCATCCCAAAGCCTTTCAACCAACAAAGAGGCTACGACGACTGTATTTGTCCCACAATCAACTGACAGAGATTCCAACAAATCTACCCAGAACTCTGGCAGAGCTCAGAATTCATGCTAATAAGGTTAAGAAAATCCCCAAGGATGTATTTAAAGGAATGAAGTCTCTACATGTTTTAGGTAAGTCTAATTAAGTAGAACAAAAAAATGTCTTTACCAAAAATGGAACATATTATACATCATTCCCATTCAAAGGCACAGTTTCCTCTTAAAGAGATATCCATGCTCTGGGAATACCCTCCGCAATTTAGTTTCTATGTGAAGCTGCTGCAAAGGTCAAGTTTTGGATAATCCTGCAAGCCAAGTAACACAGCCTGAACTCCCTGAGAGCTGTGACACCCCTCAGAACAGACAATCAAAGCTAAACATTAATGAGTGCTTGGAATATCAGAAATCATAAATAAATTTAAATCAGCTCTTTGTAACTTAGTCTAACCTACACAAAATTCCTATGCCATAAATGCTTTTCTTTTTTCCCCCTTGGGCAGAAATGAGTGCAAATCCTCTTAACAATGATGGAATAGAGCCGGGGGCTTTCGAAGGGGTAAATATCTACCACATACGAATTGCAGAGGCCAAGTTAACTTCAATTCCTAAAGGTAGGTCTGCTTTCTTTTTTGTAGTTTACTTATACCAGCACACTCCTTAATAAAATGCTTTAACATCTGAAGGATTATTAAATTCATAAATTGTTTTGTAGCCTCATTACTAACAGACCACCTCCTACCTTCTCTTTTTGAACTTTATATCCAATTCCCCAGAAGAGTTCATGCACAAACAGCATAAACTGCACACAGTGCACACAGCCTCCCTCTCCTACCTTCTCCCTATCAGCACATCCACTCCTCTCACACAATGTTCAGACACTTGTCTCAGGAGGAATAATACAAAGAAATTTATAATTTGATGTCCCTTCACATCTTTCACATGTCAGCCTCTCAAGAATCCTCACAGAGAAAGGATAAATGCCAATATTTGATCAGGGATATAAGGGATGCAAAATTCCCACTTCCTTTATGAATTTAAAATGTAACTCCAAAATTTCTAAAATTACTTTTTAATATTTCAAGTCACACTGCACCTCAAATATGATGTTCAATGTAGTTTTGCTAAGTAAAACTTAATTTTAATATTTAATTAAATTCACCATAAGATAATACAAAATCAAAGAACTGTTTCATATAAAAAACGCCAACCTTGTAATTTGGAGGTAAAAATAAATTAAAACACTAATTTGATGAATCACTGACCTCCACACACACACAAACGTAGCATAAAAGAGTCCAGTACAACACTCCACCTGCTTTTTCTGCAGGTCAGCGTGGTATTGAACCAAACACCCATGATTTTCAACCACTCAAAACTACCAGCTAAGAGAAAAAGGAAGGAAACAAAGCAAAACACTGTGTTCTATGCTCTAACTCACAGGGAAACAATGCTGGCCCCTGTATTTATTTCTGATCATTCAGATAAAGAACTTGTTTCTTATTAATCTCTTCCTGTACGCATATACATGTGCGTACATATAGATATATAGAAGAGGAGAACACTAAAAAAAACCTGTAGAAGAGAACACTAAAAAACCCTCAACAATAATCAAAACCAACACACCCCAACTGTTCAGATAACTTTAAAATCAGAAAGCCTCTGTCTGCCTAGCAAAAACAACAACAAAAATCTAGTATCAGCTCCTGTCACTTTGCACAGAAAAAAATCCCAATATAAAATGATTCCAATTTTGTCTTCTTTATAGAGAAACCTCCTATAAAGAAAGACAGTATGAGGTCCAAAATGTGGTGTCAGATACATAAACAAACCAAACCAAACATGATTTCATGGTGAGCTCCTTCACCACAAATGTAAGCTGAGTTTGCAGATGCTGCTCTCTGCAAATGCTACAACGGCAGAAAGGTTTAAAAACACAGCTTATAAAAGGTACTAAAAATGTGCAGTTGACAGGTGGGTGGCCTTCCCTCTGGATATTGTCACTCAGGCACCCCAAACTGCGAGCTGGAGCGCAAACTGGAACAGAGCCCAAACAAACCAACTTTACTGCAAGTGGAACAAAGGCAGGCTGGGAAGCAGCCCCGGCCCTTCGGAGCAACGCTCTGCCAGCCCCAGCGGGAACCGCTCGGGGTCGGGGCCATCCACAGAGCCTCGGGAAACTGAGCCCAGCACCAGCAAACAAATTCTGCCTGTCATGAGCTTCCCTTGCCCTCACTAAGAGGATGTTGTGGGAAGATTCGCCACCTCCTGGTCTGTTCACCAGTCTGGATTTGGAATTTTTGGAAACACAAGAGCTAATATACTGGCACAGGAAAGAGCTATCAAATACCCCAATTCTGCTTAGAGTACTCCAAAACCTTTCCTTCCAGTCACATCCTAGCAGATGAGACAGCACCGCTGCTACATCATGTAGAAAAAAATTACAGATCTTCAAAAAACTGTCCCTGGTTCCACAGGCTTTGACTACAGACTTGGAGATAAATGCACAAAACACAGGATCAACATCTTTGACAAAGTAACCATGAGAGTTGTTATAAATGAAGCCAGAAAAAGTACCAAATTTTGGAACTCATATCTCTTAATTAGCATATATCTTTCCACAGCTTAATTTTTTTTAAAGTTATTATTTTAAACCAAATTATAGTGGTGTTTTTCTTCATTAACATGCCTATATGCAATTATATGTAATATAATAATATTATACATAATTATATATGTAACCTATAAAAAATATGAAATATTACATATTTGTAATACATATATTACACATACATTATATATATTACATCTATATACTATTTATTACATATATACATAATATATATTACATATATATGCAATATAATTATATATGCTCCATTATATGTAATACTGATTTCTTTGATGCAGACAACAAGACTCTTCACCCAATTCTAAACACAAAGGAAAGAAGCTTTTTGGAACATAATAAATGTTCCAACAAAAAATAAGTTGACTTGGATTTTTCACACTGTGCATTTTTTTCATCAGATTTGCCCTCCAGTCTTCTGGAGCTTCACTTAGATGACAATAAGATCACAGGAATTGAACTTGAGGATTTTAACCGTTACAAAGACCTGCAAAGGTAAAATTCCCAGGGTGAACCCCTTTATTTGTTAAAATGTCATGTCCAGCAAGATCTCATATTTGATACTTCTCTTGTTAATGGGAGATAAAAGAATGAAAATTATAGGTGTTTCAGTAAGAATTGCTCTAAATAAGACCCCACTTTAAAACCCATACACACCCCCAAACCCTCACTTTAGTCTTGTTATTACATGTTTTGCCAACAGACTGCAACAGAAAAGTAGGATAAGAACAAAATATAATTATCCTAAGTTCTTCTAATCCTTATAAATTTCTTCTTGTAAATACAGCAGCTGGTGAAGGAAACAACAGCTTTCAAAAAAAATGAGGTTTAAAGAAAAATCTGTGTTTCTGAGGAATGTACCACTGAAATAGGAGAGAACTCTGAAAATATGGCTGAGCAGCACTGAATTTGGTAGCAGAAATTACTCAACTGCCTTTAGATACCAAATTCAGTTTCTGAAGTAATCAGGAAAGAATGGAGAAGAAGGGGCTGGCAGGATGGGCAGAAAGAGCAATTCCAAATGACTTATGGCTCCAGCTCCTAAATCGACTTCTGAGCAAAGCAGGCTGAAGCCTTAGAGCACAAAATATAAGGAGAATTTGGAAATAGGAAAGAAGGTAATCCTGCTTAGTAAAAAGCCTTTATATTTTAAAAATAAGCTATACATTAAAATCACCTTTCTCGACAAGACTTGCTATTTGGCTATTTATTAGAATTACAGTCACTACACTTTGCAGCTGTACTACTTGGTAAAATGATATGATTAATCTCACAAGCAGCTTGATGTTTATAATTTAAACATTTGCCATTATAATTACATAAAACTGCATGCAAAACTGAACAATTGCTTACATCAGATAACTGATAACAGCTGTGAGCCAATCTTTAAGTGGAGTTTAAATTATATTAGGTTAATATAGGCTGATCTTTTCCTATCAAAGGTAAGATTTCATCATCTTCCCCCAGTACTCCTGCATATATCAATCTTTTAAAAAAAAAAAAAAAAAAGCTCTTTAATGCTGTTGTGAATCTCAATTAGTCTTTAATTAAATGTTCCTTGTACTATTTCTAGGCTAGGCCTTGGCAATAACAAAATCAAAGAAGTTGAAAATGGAAGTTTCGCCAACATCCCAAGTATACGTGAAATCCACCTGGAAAAAAACAAGCTGAAGAAGGTTCCTCCTGGACTACCCGAACTGAAATATCTGCAGGTCATACACCGAACTTAGCAGACAGCTCTAGGAGTTCTGAGTTGTTTGACTTTCCCACTGTCACACTGATTAAGTCACAACCAAAAAGCATAATTAACTGACACATATATTTTGCCATGATTCTCCTACTAGGAGAGCCTGAAATCATAAAAGCTTTTTAAAGTAATAAACAAAATCAAATTGCAGGAACACTTTCTAGGAAATGAAAAAAAAGGACAGGAAACTGCTACATTCAAAAATGTTTCCAGAAATGAGAATATAATACTGTATCATTATAATTCTTACTATAAGAGAATAGAAAATTGCATTTTAGAACCAAGTTCTGTAAGAATAGAGTCCAGTTATTCTAAGAACACACTGACAAAATGGCATGAGACTTTTCTTTGTGGGAGAGACTGGGACAGAAGGAAGACTTTTTTTAAAAGATTTAATACAAGTGTTAAGCTCTGGTTACTCTCAAGGTCTGCATGAACTGATATTTTAGCAAACCTCAGCCACTTACATGCTAAGGAATATTTTCCCCACTTTCATTTAACTCCTGTATTTTTCTGCTCCTATTGCTGCAGGTGGTTTTCCTTCATTCCAACCACATTGCCAAGCTGGGAGTGAACGATTTTTGTCCGACGGGACGGAGGAAGAAGAAAGCCCTGTACAGCGGCATCAGCCTCTTCAACAACCCTGTCAAGTACTGGGAGGTTCAGCCCTCAACCTTCCGCTGCATTTTAGCCAGGAACAGTGTTCAACTTGGGAACTTCCTCAAGTGAGACCCAAGTTGGTTGTTCCAAAAAGCAACTTGTCCAAATCAGTTTCACAATACTTGAAATTTGCAGGAAAATGCTGATTTTACGCTATTTAACCGTTTACAAAGTATTTGCTATTTCAGAGGTAATTAATTAGAAACAATATGTTAAGTAGGATCCATTGTATTATTTGACAATGTTCAACCTACATTTGAATAATTTAAACAAAAGTCTTTATAGCTTACAGAAGGACTTTAAGAAGTGGAACTGGAAACTGTATTTGATGTTTCCTATTATAGATGTTAAATGCCTTCCTTAAATCACGTAGTTTGGACATATTCTTTCTTTCAAATAAATCCTAAAAATCATGTGGAAGTGACTTTTTCCACAATTAGGAAAAAGAGACCTAGGTTCTCTCCCAGAAAGGGTGGTAAGAAAAGTTGCAAAACCAAAGATTACCAGACTTCAAGGGCAATTCCTTGTGCCATTTTTGATAATGAGCAAAGATGCAATAAAAAGCTACAATATTGTCAGATAGTTGTCTCTAAGCTAGAATATATTCTTACAATCTTTTAAGTGAGATAAAGACAGGTTTCATATCAAGAACAGATGAAAAGTCTTTAGAAGTTGTTGATAATTTTTCCTTGCAACTTTAAGAAGAAAATGTCCTTCAATGTTTTGCTATTGATAGAATTGGATGCAGTCTGAACATTAAAAGTAGGATTCAAGATTTATCATATGCTTCAAGCTTAATAGGAATGACTATTAAACTCCCTTTAGGCCAGCACAAACATTTTTCTTTTATCTATAACAACTGTAATCGTGTTTTTCACTTCATTTTTTTCCCTCTTTATATTTTGACATCACACGGGTTAAGGATCCCTCCTTTATGGAAATACCTTACAATTGCCAAAAACAAGTAGCTGGAACTCGCCTGCCCTGCCCTTCCTGTGCAGGGAAGCACACAGAACTCTCAATACTGACAGTACTGTATAAAATGGATATTTTTAGATATCTATTTAGTGTATATTTGCTATTGGGATTCAAAATAAATTAAATAAACTTACAGAATACCTGCATGACTATATTTTATAACATGGTTGCTCACGTCAAAATGTTCTGAGATTATAACCAAGCATTTTTGTGTCTCTTCTCTAGACAATTCCTCTAGTGCTCCTTTTTCCAAATCTACAGAGCTTACAGGTCATTTATCACTGCTGGTTTGCACAAAGTTCAAAATCTAAGACTTTGAGAAATGGCACAGACTCATAGAAGAAAATACTACAAAGAACTCAATTAATTCCCAATCTCTCAGCCTTCCTACCACCCTCCTAAGTACACTTCACAATCAGCATCAAGTCTAATATCTGAGTTCTTTTAACCTGCTTGGTCTCCTGGTAGTTAATATTTTGTTAGCACCACTCTGCTGTGAGACACAAAACTGTGTGAAAAGAGGAGGCAGAGCAGACCAGGGGAGGCTTTTACTGAAGAACAATATTTGCAAATAGAAATTGTGTAACACACTTCAAAACAAAATAAAAATAAAAGACTAAACAGAATGCAAAACCTGAAATCTGCTGATGACCAAGCATCTTTCTATTCCTGGCTTCTGGAGATGTTTCTAAGGAGTGCATTTCCTAGCAAATACCAACATTCCCTTAAGGACAGACTCCCCTGCCTTAGAGTACCATAAACAACTCATAACCCCATGCAATGTTAATAAATACAATAGATAACAGAAAAAATAATTACATTTTTATGACTCTCTGGTTTATATCCTACTATACTAGTTACATCATTTCAGCAATGTCAACACCAGCAGAAAAGCCGATTCCAATTTTGTAGCTTAACTGAAAGAACAAACTCACAATATTGTGTAGTACATTTGTTCTACACTAATTCACTGGTAAGGTTTAAAAGGAAACAACAGAGAATGCAAACAATTCCTTATCTAACTGGGGTTAATGCAATGGGCAACAGGAACTGCATCCTCGTGCTCTCTAAAACTGAATTCTTTACAAGTACTTGTGTAAGAGTTTCACCAAATTTTTAAGTCTCCTACTGAACTCCTACTATAATGGGAAAGCTTCGTAAAAATATAGTACAGTCAAATCCTAGGAGGTAGAAAACCGTATAGTCTTGATCTTATCCTTCCAGAGCCTTAAAAACTCTCTTGTCTTCTCACTCTTTCCTCTGGCTGTGCATCCATACTCCAGAGAAACTGTTTCTCCAGTCAGCACCCATGGATGCACAGAACATTCACAGAAGAAACTGCAGCGCTTCTTCTGAAGAAAATACCTCTATCCTCACTCTTAATAAATAATCTCCAAACTATTTTATCAACTGCTTAGGTTTGCACCATCCTCCAGGCAAATTCAGCCAGCTTAGAAGTTTAAAAAAATTTCATCTGTGACTTAAACCACACTGACAATTTTTCATTACAGCAGGGAAGCATGAAATGGTTCATTTTAACCATTTCCTGTAGATTTTATTTTTAGAGAAAAGCAGTAATTTCCTAGATCACCTCAAATTGATAGGATACCTGTCACTTAAGAGAAAAAAACCTATGCTCAATGACCCTCCACTATTTTCAGATATCATTCTTCAGCTGGCATTTGTGGTAATAATAATTAGTAATTTCCCCACCTTGCATCTTTGGCATGCTTTAACATAGGTGGATGTGTCAGTGGCACACAGACATTATGATATAAAATGCACCTTATGCAGTTTCAGCAATGGTTTCTGAACATGGACAAAAATGTAATTTACAGAATAGTAATTAACTGATGATAACACACTGGTGTTCAGTGATCTTCCCCAGAACAAGGCATTTCAATATTGGCAGATGGGAAGAAAATCTGTCAAGAAATCAACTCCACCTTTACGTTCTCTACAAATGTTACAGGAAAAGGAAAGAGGGAGAAAGAGAAACTTCACATAAATCCTTTGAAGAGTCTTCTCATTACTTATTCCTTGTACAAGTATCTACATTTGTCCACTAAAAAAATTAATATTTATTCCATCTAAGATTTTCAAACTTTAAAAGGCTTCTCTCTTCTGAAAATCTGCCAGGTCCCTACACAACAGTTAACAAATGTCACCAGAGGGTGGCAGCCTGTGGCTACAAATATAAGGAAAAGTCATTCTAAAGAATAAATGACAAAGACTGTCAGAGCACTGGAAGAGCCCAGTAAACGTCACAAACACTGATTGAGCAGAGGGGCCTCTTTGAGTACTAAAGTACTATTGGAGTGCTGATAAGCCCTACTCTACACCATTAAATTACCAAGGGATGAAATAGACTCATTTTTCCAAGTCTTCTCCCCGCCCCTTTTCCCAATATCGACCTACTTAATGCAGCACTTCAAACACAGCAATACAAAGAATATTGCAGCATTAGTAGACAAAGAGAAGCAAAATTAATAATATACAAAAAGTTTAAAGACTATAAGATACTTCTAAATCATTATTTTAACTTCCACCATCAGCTGTGGCAAATATACACAATGTAAATCGAAACATACCTTCAATAAAACACATTTTCTTTCATATGATCTAGGTGCTTTCTCCTGCTGCTAGACTGAGTTAAAGAAGGTGAAGAAGTGTTTATTTTATTTCCTTTTTCCAGTATTAATAGTGTCTTCCTGCTCTGCCCAGGATGAACCTGCAGGAATTCAGTGTATCAGACAAGCTGGCTAGAAGTGTCAGGAAGGAGAAGAGGACAGATGGACAGAGAAGAAGCACAGCTTTTGGATCTCACTGCCTGATCTTAAGAACAAAGAGTTGCAAATTCCTAAAAGCACAGGGAAGTTTGGGCTGGATGAGCAGGCAGTGAGGTGGACTGAAAATGGGCTGGAAGGCAGCGAGCACAGAGAGGCCACGAGGTGAATTCCAGCTGGAGGTCAGGAACTGCCAGCGTACCCCAGGGGTCAGTGCTGGCTCCAGCTCTGCTCCCAGCTTCATTGTCCATCTGGATGACAGGGCAGATCACCCTTCCAAGGTCACTGGTGACTGATATGTGACTCTCTGGGGTTATGCTGCTGGACAGAAATGGCCAGCAGGAGCTCGTGCAGTTCAGCTTAGGGAAGCCCAAAATCTTGTCCCTAGTGAGGGATAACCCCATGCACTGGTGGCTGATGGCTGAGCTGGAAAGCAGCTTTGCAGGAAAGGATCTGTGGGTCCTGCTGGACAAACTGAACGTGAACCAACAATGTGTCCTTGTGGAAGGATGGCTCACAGTATCCTGGGCTGCTTTAAAGGGATAAGGACAACTCTTCATTCCCAGGGTTGCTGTCACTAAGTTATTCCAAGAGCTAAGAAGCTCCAGAAGTCTGGATTCCTAGGGATTTGAGTTCTGCAAGCATCAGGTCCCTCCAGCTGCTCTCTGCCTCACACCACAGGACCTCTCTGCTGCCAAAGGCCAGAGGCAGCCGAGTGCCAAGGGGTCACTCACAGCTCTGCCCTCTCCTGCTTCCCATCTGCTCCTAAGCAGGAGCTGGAACTGTCCCTTCCCAGCTGAAGGACCTCTCTGGAGCACTTTCCTCTGCCCAGCTGCTATTTTCCACAAGTTAATAACAACACATAAATATTTCTCTTTATACTGTGTCAAAATTGGTTATAATTGGTAATAAGGTAAAAGATACTGAGTGAAATAAGTGACAAACATTCAAGTTTCTTTTTTTAAAAAGAAGGGAAAGTTCAGCTATTTTAAACATAATGGAAATTTCCAAAATGTTTCATGAGTATCCCATTAGGAATTCCTGCACCTGCATTTCCCAAAAGTGAGTGAAATGACTCAGACCAGAGCAGTTGAAAAATACAAACTAAGAAGTGCAATTTTTAACCCTTCATATCTGTTTGCTAAAGCAGCAAAATATCTCAGCTACCTAAACCAGGTTGTGCATAGAAAATCTGATATGACTTCACTGTTAAGTAATTTTAGAATAATTAATGTAATCTCAAAAAGCATTTACCCATGTCCTAAAAAGAAATTGCTGTTATCTCTTGAAGGTATTCATTCCATGTTCATTCAATTGCCAGTTAAAATATTGCACTATTTATTCAGAAAAACTATGGTACACCGCAACAGACAAAATAAAAATTAATATTTTCATTTCACTTTGATCAGAATTTGACAGCAGCATGATAATAAAAGCAGCACTAAACTAAAAATAATGAAATTGTGTTCTGAAGGCTTTTTTTCTCATTCTCTATGTTTAGAATTTAACATTGCTTCTTGGGCTTGTGTTGGGACTTTTCCCCTCCTTTCTGGGGAGACTAGAGATTTGAGAACAAAGCTGCTAATAGGAAACATATGGAAAAGTTCTGGAATAAATGAAAATTTGACTTGAATTCCAAATGCCACGTATCACATACCACGCTCTAAATTATCTGCTAAGATAAATGCAAGATTTACCCTCTATACTCAGTGCATCACAGGAGATGGAACACAAGGTTATGTATGAAATAAACAAAACCAGACTTGCATGATATTTAAGAGACTTCCAAAACTAATCAATATTTTGAAGCAAGCTGGGATGTTTCTCAAAGCCATGCGAGCCAGTAAAAGATCAGCTCCACAGAACATGCTGCCTTGCTGCAGACAGCCTTGGTGAAGTTTTTCATATAAAATATGAACATTCCTACCCAAGTGAACAGTCAGGCTCTGGATTTAACCACTGTGCTGCTGTGGTTGCAGTGGGAACCCCACACAGCCAGGTTTTCCTATGAATGAACTCTTTCCTGTCTGAAATCCCTGTCCAGGGGAAATGTGACAACAATGAGATTTCCAGCACAACAGCACTGGGGACTCAGTTTTGATGAGAATCTCACACATTTCCCCAGGCAACCAAGCCTTGCCCCAAACTCCATGTGCAGCAGCAGGGAATTTAAGAAGCCTGGATGCACCAGAGTAACCAGATGTGCAGAGAGCCCCTGGAGAAGTGATTCACACACCTGCTTCATTCCACGTGTGCAACCCATCACCTGCACAAAGGTTTCTATCAGAATCAGGCAGAAATCTGATCTGAAATCAACAGATTCTCCTCACAATTACATTTGCAGGAACTATTACAGTGCTACAGTCTCTACTAAGAACGGAAAAAATCTTGAGCTGTCAGGCTGCCAGAGGATGGAAAATTTCCAGAGGGACAGAGAGGGAGCAAGTCACAGACACAAGCATGGACTTGCCTCTTAATTCTTCAGCTGGTGTTATTTCCAAAAGCTGTTTAGATATAAAGACCAATGAAATATTTTTCTTCCAGAAACACTCTTCACAGAGTATGTTAACTCATTTGTGGAAAAGAAAACTGGCCTGCCATTGCAAAAGATACTATTTTACCAACATTTGTATCTTATTTAGGCCACCAAGAACATATAGTCACCATTATTATCCTTCTGTCAGCTCCATCTTCTTTTCCAGGGCAAAACAAGGAACGGACTGGATGAGGGAGTCAAGTCAGTAAAAATGGCCTAATTTTTAGCATGAAGAAACCACTTTTGTATTAACCTTGTGAGAAGATGTCCAGATTCAGGAAGTGACAGAATAATCTAGTATTCTGCAAGAATAATAAAAGCAACTGTCTACACTCATTTCTCCAGCAGCAATACTGTGATGCAGCTTAATTATTACTTGCTTAAGAAAAATTTAGTGATTAATACCTAGAAATGAATAACTTCAGGAAAGCTTACTTGGCTTTTTAGAATGCATATTTTTCATTTATAGTTTAAGCTAATATATTCAATCTTACCCTCCTGTAAATTAATATTACTGGTATCTTGCATTTCCTCAGATACTAGATTTTACAAGGAAAAAGACTTTTGACTTAACTCCATTTAAAAAATTATGAACATAGAAAAAGAAAGCCAGATAACTTTCAGAAAAACAGCAAAACCAAATGTCAGTACAAAAGTAGAATATTTTACCCCCATAGTCCCTGACTGCATAATGATGCCCCTTTAATACGAGCCAGCAGGACTATCATGTAATAGGATGAATTTTGAGATGAAAAAATCAGGGTAATTTTAGGAGCTATTTTCCATGCAAACACCCACCTAACCTGGGCAGTTAATGATCTCTCTGATGAACTATGCTCTGTACAGTGGCCTGTAAATTTGAGATATTTGATATGAAGATAAAATCTGTTGTGATGCCATACGGAAGAAAATACTTCAAACCTCACACCATCATTATCACACCCAGACCCCAAAAGCACTTGCTTAACCAATATGCCAAGAGATCCCTTGTTTCCCCTGTCAGGACCACATTTAACAATTAGCATTTATAAACCCACAATCTTTTATTACAGAAAAGAAGAAACTAAGTCTGATCTAAACCCAATCTTCAATATCCTTCTTATTGCTTCTCTCTAATAGATGGAAGAAAAAAAGCAGTTATCCTTTATAAAAGCCCCATATCATTATTTATGATAAAGTCACAAACAACTGAGTATTTTAAAAATATAAAATGTTTCTTACCATAAACTAACTACAACTCTTGGTGCTGTTTTCCTTGAGCGCGTTCCATTGGAGCACACATGTGTAAGGCAATATTTCATTACTCCTGTTTTAGGAATGCTTTGCCTTAGCAACACTGTGTTTTATGGGTTCATACAGCTTCTAGTGCCTTGTGCTTGGGACAGAAAGGGTAATGTATGCTTCCCACTTGAACAGTTCCCTCCCAAATTCAGAATGCACAGGAACCTGAGAAGAGGAGAAAATGTGAGCATGGAAAACACATCTGTCAGAATTGCAACTGCTTCGTAAAGGCACTGCTCTGTCTTTCTAAAAGGTACCTTTCCACTCAAATACCTCACCATGGCTGAACCCAGGATCTAGCTCAGTCATTAGCAGTTCAAAACAACTACCCAGTCCCCATTCCGAGGCTGCTTTCACAACTCACTGACTTATTTAGAAGTTTCAGCATTAAGCCAAGTGTTTGGCAAAGATGTGAAGGGAGATCTGGACAGCTGTCTTGCATTAAAATTGACATTTTTAAAGGGAGCTACCACTATCAGCTCAATTCTGTTAAAGTTTAATCACTCATAGCACCAATTTCATGGCATTCCCTTACTAAGACCCAGTTACTATTTTTTTTAGTAATTGATTTTTTTAGAACAAAAACGTTATGGATGTTTATATTTTGGCTACAAACAGCTTTAGGCATTTACTCCACACTGCAAAAAGCAACAGGACAAGGCAAGAGAAGGTGTTGGAAGCAAGACAGAACAAGGACACACTTGCCAGATTACCATGGAAGATCTGTAATGCCCAGATCAACTTTTCCTCCCTAATGAAATGGAAAGAGAAGCTGTTGCTGCCTCATCCCTGGCAGTACCCAAGGCTAGGTTGGACAAGGCTTGAAGCAACCTGGGAGAGTGAAGCAACCAAGGAGTTCCAGCTCCTTGGCAGGGGCTGGAACTGGATGAGCTTTCATCATTCTGTGATTCTCTGAGTACTGGTTTTAGTGTGAGTCTTGCTCAAGTCTTCACAGTAAGGCCTTTTAAGAATCCCAGAACAGGTAATAGAAGAAACAACTTCCAGCCAGAGTGATTGGATCAAAATAAGACCCCCCCCAGAACTCTGCCAAGGAGGAGCTGTGACTCACAAATTATTCAAACCACAAAGAAACTCTCTTGATTTGATTAAATGCCATAAATCAAAAGACATCTATTTTATATGTCAAGCACAAGCATTGCTTCCAGAGGATCATTAATATTAAAGGTAGTCCAAACAAAATGGAGATCAAAATGAAGAGTAACCAAAGGTAATAAAGGGTAGAGAGATTATATCTCTCCTTATAAGACATTATGCCAGGGTACAGAATGTGTAATAACACCTGGTGTTTCTGTGAAAGCTTCCAAGTCACAGATTCTGGCTGCATAAGAACTGCACTACAGGCCATAAAGGCAATGTGGTGCCAGCATTTCAAGGTTTGTGCTAAAAGGAGAGGATTGATTCTCTTTAAGAAAGAGGGAATAATAAAAATTAAGAACCATTTTAAGGCTGATGTTCCGTTTCCAGACTATAGGAGAGAGCTGAGAAGCTGCCTGGCAGAATCCTCTGCACCACCAGGCTGGACAGTTGTATTTGTTTGAATATTTCTAGAGCAATAGGTATTTAAGAAAAGAAACACATTCTGTAGTCATTGTAAAATCAAAGTCCATCACTGTTAAACACACTCCAAAGAGTAAATAGGAAGCACTTTCCATCACGTACAAGGGGAAAATTTCTGCTAATGCAGAACATTTTCCTACTCATGATCATTCAGGAATGCTTTGGCAAATAACTTAGACAACTACTCTTTATCCTTGCCTGGAAGTGCCCAAAAAAGCTTATAAACATATGAGTTTCAGATTGGATACAAACCTGAGAACAATCTGAAGTTGCAAGCACATTTTCTAACACTTTAACCAAAATTGCAGGAAGTCCTTAGCTATAAATGAATGAAACAAGCTAATGAATAAGGTATTAATATAAATTATTATGGTAGAATTCACATGATCTCTTTCAGACATCTACCAATTTAGGGCACCAAGTCAGCAGTTCTGCTCAAAATAAATGAGAAGTGCCTGCTTTGAAATAGACACTCAGCTCCATTACCTTCCTCACTTTCCTCCCTTCCAGAGCACTGTGTTCTTTTATGTACAATGTTTATTAGTGAGTGCAAGACACCTGTCATATACTGTGATCATTTATATAATTTTATATAAGACACAGGCAAATCAGGCAAACAAAGACTCAAAGTCTGAGGTCCAACTGCTAATACTGCCTCAAGAAAATGAATATACCTGCACCAGTAAACAGTGGTTGCAAAACCAGACAATATTCCCAGAACTCCACATGGGAGGAAAACACAGCCCAAAGTCATCTTGGAACAACCAAAGCAGGCTGTATAAAAATACAGAGTATAACGCAAAGCATATTTATTAAACAAGCTACTCAATTACTAAAAACACAAGTGCCAGCTGACATCAGTGACGCTACTCAGAGATTTATAATTTCATACAATTCAGGGTATTTTAGAGTAACCAGACACTATTTGCTACAGATAATATTGCTTACATCAATTTTCAACTTGTTTTATTATTCCAGTGTAAATTGTTTATGACTACTTGTTACTGTGTTAGTAGAAACACTACATGATGAGTACACTACAACCCTATTTAGATGCCTCTACTGCAGAAATTAAAACCCATCTATTAAAAAAAAAACAAACCAACCTCTCCCAATATACTATTAAATCCTTCTAAGATTTCTAACACAGCAATATATTCAGAAAAAAATGTTACCCTTCATCTTCTGTCAGCCCTTCAAAGTCAACTACACCACCATAAATTGATATTGTCATACAAAAACCTCACATATTATAAATTTGAACATGCCAGGAAACTTGATACTTTGCTTTTGCAGTACCAATTGTTCCTTGCACATGTGTATGCGCAAGTGTAACCAATCATCTAATGAGATCAGAGCTTCCTAATGTGTTGCTTCTAGATGCATAGATGCTTCTAGTGAATTCTGCCCTAAAAATTCAGTGTATCACTGTTCATTAGTAGAAGTTACTCAATAATTTCCTGTGAGATTATAATTAATTCCCATGCTACAAGGTCAATAAACTCAACTGTTTTAAGTTGCTCCACATGTTCTTCCCAGGAGCTCTTAGCAAAACAAAGCAAAACATTGAAAACAGGCTGCACTAGATGTGGATTGCCAGAGTTTTGATCTCATAATACCACCTACTAAATGGGAAATAAATAGGGACCACACAGCAAGGTTCAGGTCAGAGGCAACACAAAGCCCCACACAGGGCACAGCTCTGTCCTCCTTTGCTTTTTAAAACAGATTAGGCCTTGTCTCAGCTCTGTTGATATGATTTGATGCCTCCTTTTCCATAACCTTTAAAAACACACATCCCCACAGGGACACTCTCCTGGAATGACTTTCCATTCCATGAAGAGCAGAACACCACCAAAGCCTGTGAGGGCTCGGGCTGGGCTGGAGGCTCTGCAAGAACAAGACCTTCAGCATCTTGATTTGTTGAGCTCTACACTGCAGTCAGTGACTTTTCAGAGGTGTTCTGGCACAGGATAAATAAATCCAGCAGCCATTACAGCACCAATGCTCAGTCAGTTCTGCCAAAGGCAAGCACAGGTAAGAAGCACCTTTGCAGATCATCCATGGAATTCACAGAGGCTGCAGGTGGCTGCTGACAGCAGTGCTGGGCTGCCAGTTAAGACCTGAAAATTGGGATGCCAAGAGCTTCTGTGCCTACAGTGTGACTTTGAAGTGCAGCCCAGCCTCAATGACATTGCCTACAGCTGTTTCCTACCCACAGGCTTTACAAGGAACCAAATTACAGCCTTCACATTTCCTTGTTATATTTGACTATGCACTCCCTTTTTTACTGTACCCTCACTCACAGGAACAAACATCACCAATTGTTATCTAAACCACAGAATTCCTTCAAAGTTGTCAACTGAGGATTTTTAAATTTTGAGCTTGAGGCCTTTTCAGACATCTGAAAGCAGGGCCAGACCTTGGCAATTCTATGAAGATCATGTTTCCAACACAGTCCTCAGGTCTAACTTCCCCAGCTTGGCTTCATTTGAGTTCCCTAAACACTCTATAAATAAAACGCACTTTTTTTCCCTTTATACTTCATAGGGACCATTTTACATTTTGGAGGGAAAGTAAAAAAAACTCACCAAGGAAAAGCCACCAAATACAAAGAAACCTAAGAATCTTTTACAGTCAGACAGTGAACATAAGGAAAAGGCCCAATAATCGAAAGCAATTTATACCTTCTTATTATCAGGGCCATTCACCTCAAGGCCACTGGCAGTCTTTTCTACTTTATACCAAGAACATTTTAACTAAAATTTGAAAATTTTAAATGTGTTCAGTAGACCACACTCAACTAGCTAAAACCCCCTAAATTAATAAAACAATAGAAGAGCCTTTCTTGTGTCTTAGCCTCAGAAACAAAACTGGAAAAGCTGACAAGTCTAAGTTGAATGCAGTTAATGGAGATGGTGACATTCCAAAGATTTTAATTGATGAAAAGGATTCATCCAAGTTGAGCTAAAGAAAATAAATCAGCTTGAAGCCAACTCAGACTACTAGCTTGCCATACATCCCACTTTGCATCACAACTGCATAAATAAAATTATGAAAAGAATTACAAATCAACATTAAAAATAATCCTTCCAAAGCATTCTTAAAACTAAAAACCAAAACATGCTGAAAATTCAATAAATTTTTACAGCCTTTGAAACAAGAAGTCTTACATGTAGGATGCTAAATTTAATCCCCTCATTATCTGCCTTGTAAGGAAATTCCTGCCACACCACAAATGAAAAAGAAGATCAAACCACACAATTTGACCAAGATCATAAAGTATAGACTTGTTTGTCTCCAAAACAGCTCTTGCAACAAAACAGGAACCGAGTCTTAATATATTCCATGGCAAGAGCTGCATCAGCCTCTGAAGCTCAAAATGTTTCAAATCAAGAGCTTTACCACAATTTTTCAATGGACAGATTCTTCTGTCCTGCCACCACGGATTTTTAAATTCAACATGAGATTTTAGATCTCCTAAGAGCTTAAGAGACTTTGGGACACAATCAGTAGTAGAAAACAATACAAAAATATCAGGTATTAAACTGGAACTCTAATTTTTATCTTCGGATAAAATAGTTTTAAGTATGTTTTACTTTTAACCGTCACTAGAACAAAGCTTCCAAAAATATGTGCCATGTTCTTTGTTTTGTGCTTAAAAAACACCCAAACTTTGTAGCAGCCAGTAACATTTTACTAACTGGTCATAAAAATCTTGGTGGGGCTTTTTTCATCTCTCACTGTGTATGTATTCTATCAATTATTTAAGAAAAAAATAATTACTGGTTTTGATTTAGTGGTACAATGTAGCTATTCAATTATTTGTGGTGCCATTAATAAAGGACTACAGAGTTTTAATTCCTCTCTATCAACCTCTCCCTTGTATTCTGCATTCCCTACATAAATACATGACTGCTTAAGTTTATTTCTAGTATTGCCAACTCGTACAATATCACTTTGGCCATGACTTCCGATGTTTTTCTTTGTAACCTGAATGTTAGAATTACATATGGATTACCTTCTTAAACCTATTCTGTCCTCAATATTAGAGAAGAAAATTGAAAAGGCTGAGCAAATCATCAGCTTCATGAAGCTCAGAGACAAAAACCATAAACTTACTACTGCATTTTTTAAAAAATTATGATACTCCTAAGGCACTTTTTTAAGAAGAATTTTTAATAACCAGATTCTTCCTTGTGAACAGATTTTGAAATAAAGTAATTATTTTACCAAGCCAAAAGGATAATTAAATACTTTGGATAAATCATACACTTAAACCACTTCACAAAAAAAAATCAATTTTCTCTATTTTTTGCATATATCATAGGTATTTAAGTATCATATAGCAGCAAAGGTACAGATAACTGTACCTTCTTTCTTTAATTCCTCTAAAAACCTAAGATAAATATTTTTCTTGAGTAAAATGGTTTATGTTTCATGTCATAAATTACCCTTTGCACGAGATTTATGCTCTCTCTACACAACTTAGCAAAAAAGATGTTGAAAAGTTACTGTGAATGCTGAAGTTTAACACCATCACACCAACAGCACAGTATAGAACAAATCCTTTGCAGGGAGGAGACCAGATGTAGACGTTGTGGGGGTAAAATAAGGAAAGTGTTTATAAGAGCTTATTTACAGCACATGCTTCCCCTTGATTTTGGTAAGGTTAATTTTTTTACTGTTTCTTAACTTCGTCCTCAGAGGACAAACCCTTCGCAGAAGTGAATCACTGCAGCTGAACCCGCACAATGAACTAATAACCGCTGTAATCATTTTTGAAGCCTTATTCTCTTTTTTTTTAAATGGGAGTCGGTAACTGAAAGAATCCTGCCAATTATATTGAAGGGATTTGAACAAAAGGAGAAATTGCTTCACAGCCTTATGACACAGCATCTACTACAAGTGGTGATGTGGCACAAAGCAGTTTTTTAAATTTTACTGGCAAATCAGAAGAGGGCCCACAAGGCTGTCATTTCTGTTGCCTTCCCACAAGGCTCCTTACCACAAAATATGGCTTAGACAGACCTTTTGTTCCTCCAGCTGGGGTAGGCTATGTCTTAGATGATTTCACCAGCACAAGAACTTGCTGCGCTCTACAACTTGAACTTCTCAGACGTCCAAAGAGTAAGTTTTCTCAGTAAGCAGGAATAAAATGAACTGATTGTGTTATTTTTCAGTGAAGAGTGATTCATACATGTTATATAATATTTAGCTTTCAGTGGGTAAACTGCTTGCAAATACAGTTACTGAGCTCTGACTTGATTACAGACGGTAAACAAGCAAGCTTTTTTTTAAGATTTTCTATTGTTTTTCAACTTTGTAATTATGTGTTTTATCATATTGTGTGCATCTGACCTGCATTTCCTGTTATCAAGTTTCACCAGACATGAGTGTTTTAAAGCTAGTTAAATTCTTAGAAATATTTCATGAAGAGGTGTCAGTGTCTGAGTGATTTGAGACACAACCTGCAAGCCTGGCAGGACAGTTACTATTCTACCAGTAAGATACTCAGCTACAGACAAAGCATCAAAATGTCTCTCCAAAACCAGCTCCTCCCTCTTCATTAAACCTATGGGAGACTTTGGTACATATTACTTCTTATTTATCATTTCATGTGATGTGATGGGAGCTCTCTTCACATTGTCCACATGGCAAGTAGATCAATCCCAAAACGACCTTATTCCTCAAAGTGAGAAGACTTTCCTGAGTTGTCCCTCCTGGTTTCTAAGGACAATTGTGGCACCAAGAACAAAAATTATTAATTGGAAGTTTTGTGACATGGAGTAGAAGTGCTGAGAGAATAGAACCAGAAGGTAAAGCTGAAGTTCTGGACTGCAGTTGAAGAGGGAGGAATCAAAAAGAAACAAAGAGCATGAAATAGGCAAGGGGGACAGACTGGGATCTGTTCCACAAAACCAGAAGGCAGTTGTGGGAGTTAGAAACAGATTTTAGATAGACACCAACTGGATTGATTAGAAGATATTCTGATATACACTGCCTGAAATGTGAAACCCAGTGAATTCCTCCTGAAGCACAGAATTCCTTCTCAACCCACCAGAGTGTATTGATGCAGCACTGTGATGCAAGGCTGCTCTATGTCTCTGCTAATTGCTTAAGTAGCTCGGACATCCCACAGTGCTGCAGGGATATGGAGTCCTGGCTTTGCAAAGGACCTACCTGGAGAGGAGTTCCTGACACCAGTCAAACCTGGTTTTAAGGGTTTCATCAGTAATGAAACTCGACTGCATTCAAATGCAAAGTTAGATACGCAGGTTAGGCAATACCACATGGCGACACCAGCCACTGGCACACACAGGCTGTGGCACAGAGCACGATTGCAAGGATGCATCAAATTCCAATTGTTTGTAACTGCTTTTCTTAGAATTCTCTCTTTCCCATTCAGCTCATAGAGTACCTCATGCATTAGGTAATCACTACTAGGAATCACCAGAAATTATTCCTTGTCTCATCTCCTTTGTTACTGAGAGTGTTCAGTAAACAAATATTGACAAAGAGTCCCTTGGGTACAAAACATATATTAAAAAAAAAGAGAATAACTGCTTTTCTCTCTCTGCTTCAGGGTATACTGAACAAAATCTCTTAAATTTTTTCCATGACTTCTGTGGTTTGACCTGCAATGTAACATATTGACTCATTGCAGCTTAAATTGAACAGCTTGACACAATTCACAACTCTTATTTTGCCAAATAACAAGGTTTCTTTGACTGCATAAAGTACTCTAAAAGGTTAGACTGGCTTTGAGCATCAGAAATTTGACCTGCAAAATTATTTGCTTTCACAGCATCAGGATTTCACCTCAGAAGGGTATTTGGAAGGTAAATTAGTTCACGTCTATAAAGAACATATGATCACAGAAGCAGAAGAAGACTACAAAGTAAACTTACCACTAAAGATTTTATACCATGTGCAGTGCACAATGGTTGAATTGTACTGGCTTTAAATGAATAATGGGAACAGAAAAATCACATCATCCTTATGACAGTACTAAGTCAGTCACGTTTTGTGGAAAACAGAAAAACAACACAAAATGCCACAGAACATACAATTTGCAAAGCCACATAAATTTCTATTTTACATAACATACAATATTTCCAAGTAATCTATTTCAATGTTCTTTTTATAGAAACAATCCTGTTATGGTACCCTTTAGTACCAAGCACAGCACAGGTGGACAGCTGTTCTTTGCCTGAAGTCAGACCAGAAAACCTCTGTTTACTTCAAGGACAATAAATTTGTTTTTTTACGTGGAAGGTACAGATCAAAATTTGGGTTTCCTAGTAATGTCACAGACAGTGTTGACAAAAAAAGGCATTATTCTACTTACTTCATTATATATAGCTGCTACTTAAAACTTCTGTGCTATTTACTTTACAAATATCTAAAACTTAATGTTTCATCTCATCAACAGGTCACAACATATCAATTTAAATATGGGGATTCTGAGCCACCTATCGATCCTCAACCTCCTCTGGGCTGCTTTGGTCTTTTGTCAGTATGAAGACTATGATTTTGAGGATGAATATGGTGGGGAGCCAGATCAACAACTTCCATATTATTTTAACCCAAACACCCAAGTTGAAGTTCCTCCTTTTCCCTTTCCAGTTGAGTGTGCCAAAGAATGCTTTTGTCCACCAGCTTTTCCCTTATCCATGTACTGCGATCACCAGAAACTCAAGACAATACCAAACATCCCCAGTCACGTCCAGCAACTTTATCTGCAAAACAACAACATTGAAGCTGTGCCTGCAGGACCATTCACTAATGCTACCTTCATCAGGGAAATCAACCTCAGCTACAACAATATTAAATTCCATATGATTGACCATGGTGTTTTTGCCAAACTTTCACACCTAGTGCAACTTCATTTACAACATAATGAATTAGAAGAATTTCCATTCCCTCTGCCCAGCTCTCTAGAGAGACTCCTCCTTGGTTACAATAAAATTTCCCGCTTACCTGGAAACGCATTGGAAGGGTTGCCCAACATGACCACGCTTGATCTATGTAATAACTTACTCGATGACTCAGTATTCAAAGAAAAACCCTTCTCAAACATGAAAAATTTAATGCAGCTCAACTTATGCAACAACAAATTACAGACAATGCCTCCTGACCTGCCACCATCACTTCGGCATCTTTCTCTTGAAAATAACTCCATTTCTCATATTCCAGAAAGCTATTTCCACAGACTTCCCCAAATCATTGCTCTAAGAATGTCCCACAATAACCTCCAGGACATTCCACACAACACCTTTAATCTACCCAACCTTCTAGAACTTAATCTTGGACATAACAAATTGAAACAAGTGTTCTATATTCCAAGAAGTTTGCAGCATTTGTACATTGAAGACAATGAAATTGAAAGTAGGTTGATGGTTAAACTTTGTAAAAAGCAATAAACTTAGTGGATTTTGGCATTAGTGGTGGGAAGAGTGTAGGGAGAATATCATCCTATATTCTTTGGGATGCAATATAAACACATCTTCAGTCATTTGAGAGCAATTTGAAATAAGAGAGGATTTGATTTTTGAAGCTTGCCTCTAATTCACAGCTCTTTGTAAAAGTTAATACCAGTTTTTCACATAACAGCTAATTTTTTTTGAAAATTGCTTCTGATTTAGCAACTGATAAAAACATACAGGGAAAAGGAATTATGAAAATATTTCCTTCTCATAAAACAGTAATTACAAATCCCTTACCTCGCAACCTTGTATTTTGCAAGCCCCCAAATTGGTACCATTGTCAGTTACAAAACTGATTTAAAACCTAGAGAAGGGTTATATTACCGTGTACCACAAAAACATTTTCCATTTTAAATTTCAAAACCTACGCTTCTCTTTTGCAATAGGTCTAAAACATAACCACTTTCTGCATTTTAATTAATATTTTTCCCTCTCTTACAGACATCAATGTTACTGTGATGTGTCCAACTCTGGACCCACTGAACATCAAGCAGTTAACCTACATACGGGTGGACCAGAACAAGCTCACAAGCCCCATCAGCACCTATGCCTTCTTCTGCTTCCCTCTCATCAGAACCATTTATTATGGAGAGCAAAATGTCACTGTCAGTAGGCCTAGTCAGCTCAGAACACCGGTGTTCCGGCGGTTCCTAACACCAGAGGAATTCCAGGAAGCAGAAGACAATCATGAAACGCTCAATCAAGGAACCGAAGAAGATCATGAAGCAGAAGACAGCTATTTTCATCCTTACTATCACTGAAGCAATCATTTTTATTAAGTGTATATGGAAACTTCTCATTAGTCTGGGTTATTTATATTTGTCCTAGAACAACTGGGCAGTTTGGGATGTTCAAGATGCATCTATAAAGTGGAGATAGGAGTTTAAAGTAGGTAAATGTCCTATTATTGGTGTAGTAAAAAACAACACTAGGAACAAAGAGCACTCACCTGAGAATTAGATAAAGGTCTGACACATAACCTGGGCTGATGATGGGCTCACCTTTGGGTGAGCAGCCAAAGTGAAAGAAAATTGACTTGAAATTCTGTTCTAAACTGATCCAATTGCAAAATGACTAAAATACGTATCAGTGTCATAATTCAATAGGAACAAGTGGTTAAGGCCTAAAATCCATCCAGCTCTACATCCTACTGCTGACAGCAGTAGCAAAGAGAGGCACTAGAGAAAAGGACAAGAGTTTGAGATTACAAAATAATTCCACAAGGTTTCTCCACATCTCCCAGAATTATAAATATTTCTTCTTCCAATTTATAACTGGACAAAGACATCACAAATACAGAGCTTCAAACCTTCCTCATATTATGTTTCAAGTATCCTGACAACCTGTATTATAATATTCACTTCTTTGGCTGTCCTTTAACTATCACAATCTTTCAAAGGAGATTTCAGCTTATTACTAACACGGGCAACAAACAATCTTTCACCAAGCTGCTGGGATCTAGGGAAAAGTATGTGCATTAACACAACTGAACCATTAGAATTTATATTTTCCCTGTGCTTCAGCCCATGTTATTTTAGAAGACACACAGAAATGTAATATTTGCATTTAGAATTATTCATTAAGTAGAACAGGCACAAAGAAAAGCATTGCAGGTTTTTTAACTATTAATTTATCCCTCTGCACAGCTAATACCAATTAGTTGTATTCTCCTTCAAAGTACAATCAACACTGCTTTAAGTAACCTGAAGAAAACTTTGAGCTATGCAAATTTTTGTTATATCTTGCGCCTAGAAACAGATCCAGATAACTACAGGGGAACATAACATTATAGAGCACTTTATTGCCTTTTTTTATCACTTCTATATTTTTCAGCATTTTTTCCCTGATAGAGCTTTATTAGCTGTGAGGAAAAAAATCCCTGTTTTCAACAGCAAAACGAAATTTTTGCAAGTGATAGATCCATGCATCATACTACCAGCTTAGCATAATTTTCTGTATCTTTTTAGTTGTCCTAAACTTAAGGTGCAATGTAATCAGATTTCTATTAGAATTTGAGAAGCTAGGCAGCTTTCATTTTTTCTCTTAGAATTTCAGGGGGTTTTTTTAGGCCCACATTTGTATTTATGGTATCTTATGTATTAACTGAAATATTAAAAAAATGAAAATACTCAATTACTTCTTTTTAAGAGAAAGATTTATCATAAGGCTATGAATATAAACTTTAAGAATATATATAGACTTTAAGGACAATTGGTTGTAAGAATTTGTGGGTACAAAATTTATTCTGTTATTAATTTGTGGATCTTCAGCCAACTGACTCGAGAAATCTGCTCCTCTCTCCTTCCCCTTTTTCTTATCTCCATTCTGAGCAGATCCAGTACTCATAGCAAACTATTTTATGGTCACCTCAAAAATTCACAGCACTACAGAATGTCTGCTTCTAAAAAAAAAAAAAAATTAATGTTTATCACCCTCAAACACCTTTGGGTTTCTGAAAAAGGAACACATGCATGTATTCCTTCCTTAAGTATTCAATATCATAACTTTACTGCTTTATTAATACATATACATGTAGTAGATTAACCTTTCAACTATTTCAGATTTTAAGTGAATGGTGTACAAAATGTAAATCTAAAATAAGAGGCTTTTTTGAAAGGCTTGCTCAGCTTTACAAATAAAAGAACACTATACTGCTATAGTATGAATATTACGTCTTTTATCACAAACTTTCTGCTTTTTAAAGACATTTATGAAACAAAGCTTAGGTTTAGTTTTAAAGTAGAAGTCAAAATATTGATGCTATATACGTTTCTCAAAGTCAAACTGGAAATTATTGAAAACTTCAGTACTGTCTTATTACACTTGACTCATTCAGGTGGAACATGAAATTTGTATTACAAGCAGAACTATTATAACTCACTTTTCTTTCAATTAATATTATCATATAATCTGTAGCACATAGGACACTTATTCCAGAAAGGCTTTTACAGTGGACAGAGAACTGAAGACTTGCTAGCCTTAGAGAAATGAGAATTATAATAAAATACTGGATTAATAGATATCTAGCTGAGTGAAATTTGCTCTGGTAACACAGGGGATGCTGTCTGTAAAAGTCATGATGTTTTTGCCTTCCAAATATCTTGGAGTTCTCTGAGGGAATCATGAAGGACATGGAAAAGGGAGATCCTGGTCCAAACAGCCTACAAAAATTCCTAAATGTTTTTAAGGAAATTAAGTTGCCAGAGATTAAAAGGCAACATCACAAACAAAAATCAAATAAAGCGTGAGAAATAGCCTAAGAATAAATGGTCAGTTCTTGCTGTGGAGGGGATCCCACTGGTGGGAACTTTGCAGAGGGCCTGTGCTGGGATTTATTCCATTTAAAATGCTAGAAAGAGATAGACAAACCAGGCTGAGAAGTGAGATGCCAACAAGTGCTAAGTGTTGCTGGAGAATGGCTGCAAAAGTCCTCAGGATGCTAAAACAGCCAGTGGAGCTCACCACAGTTAAATGAGAAGTGATGTCCATGGAAATGATGATCTTAGTTCCACATTAAAACTAAGGAAGGATGACCTCACCAACATCATTCAGGGAGCAAGACTCAGAAGTGCTTCAGTAGCAATAGGTGCTCAGTGAAAACACTGGCTCAGCAACCAGGAAAAAAAAAGGAAACTCAAATGTAGAGAGTAACTAGAGACAAATGGAAAACAAGAGACATCAAGACACTGCCATAAATCTGTGCTCACCCAGACATTAAATGCAGTATTGATTTCCAAAGCCTGAGGTAGCTGGTGTAATTACACAGGGCATGATTAGAAAAGGATTAGAGCAAGGTCACCTAAGGTAAGGATTGGCTTCTATATCAACAACATGGAATGCACTAGGGCTCAGCAAAGAGGTGGCTGAGGGGGACACAGAAGATACCCACAAAATTATGAGTTGCATTGACAGCAAGGGTCTGGGGATCTGCCCCAGTACAAGGGAAGGAGCCATCAAATGAAGCTCATATGTCCCACGTACCTGAGGACACAGTGGGTGCAGCAGCAATTTTAGACATGGTGTTGAGAAAAGACACAAAGAGTAATTGTTTTTCCTTGGAAGAGATCCATTAAAGGTTGCTAAATGAAACACAGTAGGTAAAAAAGTGCTGAGCTAGAAATAGCTGGAGAATGGAAGAACATTCGAAGACAGGATAGAGACAAGGATCATACATCATTGTTCTATTCTCTGTCTTTCCAAAGCATCTGTTCATGGGCATCGCTGGACACAGGATATTTTACACTAGCCTTTATTATTAATTCCACACCAGTTCTATGTTGTCACTATCCTGAACCACAGTAATGTGCTGGTACTACTCCTCACTATCACTGCCTTGGGACAGTGTAAAATACACTTGTTTCATGTTTGCTCTGGTACTTATTTACAAACTATATAGTGTTTTTAAAGGAGGAAATAGGTTCATAAACTAAGAACTAAACATGCTATTTATTTCATCAGTAACAGCAAACTAACAGTGAAATAGCTTAATGAGTTTGTTTACAGCACAGTCAGAAAATACAGAAACAAAGCTTGATCTGAGTTTTAACTCTGCATCTCCATTCAGGTAAAGTGCCAACCACCAGAAGTTACTATAAAAATCAAAATAAAGAGAAATAAAAGTAGTTTAATCCAACTGTTTGTATTTCTTTCTTTAGCCCCCAAAAAAAATGGGAGTATATTTTGCTTTTTCCTGATAAATACTTTTTACACTTTGCTTCAGTACTCTGATAATAAAAGTTGTGTGGATGAGGACAGAAGCTCCTTTATAGAAAACAGATGTTTTACAGTTCACATTTTCTGAATGTGAAAAAAAAGTGCAATGTGAATATGAACATTTCATATTCACATTCCACTTTTACAATACAAATCCATTTCCTTCTTTGTTGCCCAACCTGATCATTGTGAGCTATAAGCATTGGCATTTCCTACCTGAAAAGCAGGAAGGGGGAATATACTATACTTTTAACCAAAAAATTACCATTGAAGAGATTTCACTATCATTTTCTAGTACTGCTGCAAGAGTGTGAACTATTCAGCTATAAGCCAATTTGTGTATACACTATTGCAACTTATGGAATTCCACAAATACAAATATTTTTAATGTTTTAACTGTTTTGCCCAAAATTTATATTTCTAACACCCTAATTAATTTAAAAGGAAAATAAATAGAAACACAACCTTGTAATTCATTGCATTAATTCATCATCTACAGAGAAAAAAAAAAATCAATTCCCCTATTCTAAAAGTACAACACAAGGAAAACAGATAAATGTAAAGATGAGCCATGAACACAGAGTAAAGCAGATGCTATGAACAACACAAGGAACAGATGCCTGGAACACTGAAGTAAAATATGGATAAGACCAATGATTCTTGGAGCCCCGACTCAAATGTCCCTGTGGACATAGTAACAGCTCCCAACAAATGATGGTATTGTCATAAGGAAGTAATGCCAATTGTAGAAGGAATTCTAAGAAATTGTAATAAATTGCAGTAGGTTGGCTTTTGTTTCAGGATATAACTGATGTCACATAGCAAAGCTCAGGAGAACATGTGTTCAACAGAGGGGTCTGGGTACACAGACAGCACTGTTACTCAGGTTATCATTTGTATTTGTTAACCATAGCTTGATTTCTGTTTAATATTATGCATGATTTCTGCAATGTACTTTATTCATTTATAACACAGTAACTGATAGAAGTTTTTCTTTTTCAGAAATGCAAGAATTAAAGGTAATGTCTTCAGCCTTAAAAAATTCTGATTATAAATCAGAAACATATGGAAGGATGTTCATACAATCACTAGGTCATTTTTCAGCTGTCTTCATTTTGTAGCTGGCAGCCCTAACAGTGACCTAAACTGATTTAATTCACTTAACCTTGGAAATAGTTGCAACTTTTCATAAAAAACTGGAGGTGTTTATGCATAACTATTTCATTTCAGGTACTTCTTTTGTGATTCTGAATCTTGAAGAATGTTCTGCATTCTCTCTCTAGGACATGACTTTTTTTTTTTTTTTTACATTTAATACTACCTCTGAACCCTCCTCCATCCCTCAAGGATGCTGAATTGGAATCGACTTTGCTTTACACAACAACTCTTCTACAGCACCACCTTCAGTTCTCAAACCAGCAAAGAAACCAGAGATTGTTCCCTCCTCCCTCTGTGACACTTTTAGTTCCCAGAATAAATACAACTCCATCATTATTACTGTTTAAATAGTTTTACTGTTTAGTATTACTGTTTAAATAGTTTTAGGGCATTAAACTGCCCTAAAACTATTTTTACATCCTCTATCAGGACCTTAACAAAAAGCAGAACGGGATGAAGGAGTCTGAGAAGTTTCATATTATACATTTATGCAGCAGCAAAGAGTTAATAGTAGTTTTAGAGAGTAGAATTAATCCTACATAAATATCAAAAGAAAAGGCCTGTGTTTTAGAAAATAAAACTTGTGTAGAGAACCATTCCAAAAAGTTATTTCTTTTAGGTTACAAAAGGAGAAATTAAAAATAGAACCATTGAGTTCAGGTCTAACATCACTTAATGCTTTTGCCCGTGTTAACATTCAAACTCTCACTGCTTGCAGATTATTACGTACATGTGATCAGGCTGGTGCAGTAACTGTCTTTTCCTCTATGAAACCTTTTCTATTATAATTACTCCAATCCAGAACAGCTGATTAACATTGTGAGGTGTTTAAATCACACTCCACACAAGTTACCTTCCACATGAAGCAGAAATATCACACAAAAAATAAAATCCAGCATTGTGCACAGGTCTATAAATACCCAAGAATCTTTAAAAGCTCTCCTAATTTGTCCTCATCTCATTCTGTCCTACACAGATGTCTGGCCAAGAGAAGGCACTGACTTTGAACATTCTGTGTAAGGCATTCCCAGCACCCACCATAAGCACAGGTCAGCTAAGCAATCATTCACAGTACTTTTTTTCAAGAGCACTTATAAACAGTAAAACTCAGAAATGGCAGAAGTTGCCAATATCATCTTTCAGAGACTGTGATACAAGATGAAAGCCAAGGTCTTCAAGCAGCTTCAAAATACACTTCCTCTATCTAAACATAGAAGAAACCTGAGTGATTAAAAATAATCTCAGCTTTGGTTTATTTCATAAGGAATATCTTGATAGCAACGTTATGGGACTCTCCCTGGTGCTGCCTCACAGCCTCATTAACCCCTGTACCCCAGAGGTAAGGCCCTATGTTTTTTCCTCCCCATTTTTCTTTTTCCAGTATTCTGCCTCCTGTTGCACAACCTCAAGTCTTGATATAGGCAGTGCGAGCCCATGTCCCCCTGTAATTCCTACAGGCATTACTACTTGGAGAAGTCATTTCCAACCTGTCTTGCACAGAGCAAGGTCTACCCCACTCTGTATTGACATATAAACTAAATACTAGATTCTTTCCCAGATGCTGAAGATTTAGTCAGCAACATGTATAGTTTGGATAGTTACCCTCATTTCTGTCTTGCTCTCCTATGTTTTTTCTACCTCTGCCATGCACACCCATCCAGCTTCTCACTTTTTCTCTCCTATTCTTTGTTGTCTAACATGACAGAAGAAAACCTTGGGGAACAAATTTTACACCTATTCTGTATGCGATCCTTTTCACCTAAAGCTAAGTTCTCCCAACAGCAGAATCCAGAGACCAGTAATCTGGCTTGGGTTCTATCCACTACAAGAAAAGAAGTCTTGTGGTTCATTTACACCTCCAGCTACACTTTATATCCTTACAAAATGACAGGGAAATGACTGCTGTTCAAATTTAAGTCACGATTCCATGTCAACAAAATTAGGAAAAATAACCTTTTTAAATGCCTAACAGTCCAGCTGAAAGCATTTTGTGGGGAAATCAATCAGTGCAAATGAGATATCATGGGGAAATCAAAAAACACACCATGGACACATTATCAAGGCCCTCTTCAAAAACTGGAGCTCAATGAGTTAACAACACAGCAGGCTTTGGTTTCCAGAAAAGAAAACACCTTCTAAGTACATTGATCCTTGTAATCAGAGTCCAAGCAAAAGACACTTATATATCCAATTTCCAAGCACTAACAGTGCCTAGAAAGCATTCCCTGCTTGCCAGTGTGTTTCCTGTGAGCTCCCTTACTGCCAATGCATATGAACCACATATTTCATCTCACATGATTTGGATATTGTGTTTATTCCTAGTCACACTGAGCAGGAATAAAGCAGCTGAAGGAAGCAATACTCCCCTTTCTTGTTTGCAGTCACCCGTACCATCCCATCCTTGTGCTGATCTGAGCATCTGGTACATGTTCAGATAAAAACTAGTTTTATCTGACATTATTTGCTGATGTATTTTCTTCTTTAGTGACATTGCTGACAAACTATGGGACAAGGTTACTACTTTATTTGGCACTGTGAGCTACTCCTTGATGGCATCACGGCAAATAAACTACTTAACATCTGCCTCTTTGAATGTATTTGTAAGGAAGTATTCATGAGCTTCTGAGGTGCCTTTGTTGCAGTGAGTACACACATGACAACCTTTTTGTGATAAGCACACAACCGAAATCTTGTGACCCTGATGAACACAGGTTTTTCTGTTTTATGCTGAAGTTGTCTAAAAATTCAGAGCCTCTTCTCCTCTTGCAGATCAAAACAAACGTTTCCTTGAATGAAGGCTTCCTACATTTTCAAGGCCTCATTTATCTAGTTTTTCCTCATTGTTTAAAGTTGTCATATGTAAGGAAAAGATAAAGCTATTCCTAAGACATTCTATGTAGCTGTGAAATCTAGGATTTCAGTACTTACAAAACAAATTATCATAAGACTGTAATAAATATATATTTAGTATTTTATATCTTGCTTGCAGCTTCAAAATACTTACTTAGGTTTTTTTCCCTTAGAATAGTTATCCTTTGATTACATGCAAGTACTGGAAACATTTGGATGCCCCAGAGACAGAGGAAATCCTAACGTGGATGTTTGGCAGAGGGGTGGCAGCTGGAAAGGCTAAGTACAAAGCAGAGCTGTGTCATTACTTCCCAGACATGCACAAAGGCAGGAGGGATGCTGAGATGGTACTGACACTGCAATTTAACCACTTCCAAACTCCTGGTGTCACTATTCCAGCAGAGTAGCATCCAGTGGGATTCAGGGCCCAATTTTCATTATTACTGAGCCTCCTCCCTCCACATCTCCATTTTATCATGACAGCATTATCCTAGAGCAAGCTTCAGGTCCAAACTATCACATTATTAAATTTGCATATGAACTAAGCTACAAACATTTTTATAAAATCTAAATGAGTTCAGAAACTGGTGGTATTATAAGCCCAAAAAGATTGTAGACTGCAACTGGCTGTAGTCACTCTGCAGATTTCCTACAGACATTTGGCTGCTAAACAAGGCAGCATTTAAAAGAAAACTTAACCAAAAGGTCCACAGTTTATCACCAGTATTAGTCAAGGAAAAAAAAAAAGAAAAAAAAAAGGTATGACAATAAAAGAGAAATGTAATTCTGGATATATTCCCACTAGATTTTATTGCTACATACTGTTTAAAGACTTGAGAAAGCTACTCTATAAACTTTCAAAGTTGGTCATCTGTCTCCCATTTGTGCTGACTGCCAAAAATTCATAATGAGGAAAAGGATGGGGGAGGAAGAAATGCATTACAAATCCAGAAAACTGCTGCTCACAGTTCAGATGGAAATTCTACACCTGGACAGTATTCACTGAGTTATCTGTAAAAGTGAAACAGAACTTTATTCAAAGCAAGGATTTTTTTTTAAACCCATTTTTCAATAAACTGTCTAATAAGTCAATTAATGAAGGATTTAGACATTGATTGTCTAAAAATATCAACAAGAAATTCCAAAGAATGTTTTTCCAGAACTCCTCAGACTGAAAATTTTCCATTTCATAGAGAGGTAAAACTTCTCTAAACATATACAACTTGTAATAAAATATTACTATTCACAAAATGTGACTAATACAACAGACGTGTGTTTTGGCTCTACCTCTGTCTCAGAAAGCAGCTGCTTTCTCTCCAGGCTGAAGCATTTCACAAAATGGGTAACACATGCCTTATTAGAGACCTCCAGTTTGCACAACTAATATTTGATTTACAGAAAAAGCCTTAGCAGATATAAAGCAGAAAGCTGCCATTTTAACAAGGAACACCAAAAGTAGGATGAGCTACACAGGCTTAGCATTTGCAAATGTTATGCAAAGCACAACCCCCTGCTCCAGGATATTACCTCTCACCCTGGGAGAGAATGCTGGCAAAGCGTTTTTACCCCATGGAAAGCACTTTTCAGACTGTCAAACTTTGAGACAATTCAGTTCAACAATCTGGATGTAATGCATAACTTGAACCTAAAGTACACTGACAAGAGTAACTATAGATAAGGATATCTGGTTTTCCAGTGAAAAGCTTGGAATCTGCTAAAAAGGTAAGTGGACTTTTTTCCTAAAACTAGATTAACTTAGAACTTAAATAAAACTACAGTAAAAAGGAGAACAATGCTGTGCAAAGTCTTGTTTTTTAAAATACTGCATGCATATTTGTAATGTTTCAAAGATCATGTCTGCAGCCTCTTCCCCTTTCCTGCTTGAAAAGTGCCCAACCTGTATAATATTCTGAGGGTATTAAGTTATCTTCTCTTGTTTAGTCTCACGTGTAAAGTAAAAGACAATGAGAGGCTTTTGTTATAGAGCATTTAGGTTTGAAACCCCTTATTTTGACAATAAGGAAAAATGCATTTGAACCTCACATATTTTAATTAGTCAATCCATAAATATGCCAAATATTTAATATTAACAAAATCGTCTTGCTTTTAACAAAAATAACAAACTGGGAAACAAACAAGTGCAATTAAGAGAACATTTTCCTTATTTGTTATAAAATGTTTATTATTTCCCAGTTTCTTCTCATGTTAAGAACAGGTTTTACGAAGTTAGAGTCTAATTAAAGGATACCAAGAGTTAAAAGTTGTTCCATGTTCCTTATGTGTTAGAAACCACTGCCAACAAGAACTCTAGGCTTTAAATATTGTTTTGACGGATTGCATTTTCATTTCCAGTCCCAAAGAAAGTGTTCTCCAGAGCCCAGGCACGAGCAGAACTTCACCAGCTCACTGAAAGCCACATACATCGTTCTGGGCAAGAATGGAGACTTTGCCGGCTACTTTTTTTTTCTTTGTGTTTGTACCTTTGGTAAATCCAGCACCACCTCTACAGCAAGAATCACTCCAGTACTATGAGTATGATACAGATGTTTCCATGGGAAGCCTGACCCAACAAGATTATGAAATGCAATCCAAGGATGTAAGAAAGGTATTTTATTTATATTTTCCTTTAAATATTTTTAACTAAAACAATCATTTTATGAAAAAAGTGTTATGTGCATGCATGTGAGTTTTATGGAACAGTCCTAAAATATCAGGGAAACATACAATGAGTTCAGACATAGGGTAGGGAAAGCCATTCAAACTAAAACCACAAAAAAAAAAAAAAAAAAAAAAAAAAAAAAAAAAAAAAAAAAAAAAAAAAAAAAAAGATATCTCCCCTAGAGCTTGACAACAACAG
>VZRH01007184.1:1005-34856 GCA_013397555.1 Urocynchramus pylzowi | reverse complement strand
GAGAGAAAAAAAAAAAAAAAAAAAAAAAAAAAAAAAAAAAAAAAAAAAAAAAAAAAAAAAAAAAAAATTTACCCTTCCTACAGTCTGAGTAAGCCACAGAAGGCAGGCTTGCACAAATAAGGCTAAAGCATCATTTTAACTCTACTGTTCTTATGTGCCTGCAATCATAAGAGTTTCAAGAACAGTATACATTAATTACTAGCTCAACAGTTTTAACTGTGATGTATTAACTCAGTGAGTTTGCTTAAGAACAAGGAAGATGACTTTTTTTTTTTACTATCAACATAATAATTGGACCCCCCCCTTTTTATTGAACATAATTTGCCAGTATAAACCACAGTTCCTCTTTTGACCTGCCAAACTATCAAAACTATAGTTTTTCTTGGGTGGGTGGTTTGGGATTTTTACAGCTCAACAGTTCAGCAGTCCAAAACTTCTATAGAATGTGCTGGAGGAGTCACTTACACATTAACACTTTGAGGGTCTTAGTAAAGAGAATATTCCCTACATCTCAGGGCACTCACCAGCATCTCCAAAGAGAATGTTTTTGTTAGGTGCTCCACATTCCTGCCTCTGAATTTCAATACCACAGCAGAAGACACAAATCCAGGGGAGAATTAAGTGAAGTGCCAAAACCTCAGCTGCCAGCCAGGGACAGTTACAACGTCACACCCCCATTCAGACCTAACCAGTACACACCAATAGAGAAGGAGGTACAATACTGATCAGCGAGAAAAAACAGCAGCAATCGTCCCAAGAGTAGTTGCCAAGGAAAATACCACAGATCCAAACCAAGTGGTAACAGCCCAGTATGAAAAGCTCAAGGAGGTTTTCATTAATATAAACTGTACTTGTTACAATAACTTAGCCTGATAAGCAAGAAAAATAAAACAGCAAAAGATAGTAAGTAAAAAATCGTAGTCCAAATACAGAAAAATCCCTTTTGTATACCTTTTAAATATTTCCCAAATCTACTTAAATTACAGCTCTCCACTGTTGATTAGAACAATCAGCTATATATTTGTAGCAAATAAATGTCTAAGGTATTTTTAAATCTGACATCTGCCACAGTGATGAAGTAACATGTTTTTGTAAACCCATGAAAAAGGGACTATATAAATGACTCTTAACTAATCAGTGACTATCCACTCAGAAGTAAGTTTTTAAAAAAATACTAAACCTGTTAACTTTAACCAGCTAGGCACAGCAACAGGTGACACTGATCAATAAGTTGCTTGCAGAAGACTGCTGCTGCGTCAGTAAAGGAACAAGGCGTATACCTACATGGAAATGGTGCCAACAGATGTGCCACAGACAAATCAAAGTCCTCCTGGCATTGCTATAAGCTGGAGGTCTTCTGAAGGCCAATAGTTCTGCTTAGGATAATTCTAGGAATGCAGTCAGTCATTATTTCCATCAGGTCAGGTCTCTATTGACATGTTTTCATTGCAAAATAATAAATGAGTTCCTTATGTGCAACAACTACATTGACACAAGTGCCAGTGTTCCCAGTTTACATCATGGGGTGCACAAACAGATCTCCTATTCATTTATTGCACTAATTTTACTCCCCGAATATTCCAAGTGTTAACTGGAACTGAAATGTACGCCAAATGTTTCCTCAAGCATGCCCAGTCAGAAATCTGTCTTGCATACAAATTTAACTCCTTACTGTATGCTTGAACACACTGTTAAAAAAAAGACTCTTACTAACAACATCAGAAGAAATTTATTACTATGATTATTTGAAACCACAGTCACACCAGTCTTGAATAAAATTTGAGCAATTTAAAACACAAAATCTTAATTTCCACAAGAGAACAGAACCACTCAATAGATACTGTCTCATATCTGGACTAACGCATTTAATTGAATAAAAACTACCAGACCTTTGTGTTATAAGATGAACAAATTATTTTGCAGAAATTTGAAGATGGTTGGAGTATTTAGATGTAAAGTATTAATGTGTCTGTGCAGCAAAGTGGAAGAGGCAGGTGGAATTTAAGTCTCAGTAGGCTAATATTCCTTCAGTGCATTCCTTACATATGGCAAGTAATGAACTTGTGGTTATAATCCAAACAATCTTCTGCACTGATACTCCATAGTGAGGAATTTTTATGGCTGATCAGCAAATATTTTTTAACTTTAGGAATTTAATGGTATTCTGCAAATTGCCAGTTTTAATTTTAATGACATTTCCCACTGGCAGAGATTAGCAGTACATTGCATTCTGCTAAGAAGTCCCACCAAAGACTACTTTGGTGGCTCAAGTAGGAGACTGTGCTAGAAATCTTCACCTGGGACAGATAAGCTGTGCCAGCAGATGCTATTAAATGTCCCTCAGGAGCCAAACCAGCTGCAGCCATACAAGTCCACTTGTTCCATGAGCAGTCCACACACTCAGAAGTCTCTACTGGCACAGATACCTCAAGGTCCACATCTTCATGTGCCTAATCAACCTATCTTTGTGAGCTGACTCCTGCAGAAAGCTTCTGTGAGATTTGCTGTTTGCTGGAGTGTAGCTGGTAAGCTGACACCCCCAGCTGCCCTCCACCCAGCATTCTGGCCAAACTGCTGAGAATCTTACTGAGACTCTCAGAATCTTAAACTCCCTCACTGAGAACCTAAAACTTCAGTAGGACAAACCAAGCTAGCCCAAACCAGAGCCAGAGCCTGGAGAGGCAGACACAGGGATGAGCCAAGGGATGGATGATTCACAGGCTAAAAAGGGGTCAAAATGACAGAGGCTGGCCAAGATATTTGTTTCTCAGGCTTTATGTCAAGCCTAAGGGGTTTGTTTTGCAGAATAAAAAAATTCCCACAGTAAAGTATATGCAATCAACTAAATACCAAATAAAACACAGTAACAGAAGGAGCTTGAATGCTCTTACCTGCACACTGCACTTGCAGATGAACCATCTGTGTGCCTGAAGGAGGGGAGAGTGGGGGGATTAAGAAAACTAAAAGGGGTTCATTTGTCAGCACTCCCAGTGTGCAAGCAGCTCTTCCACAGAGCACTCCTGCCAGGGCCTGATCCTTAAACATGTTTAAAGCAAAACATCCTCCACATCTCACAATGTTCTCTCCTGCATGTGTTTCCAATAGCCACGCACACCAAAAACATATTGGCTTGTTCTGTCCTACAAATATTTCCCGTTAAAAAAAAACCAAAACCAACAAACAAATGATGCAAGCCAAAAACAACTACCACAGTCAAACTGAAATCCCCTTAACATTACTGCATGCAAATCACAGTTTAAGCCACTGTATTTATACAGTAAATATAGTAATAATTGGTAATTCTCTAAAATTCCTCCAGTATCCAATGAAAACCTGTCTGCTGCTCCCTGTGTCACAAGAGGCCACAATAACCCCCTGCAGTGTTCTAGGCTGGGGACAGTGTGGCTGGACAGTGCCCAGGCAGAGAGGGACCTGGGGGTGGTGGTTGACAGCCAGCTGAACATGAGCCAGCAGTGAGCCCCGGTGGCCAAGAAAGCCAACGGCATCCTGGCCTGGATCAGCAATGGTGTGGCCAGCAGGAGCAGGGAGGTCATTCTGCCCCTGTACTCAGCACTGGTGAGGCCACACCCTGAGTGCTGTGTCCAGTGCTGGGCCCTCAGCTCAAGAAGGATATTGAGACACTTGAGTGTGTCCAGAGGAGGTAATGTAGCTGGTGAGGGGCTGGAAACACAAACCCTGTGAGGAACCACTGAGGGAGCTGGGGGTGCTCAGCCTGGAGAAAAGGAGTCTCAGGGGTGACCTTGTCACTCTACAGCTCCCTGAAAGGTGCCTGTAGTCAGTTGGGGGTTGGTCTCTTTCTCCAGGCAGCAACTCGCAGAACCAGAGGACACAGTCTTAGGCTGCACCAAGGGAAATTTAGGTTGGATATTAGAAAAAGGTTTTTTACAGAAAGGGTGATAAAGTTCTGGAATGGTCTGCCTGGGGAGGTGGTGGAGTCACCATCCCTGGATGTGTTTAAAAAAGATTGATGTGGCACTTGGTGCCATGGTCTAGTTGAGGTGTTAGGGCTGGACTTGATCTTGAAGGTCTCTTCCAACCTAGTGTTTCTGTGTGAAGAGGCCCTTTCTGTGAGCAGCCCACACCTTAAAACAGACTAACATGCAGATCATGGAAACAAATTACGCAATTTCAGCCAATACCTGCAAGGAACGTGTTTATAAACTAAGTTGTCCTGCAATTGAAAAGATGCAATGACTATCTCCAGGAGGAATTCTGAATGAAAACTTCAAATGCAAGGACATCTCAGTCATTTTACTGAGATTATTTGGTAAAACAACAACAAAATACAACTTGTACTTACAACAATCCTACTGAATTTTGCATTATATGCAAAATCTTGATCTTCAAAACTCTGTTTGTAATACCCACCACTTAGATATTCCTTCCCACCATATTGACTATATTTTCTATTTCTATTTTGTGTCTACTGTCCTTTCCTGAAGAACTTCACTTTTCTAAGGAGCACTGGCAGCACCTTCCCTTCTTGCCTTTCTAAAGTGAATAGCTCATATGTAAAAGTAACAATACATCACATTACTCAGCCAACCTATAAAAGCATTTTAAAAATTAAGCGCCATAAGTAGGTATATTGTAGGAAGCTCACTTTAAAAGATGTTATTTCAAATGCATGTAATGCTCTGTTGTTTTTTCTCTGCGGTTTGTGTTTTAAACCAACAATTGTTCTCTCACAAAGGATGGAACAAATGTTTCTCTTGACACTTCCCTAATGCTGCAAAGCGATGACAGCCAACTCGATGTCCCACCAACAAAGGACACAAGTAAGTTAACTGATATGAATATTGTGATGTCTAAAACATCCAAAAGAATGTATTTTAACATACCAATCTAAAGCGCAAAGGATAACAAAGGCTACATAATTAATCTTTTCCTTTATGAATATCTTTCATATCTCCTGTGGAAAATCTTGTAACTTCTGATGGAGCAGGCTGAAAAATTTAAAGGATCCTCAGGTAAACTCTGAATACAGAAAGCACAGCTTGTAAGCATCTCCACAGACTTACCCAGTCATATTTGCCATTGAGATGTACCCAAGTTAAATAAGTTAGACAAGACAACAAAGAAAAACAAAATACATTCCCCAGTAAGTTCCACAGTTTAACCAAGTGATGATGAAATATGTGCTTAAATTATTTCAACAGATTTATTTGAACAATTGGCTATTCTCAAAATTTACATCCGATGATCAGGAAGGTCAATGTTTAAAATACATCAAGAACATTCTTCACTTGCCAAAGTTTCCTACAGGCTCTGGGTACATTGTCCAGATTTCTCCTAACAAGCTCCAGTGCTTTCTGCAAATGAAAAGGACAAAGTTTTTCTGCCAAACAGAGCAGTGAGAAAAATAGACGCTTATTTTATGTGTCTGTGATAGAAACTTCCAAAAATAACTGATGATTCAGCAAGACCAGTGGACTGTCAATGTCTACCAAAGTGCTAATTCAAATTCAATTATTCAATTATTGCCAAACAGCACCTGTCAACAAGCCCCCATCAAAAGCTGAGCAAGTTTCCAAGAACATCAGAGCTTCTAGACAGACAAGCATAAAATTATTGCCTTTTCAACAGTGGCAATGTTGTTTGACATTTTTCATTTCCTACACAAAAATATGAAAACAAGCCCCAAAATAAAAAAAAACAAACCACCAAATAGGGCAGAACTCTGCAGCCTAAAAATGAGGATATTCACAAAGCTAAACCACAAAATCTTCATTCTATTCTCTGCAGTGCTGCTATAAGAAAAAGAATTACTGTTACGTGCTGGCTTCCTAGTATTGACCAGCTGCTTTTACAACTCCTCACTGGTTGTAGAAGGTCCTGTTTTGCTGTGTAGTGACAACTACCCCATGGAATGACCCAGCTGTCTGCACTACATTCACTCCAGGGTGGAAGCCAACCAAAACTCTCAAAATATAGAAAACACAGCCCAAGACACAGCAGTGGTGATGAAGTGGGATTCAAAGTCACGTTCATTATATGTATTTGAATATTGCTGGCAGAAAAGATTAGAGCAAAGCAGAAGTACTGATACTTTACTACTCTCCATGAGGACTAGGACAAGCCAGAAAGGTCTCAAACTACATTACAAAAAGTTTCTCTCTCTACTTAAAACAACAGCTGAGAAAATCTCAGTATAAAACTGATAGAGATTGTGCACAGGGCTCTGAGCCACCTGGTCTAGCAGAAGGTCCCCTGTCTGCGGCAGGGGGTTGGAATGAGAATCTTTGATGTCCCTTCCAACCTAAACCATATATGATATATAAACGTAATTGCTGGAGTTTTTATCAAAAGTTTAGACAAATAGTAGCCAGAAATAACACAGGATATTGTGTGACCTGCCAGAAATGCTCCTATGCACTTATAGTACCAAATACATGCACTGCCAGGTGTTTCTCCTTGTGGGTTTGGTTCCAGATGTGATATTTAACACAGTCACAAACTTGCAGTTGTCACATTCACCATACTCTTAGCCAACTAAAGATTTAAACTGAATTCAGGCCAATTAACAGCATTTCACTTGCTCAGGTAAGAACAGAGACTATACACAAGGAAATCACACACAGTAAAAAGACCAAAAAGCCCAAACCAGCTGAGAACATTAAATTTTCTCAGAACTTGATGCAAATAGAATTTTTTAAAAACCTAACAACAGGAAATCTTAAAAGATGCTAGAGAAAACTCTATTTTGAGTACCCGAGCTTAAGTGAGTTGAGTATGCTGTAACTGTGTGCTGGGCCCTTGCTGGCAGACCTGCCCACGTGCTTGCTGTGCGTGTGCCTGAGCGGCTCCGTGTACTGCGAGGAGATCGACATCGAGGCCGTGCCGCCCCTGCCCAAGGAAACCGCTTATCTCTACGCTCGCTTCAACAAGATCAAAAGGATTGCAGCCTCAGACTTCGCTGACATTAGTAAGTGACACCCCAGTTTCTGTCTCTGTTTGAGAATACAAAATGGAAAGGCAAAATGGACATGCATTTTGGACCCTGTAAACATCTTAATACTCCCAATCAGACAAAGAGCAGATTGCTAAAAATAAAATTCAGCTCTGCATCCCAGACAGTCTTAAATGAGCAGGCATTATTTTTCCTTCAAATGCTCCAGCTCTGCCAGCTATCACTCCACAGCATGACAAATTCTATGAGTATCTGAAATCATGTTGACTCTAAGATAAAAAGAGGATCCAGAGTATTTCTTTAAGACAAACAACAACAATCCAGAGTATTTGAGTATTTCCCTTTTTTAATTTTTCAATTTAAGACCAGGAAAAAAATCCAGATCTCAATTTTAATAGTATTTACATTTGTAGATCACAATTTAGATGCTGCAGCCAACAGTGTAACATTTAGCATATACAGCCATACACATTTCACGTGCCATGTCACTATAAAGTCAATACTTAGATTTTCATGTCTTTTGTGTAAAGCTACCTTGAGAAGAATTGATTTTAGTGGAAATAGGATAGAAGAAATAGAAGATGGAGCCTTTTCAAAGCTTCTGCTGTTGGAAGAACTTTCTCTTGCTGAAAATCGACTTGTAAAACTTCCTGTTCTACCTCCCAAGCTAACAACATTTAATGCAAACCAAAACAGAATCAAGAGCAGAGGAATCAAAGCAAATGCTTTCAAGGTAAGGAAAAACCCCAATAATCTAGGTAATCAAAGTAACCAAAATTAGTAACCATACTATTCGGTCTGCCACCAAATTATTTTCCTGTATTTTTTGTAATCTAAGAAACAAACCACAATGAAGCAGCTTTCCAGCTTTTGCTTTGCTTTTAAGGCACTCTGGAATATCAGTCATTTGTGCACTCACTCCCTCATGTCCTCCATGTAGAAAAGAATTTTCTATGAAATATCTCACCAGCTTGCTTTCTCTCTAACATGTAAAGAAAAAATATTCAAAAATTGATGGCTCAATTAGAGTTCTGAGGACTACAGAAATACTAATATACAATATACATATAGTACTTTATAGTGGTCTCAGCTTTTATAATCAACATGCTGACACTGAAATTTCCCAAACATAGAAGGTGTGTTCTAGGAATTTCTTGATATAATAGAATTCAGCATTCACAGCAAAAGATTGGCTTTTGATACATCAGTTTACAGGCTATGTGATCAGAAAAAAACACTGATGTCTTGTAACAGGCACGAGTTACTTACCCTCAAGTAATACCAGCATCAGTAACCTCTCTCTCTCTGTTTAACAGAAGCTCACAAATTTGGCCTACCTCTACTTAGGACACAACGCACTGGAATCTGTCCCCCTGAACTTACCGGAGAGTCTGCGCATTCTTCACCTTCAGGTATTCCCAAAGGATTTCCTTAACATACTCTTGTATGTTAACACAACCTCAGGAGTTACACACTTCAAAAACTTGTTCTGTTTTAAAACAGCTCCCAGTTTTCCACTGCACCTCTGCATAAAAAAATTTACCATACCAATGTGTATGGCCAGACCATCCAGAAGCTGCTAATTCTCATGCAAGGATTTATTATTGGTTTCTGTACGTCAGGGATAAGAAATGGCAAAAATAAGCTCTAACCTTTTATCAACAATGCATGTATGCATTTATTTATGAAAATATTTTGGTTTGCAGTACAACAACATCACCACCATCACGGATGACACGTTCTGCAAGTCCAACAACACGCGCTACATCCGCACGCGGATGGACGAGATAAGGATGGAGGGCAACCCCATCGTGCTGGCCAAGCACGTTAACGCCTTCTCCTGCCTGAGGATGCTGCCCGTGGGAACGTACTACTAGCACTGCTCTGCTGCCCCACGTGCCAGAGCCAGGCATGCTAACAAAGATCTCTCCTTCCTCTGTTTACAAGCTCATATCCTCTCCCTTACTAAAGCTCTTTTCCCTGCACACCCAGGACCTTCTGCTATATGTTGCACCATTCTCCTCTGAAATAACCATTTCCAACCAGTCACTTTAGTAGTTATGGTGTCCCTCATGCTTTCAGAATCTTTTCTGTTAATGAAAGTGTAAAAATATATATATATGCACACACATTATCTCAACTTTTATTTCACCACATACTCTTTAGATAAAATCACACAAAACTGCTTGTTCTCATTCTTTACCAGCACTCAGAACAACCACCACATTTTACTTTCAGATAAATGCAAGATTTTCTTTGAGCAAACCAAAGAGGAAAAGTATTTCTGAATTCTAATCCCACTCTTTTAATCTGGAGTAAAATCTTTTCAGTTGACCTTCAAAAGTGTATTGGATGAAGATGCAGATGAGAGAAAGTTATGTTTAGAAACAGAACTTCTCAAAGCTTAAATTCATTAACATTTCCTTAAAACCTTGATTTGTGGTAAATGAAAATAACTCCTATTTAGGTTTAGTATACCGAGCAACATAACAACTGGAACTTTTCAAAGATGCTTTAGATTTCCTTCTACTATTCTGCTTTGAAAACAACGTGTTTTATTTTTACACAATGTATTTTTAAGTGAAATATATGTGTTTTGCTGAGCTGTTCTCACAAGAGCTGTTTTTGCAACACCAGCTTCCTATTTTAAAATGGTCTACATACAGCATAATAGACTCAAATACCTTTGTTATTAACTAGTGATGTAGACCAAGCCTTGGTTCCACAGCTTCTCCTGACAGGAAATGTGACAATATAGTTAGGAGCAAAGCTAAATTTATGTGTTTACCTGTAAATAAGTATGATTTCATCTAGATGTCAGACCAAAGAAAGAGAATTACCCTTCTTCAACAATACTTCTGATCATTAAGGAAAAATCAAATCAGACTTTGAAGTTACAAAGAAAAGTTGATTCCATCATTAATCTGAAATCAGAAGTAACTTCAAACATTTCACTCAACTACTTGAACCTCTGCAGTGTATTAAAACCACAAATTGACATGTGCAGGCCTTGACACTCAGTTCATTTAAAACTGGCCATCACCAATAAAAGGCACAATGTTTTTAATTCCACAACTCTACATTTCTGACATCCAGTTTCTCCCTTCCAATACCTCCCATAGGTGTGAAGCCTCCAGACAAATTAACAAAGGTGTGTTAGTTAGTATTACCACATCCGTTTTGTACTAATTTTGAAGCTAGTATAGATTCCTAATTAGTAGAAATAGTTAAGCATCAAATGCATGATGATGTATCACTACATCTAAAATACTGATTTTACAAGATATTTTGTATTGTTTTTTATCTTATTTAGCTAAGCCTTGATTTGTTAGTGCTTGTGCTATGGGGAATTGATGCTCACTTAATTCTGAACACATATTCTTGCCCTGAACCCATTACCCAATAAAAACAGCAACCCCCAATATTTTCCATTTTAAGTTATTTAGTGCAACAAGAAGGAAATTCCTTTGTCTTAATTGAGAACTAAACTAAGTCTGGCAGCAATACTTGGTTTTCATTTTTCCACATAAATCATAAAAATTTGATGTTCCCAGGTTTTTAGCAAAATGTAAAAAACAACTTGAAAGCATGTAAAAATACATTCCAATATCAAGCCAAATTTCTATTTGGAAAAAATTAAACCCATCAATTCTCTCACGTCTCTTGTGATAAATGCCTGAGATGGAAAAAACACAGCTGTAAGTGTAATAATGTTACATAAGCAGCAGTCTCTGAGCTTATTCTTTTCACAAATCATTGCTACTAAAACTCTTTTCAGTATTAACAGGATCAGTACCTATCACCGAAAACATGTATACACAAATAAATGCATATTTTTGTAATATATACACACATGTAAACATTTTAAAACCTACCTACTACCACACAATTAATTTTACATTAAAATGTTGTATTTATTTTTGAAACATACTAATTATCATCAGTAACACTAATTAATGCTCTTAACACTTTGTGAGCAAACCAAAGCAGACAAGTGGTACCTTCTGAATGCCTCATGCAGGCACCAAGTTCTCTGATGTGTTTTACTTTACTTTCCCCATTCACAGCAAGTTAATCAAAACATGAAGTGAGAAAGGCTTCAGTAGCGAGGATTTCCACCTCCTATTTCTGTGACCAGTACTAACACCAAGCTGAATGTAAACCATTTAATTTTTTTCCTATCACTCGTTTCTGTTCTGAATTTCCAATAAAAACTTGAATTTTTGTTCTTGTTTATCAGTATCAGCTTCAACAACCTGCTCTTCCAGCCTTGCCAACATGTTTCAGTTCTGCCTCACAGCAGACTAAGGTTAGAAAGTTATTTGCAGATGTAAATCCATTTTACAGACATATTTATTGTGACAATAGCAAGACCTGCCATACAGAATACTTGGTGAACACTCCACTTGCCCTTTCAAAATCTATTTTGAATTGACCTTAAGTTGCCATTAATCTCAAAACACTCAATATTACTTGAAGTACTCATCCACTTCTACATTATCCCTTTCTTCTCAAGTACCAAAAGAGGAAAGAAAAAATAAACTGCCTTTGGTGTTTTTACACTACACTCTGAGGAGAGTATCAGAAACTATTTTATTTCTGCATAGAAGCATTGGCAATTTTCTTTAAAAAAAACCAAAACAGATTAATAGAAAAGCTATAAATCCAAGACTCCCCCCCAACAGTTTTCTCTCCAAAACAGGGGAGTCTAGAGAACAGGTAGGGGAATAAAATAAATACAAAGACTACAGTCTCATTTTTAATGTTGTGTAAATGTGAATATTAACAGGATAGACTCTTGAGTTGGTTTTATGCATATATTAACAACATATGTCTAATCGCTTTCCCACAAATTACTAAAATATTAAATTACAAAGATATATTTTCCTTGGCAATCTAGTTATTTGAATTGTCAGATTTGATCTTTGAACCCTTTTATTCTCTTACCAGAGAAAGTCTTCTGTTTTGAAATTAAATTATTAGCAATGCTAACAAAAATAAGAAGGCCTAAAATACTCTTCATAAGCACACAGTCAGTCATATTTGGTAAATATTCTCCCAAATTGGTTTGCCTTTCAACTTTATCCTTGTCTTTGACCATGAAAATAAAACTGCCTTTAGAAAGGACATCTGTAATACTGACAAACTTGTAATGTGTTCAATGAATTACCTTCACAGATCTTTTAGTAAATTATCTTTTAGTAGATAATTTCATTGTTTATACTCAACATCTGAACAAATACTTTTAAAAACTGATTACTAACAACAACCTGAAAATTGCCTCCAAAACAATTTGTCTCCAAAACAAATTTCCTATTTTTTTTCTTTTTATTATATTTTAAAATGAGAAATATTTACAACAGTTCACCAAATCACTGTCCCAGAAACCAGAGTCACTGCTGATCTAAGGATCAGAAGGCATCAAGGGAAGCTGGAAAAAACAATCGCAGAGCCCTAAAACTCTTGGTGCTCTACCTTTCCTATTGAGGGATTAGAGAAAAGCCAGTAGACAAAAGCCAGCAGGATTAGGCAATGCCAGTTCATTGCTCAGCTGAGGACTGGATTTTTATTTAGTATTATCAGATAATAGAACTTTTTTTTCTATTCTGGTTGATTGGATAATAGAAATGGATTAATCTGGCACAGAACTCAAAGGCCTAAAAGACTGAAAAATAGGAAATTATGCAGTTCCCACTTGATACTACAGCTGAAAAGTAAAGATGGTGTCGAGTTTAATGACAGTAAATTCTTGAGGTATGTAAAACTCAGCCAAGAAACCACAAACAATTAAGCAGCTAAACATCCTTTTCTAACATAAAGCATCATGTAAGATGTTTTGTGTCTGTAAGACTGTAGATTTTTACTCCAAGGATTAGTTGTTTATCTTAAAACCAGCACAAAGCCAAAACAAACAAGCTAAATACTGGTAATTTAAAACTAAGCCCAAATACTATGTTCCAGTTAGGAGGGAGGAACAGTTTATTTCCCACACAAGTAAAACACTCTAGAACTGAAAGTGCCGTAGTCCAACCACAAGCTGACACATCTTCAAGAGAAACAGATCTAATCCTTCAAAATCAACATTTACATGCCAAAGACTACAAGTGTTATTTTCTTTTAATTTCTTCTTTTTCCTTTTTTTTTAATCAAAATAAAATATAATACCAAAGCAAACTGTCTTACTCCTTCACAGAAAGGCACAGTCTTATTTATCTCCACCCATGAGGAACACAGCAATTGCTGCTCAATTGCCCCTTGAAAACAGCACAAATTTTTAGCTCATATTCTCTTCACCACCACATACAAAATTAAGATCTCATATTCTGCTAAATACAGCCAGTTTCACCTCCAATCCTTTGTCTTAATAAACTTCTTAAAGTAATAAATTTTGTACTAATAAATAAAGGCTTGATAGACACTACCTTGAAATGCAGGAAGGTACGTCTACGATGTTCGTACCACTCAGCATAGGTTGCAAGGCTTCTGAAAAATGTTAGAAGATCTCCACGTTCTTCAGTGCTATAAAACAAAAATATATTGTTTAACCCAGTCCTAATCAGACGTATCAATTCTATAGCCTAAAATTCACACTTTAAAAAATTTATTAGTATTGTTTGAATATGAAGTAGAAATCACCCGAAATAATAATTACAAAGCTGAAAAAAAGCTATAATGATTGAAAAAGAGGTTGAACAACACATCCCTAAACCAGTGTTTCTAGTGTTTGTCTTCCATGTAAAACGTGGGCACAAAGTAGTCACCTGCAAAATTTTAGTTTGATTTTATTCTCATTCAACTTCTTTTCTAAATAAATTCTAAGATGTTGCATAGTAAAACCCAAACCTGCAAAATGGTAAGATTTCCCAAATTGCATCACTAACCTTCAAATATCCCCAAAATCTTTGTCCTCACCAACTAACTCTACATGACATGTTGCCTGCCTCTGCCCACATGGCATTCAGCTTTTCAAGATTAACCTTGCAGCTTCAGTAGGAAAGGAGGCCTGATCACAGAGGGCATCTAAACCAAAACTTTTGTCAGACAGTTAAATCTTGATGTAATCTTGTCTCCAGAGCAGAGGGGCTCCAGCCCTTTGAACATCTTCCTCACTCTCCTCTGGATCTGCTCCAACAGGTCCATGTTCCTTCTTATGCTGGGGTGGGGGGGAGTGGGAGGGAAAGATAGATATGAATGTTTGTTTTTTGAATTTCTAGTAAGAATCAGGATGGAGAAAGGAAAAGAGACAATATAAGATGACAAATTGTCAGGCAGCAAACCACACATGCAGGGTTGTTGGGGAAAGGAGGAAAAAAGCTCATAAAGGGTGTGCAGTTTGCACTAAACAAATGCAGCCAGAATGCAAAGGATGCCAGAATACCTGAAGTAACATGATTATTTAAACACAAGGGTGAAAGGCTTCATGTCATTGTTAAACAGACTATTAGCCATCATCAAAACACACCTGGCAAGCACTGTTTTGGAAGTACAAATACTTATTTTGGTTACTAATATAGGGTTTTAGAAGTTTACAAAACCTGACCGAGGAAGATACTTGACTGATACTTGAGAATATTTCTGGAAGTGAGAGTATTTGAATTCTAATGTAAATTTGACTTCTAACATCCTGAGATTAGCTATTCTTTTTGGATTTTCAGAACAGCTGAGTGCAGAAGAGACTTGAGGCATTCACAGAATGGCTGCAACAGTGCATTACCAAGTCAGTTCAGCCTTCCCAGGGAGAACCGTGCTTTCAATCCTGCTCTATTTAATATACAGGAACAGCAAACCTTTGCCAGTTACACAAAGAAACTGGAAAAAAAATACATTAAGGTCATTCAGATATTGAAAATGTGAAAGAAAAGCCAAACAAGTTTTATCCCAGCCTGGAAAGAACAGCATCATTAAAGGAAGTTACCACAGTAGTCACAGCTGCCAACAAAATCAGGCCAAGATAACAAAAATGCTGGCAGCACTGGAAAAAGTGAGTCCCTGGAAGGACACAGAAACATTGATTTACAATAGCTCATTAGCCCTGGTCTGGGAGCTGTTTTTAACCACAGCTCTGAATTGTACATGTCAAAGCCTACACATTCTATAGGAACTGTGGACCCTTGGTAACAACTGCCCACATCCATGCCTGGAGAACAGATTCCACACAAACTGCACTGGGCTTTTTCAATTTCCACTTGTGGAACAACACAAAGCTTTGTTAGACAACACAAAGCTTTGTTACAAAACTACACATTTGAAATTCTTTTTGAAGAACTTGGCAATTTTTATAAATATCCATGTTTATGCTATTTAAAATACTATCACAAACACTGGGACCTTGTTTTAGCATGATTTTTAGTTTATTTCTTTTTTTGCCTCAAAAATCATTTTTAGGTGACGCAGCAGATAATTTTCAAGGCTAGATCATCAACAGAAAGAAAAAGTTTTGGGTAGAAGTTCAAAGAACCAGTTTCCAATGTAGAAGTTAGTCAACCAATATACCTGAGGATGTATTTTTCTCACATAGCACTGGCTAAATTCAAGATAGAAAACTGAACTCAGTGTCTAGAAAGGGGGAATCTGTTGGCAAAACCAGCTGTATGTAAATCCATATTGGCAAAGGAGTAAGAGTTCACCAGTTCAGTGAACTCTCACAGCATCGAATCTACCCATAAACACTAATTCCTAATTAGCCCAAATTAGCCTAATTCCTCCTACTGAAGTCAACTACACCACATGCTAAAATACCAAGGCAACATAGTATAAAATAACAAGGTGGTAAGAGAGTGGATGCTAAAATTCAAGCACTTTTTTATTTTGAAAGAATTTAGCATTACAAAAATCCACTTGGAGCAGAAAACACCTTTCTCCAATGCCAACAACCATGTTACAGAGGAGTCATCCAAAACCAGCTAAAAGGATATTCAGGCAGAGAGTAACTGTTAGCTTAAAATCATGGGCTCTTCATCCAAACACCCTTTCACTTTCACAAAACATCAATAAAACACAGAAATAGATAAGAAATTTAACTGTTGTAAAAGTACCTAAGCCTCCTTTAATGTGTTCCTTTATGTATTTTAAGTGAGAAAATCTATTTTAACTCACTGCAAAATGCAAGACTTCCTACATTAGCATAGAAAACCAAAGCATGACCCAAAGCTGGGGGTAGAATTCCTACTTCCCTTCATTTGCAATAGACTTTGCCCATGCAGCATTTAATATAATGCATATTTCCTAAATCCTGCACTCTGACTTATAGATTCTAACTAGTTAGTAAAAAGTAAGAGCAATTTTCATACTGCTTAAAATCTCTATTTGCAAAGGTTAACTCCCCTAACAATTAATGGGGTGTCAAATCAAAAACAGGAAAAAGGACTGACGAGTTTTTTTAGATGTTGTGGCTCTCAACACTAGTAAAGTATAACATAAGTGGTAAGTAGTCCAAAGGAGACACAAGTGAAATCCAAAAAAAGACAACTAAATATTATGATTCCATTTGCATACATCTGTTATTGTCACAAAATAATTAAGAAATTATATAAAAATATACCCACTTTTTAAAAATGTACAGTTCTTATATAGAGATTTATCATCTATAAGATGCAGCAGAACCTGCAAACTGCTGAATTTTGCTTCATTTAAAAAGATACTGCTCAAGTGTTCTAGCACTCCCCTATTTTCTTCCAAAGCAGGAACTGAATGCCAAGTTTTTAACTCTGCTGCTCTTAAAGACCATTTTCTGACACGTATTATGAAAAAAAAACAAAGCCAAAAAAAAATTAGAAAACTGGGGAAGAAAAAAAAACCCAGCCAGGAGACAAAACAGAACAGAACTAGACAATGGATTTGGAAAGACTGGGTCAAGGAAGCAAGAGAAGAAAACAAACTGGTAGGAAGGATGAAAATGAGCAAAACAGCAGAAGATCAGATTCAGCTGGTCAGGAATGGAGGGAAAAGAAGGGAAGAGGTAGGAATTTTAAGAGCAGACCAAAGAACAAAGGGTTAGTTGGGAAAAGTCTGAAAGTGGACATGAGACATGAACATGATCCTGTTGGCCACGTGGCTGCAAGGGGATCTACAGATACAAGGCCAACAGGTGGCACATGCAAAGGGAGGCTCAGGAGAAAGCACCACCTGCTTTGTTGACATCTGCTATCATTCATGAAAACTTGTGCTTATTTATGAGTACTGGCACAAGGTGAAAAAGGGAAGAGACAGGGACAAGAGAGCAGTGCTCCAGCCAGGATGAAATAAAGTCTGCCACTGCTTCAACACATTTCTTTCCCGTGTGACTATTAAGTTCCAATACACTTCTGCTTTCATAAAATACTCATGAATAAAACAGGGCAATTTCCTCTTCTAAATCCCACTTCTTGAGAGGAGTCAACTGATCTTCCCAGTTTCACCACAAGCTTTAGCAGATTTTTATGGAAATCTCAAAGCCTTTAAGCAAAATAATCAGTTTTCAGTAGAGACTACTGAAGCCTGAGGTAACTCAACAGATCCTCTCTCTTCGTCTCTATCTCTTCATCTCTCTTCATTTGTTGGCCCTTCTCCCTCCCCAAGACCAAAAAATAATAGAAAACAAAAAAACTTCTTAAAAAGAAGAATTAAATCAATGACTCAGTGATAATGGATTTGTTCTCAGAACAGCTTGCTAGCAGAATTCAGTGGAGTACTGCAGACAAGTAATTTGATCATTTACTCATCATGTTACCACAAGAAGTTGGCATACTCCAGAAAATAATTAAAACAAGCATTCATTCATACATTTAAGTTTTAGTATGTTAATTTTCTTAAGCCATTGCACAAATACACTATTCCATGTTTTTAAATTATATTTTTTAAGATATCAGTGAAATAAATCCTGTTGCCAATAAGAAAAATGGAATTGAGAGCTGAGAATCAGAAACAGGCAAATACTGGAGAGGGGTTCTGGATGTGCACTTTAAGCACTACCCACACTGCAGCTTACATACACATCTGAGGAGCAATTATATTAATTAAAAAGTAATAGCTGAGATTATCATGTTACTTTTCTCTTCAAACAGCTGAAATACACTATAATCCAAAACCTGGCCCTGTTTAACATGAATTTGTAAAGGTCCTTCCAGATCTTAAAAATCACATGCCTTTCATCTTCTCTCCAGGAGAAGGGGTAGGAAGTGTTTAGGTTGGGCTAAGGACACATCACAAAGACACTGGCTGCCAGCAATTTACATGAAAACTCAGTTCAGCATTTAGTATCCCATATCCCACACAATAACTTGCCTTGAGGAAAAAAAATTCCATCTTACCGTGACACAAACTTGCTCACATTTGAATCTTCTCTGGATTCCATTATAATGCTGAGATCACTGACAACAGCAGACACTTTCTCATTGTTCTAGATTGGAGAAGTAACAACAAAATATTTTAGAAATGGCTCTGGTGAGGAGAAAAATGTGTCTGTTTGCATATAAAAATATAGAAAAAAGTAGATATAAATGCTGCTAACTACTATAATCCTTAAAATAGCATTGTTAAAACTAAAGTTTGTGTGTGTGAACAGTTTCTTTCATTTCAAGAGTAGCACTATTATCCACACAAGGCTTTTGGAATAACACCTGAGTTTGTCAGCATATGTCACTGCTTCCTGAAAAAAATATATATAAATGAAATTTCATTACTTCTTTTCACATCAATCCCACTTCTTTAAGATTCTTCTCATATTCTAACACAACCCTGAGCTGCCACATATACCAGAACATTCACATATAAGGTTTTATCTGTTAGTTTTGGGCTGGTTTTTTTTAATTTTAAACCCTATCATTTTGTCTCAAAATATTGTCCTTTTTTACAATCGCTGTTACTCAGAAATATGTGCAGGATAATAAAATTATTCTAAATTAATTAATAAGCTGTCAAAAAATGAGAAAAGGTGGTCAGAGTAGAAATGAAGCCACAAAAGAAGTTAATTCTCTTTTTTATGCATTCTTGAACACACGAAAGTAATGGATTAGATAATAGTGAATGAAAAAGCTTAAATCATGGTTTGAAGACCACAGGAAATGCCTCACTTTAAATGTCTTTTACCAAGTCACTACCAGCAAATGGGAATGGCAAGAGAGGACTACACACACATCTCAGCAGTCCCTGTACTGCTTGCACAGAAGCCCTGCTAACACTGCCATCACTGAAGATGGGAAAAGCACAGCAAAGCACTACAGAGATTAGTGGATGTACTAAATAACATCAGGAAAAATCATTTTAGGTTTAGAGCACAAGGTTCAACAGGGGGATGGAGTTGTGGAGAAGCTGCCAGGAGTCACAAGCTAACATGTCACCTTCTGAAGGGACTGGTTTGCCAATGGGGGGGTTACTAACATGCTAAAATGTCATTGTGGGGCCAAATAAAAACATTTAAAAGGAAATCTCTGGGCAAGAAAGAAACTCTTTTTAAATAATTGCTTTCCCAAAAAGCTTAGACTTCTTTTGGCTGATTTTCAAGCTCATGTCCTCTCCTAATACTTAATACTATGGAGCTGAGTTAACTCTATCGTGACTTCACTACTAGAATAAATAGCTATAGTTAACAGTGTGAAAAAGCTATTCCTGATCTTCTGCTGCATACCAACAGACATATTACCTTCTGGGCATTTCACAAAACCAGCTTTTACTCTTCAGGACAGGTGAAACTGGTTAGAACTGCACTACCTTGTCCATGCTAATGTCAGGACAGGTTATTTTGAGTATGATGCACTTCTAGCAAACAAAAAAAAATCATACAAAAATCACCTTAAAATTATACTTTTACAGCTGAAGTGAGGGGTTTTAAGTATATATACACCTGGCATTCCCTATCACATCAGCATTCAAAGTAGCCCAAATTTTAGACATTAGGCAGCCAAGTGCTGCCCCTCAGTGGTGCAATGGCTTTAAGCACCAATCCCATCGGCAGTAAATTCAAACACCCAGTAACCCCTCCGAGCCCCAGTAACAACAAAAGATGTCATCATGCTGCAGGAGATGCAGCTGAGAAACATTCTAAGTGCAGTTTTATACAAGCAAATGTAAAGAGGCATCATGAAAACCACAAGTTTTAAGTCACAAATGGACTTCAGAGGCTGCTCATTCAGCTGAACTGCAGATTCAAAGGATAAAATCTATGTGTGGCTATCTAAATATTCAATTCCCAAATTCATAATATGGCTTTTCTAAAGAATAGGAATGACAGGATAGAATTGAATAGGAATGAATTAATCTTTCTTGTTCACTCTCAGTCCCATCTCATTAAGTTAAAAAAACCCAAACAACTTTAAAGCAGAGCTGAAAAATCAAGTTTTCATGATGTTAGAAATACCATTACAAAGTACAGCAGTGTTAGAAAAATACTATTGAAAATTGGGGTAGAAGCTTTTTCTTTTGCTTAGCATCATGAATTCTGTGCTAAGAATAGAGTCTTAAGAAAGAGCTCCCTCCCAGAAAATCTGCAATCAGTGCTGTAACTTGTGGCAGTGCTGCAATGACTACTCACATTAACCAAGCACACATAAATATAACCAAAGTCAAAAAAAAAAAAAACCAAACCCAAACCAACAAAGAGAGCTGCTGAATTTGTAGTGTTTTAGCTTTTCCTCAGTTTCTTCCAGAGAGGCAACATTTGGCATCTTCCAATTTCCAGAATAAGATATGTGACTATAGAATGTGCTGTGTGGGATGAAAGCTGTGCTGGATCAGGCTCCAGCAGGCATCTGGCAGAGCTGAAGGACACCAAGGGCTCCCAGGGCTTTACCTCAGTGTCAGTCTGCAAGAGCATCCTGCAGGGAGCACCTTTTGGGAAGGAAAGGTGATAAAGACCTGGCAGTACTGGATTAACAGTTGGACTTGACCTTGAAGGTTTTTTCCAATGTAAATAATTCTATGGCAACCATTGTGTGGCTGAACACTAAACCTGACCTTCAGAACTATCTTGCTTGGATGCACATGGAATTCCTAAGTTGGGTCCAGATGTTAAAGAGCCAAAAGAACACACTGAAACTTAAACAGGTGAAGGTTTCAGCTGGAAAAGGAAGCAGTGACATTTGCCCATTTGAAGTTTTGCTTGGTAGTTGTTCTTTTTAAAAGCATACATTGACCCTTACCTGCATTTCAAGAAGCTGGAATTCCAGCTGGAAAGACAGGGAGTGACACTTCCCTGATAATCTGTGCTTCTGCACCGTCCTGTTTTGAGCTGGTATAAAATCAAGTCAACAAAATGATCAATTACACTTCTATTCAATAACTACTGTAGTTCTTCCCTTAGTTATATTTAAAGTATTAACTATTACCATTCCTTATATAAAGAAGTTTAACATGCTAAAAAACACTAGTAACTAACTCCACTTTCCCCCTCTGCAAAGCACAATCGTAGTCTGTCACTTTCCCGTGAAGGAAGGGACAATACTTAAACAGAAATTATTTTGTCAATGAACCAAATCTCATTGTATTTTAAAGTAATTGTCTTTCTGCTAACAGTGAATTAGAACAGAGGCTTGCAGATGAACTGCAACCAGTATGCTCAGTAAAGGGCACAAAACTGCTTACTTTTTTCCACTGTTTTCTTGGAATGACTTGTGAAATTAAACCCAGTAAATTCCATTAAAAATGAGAGATCTGTTTCTAGACTTTCAAGCTGAGCTTTCAGGTCTGATGGAGATTCATGTCCCTTGGTTTCTCCCTGAGTTTCTCTTTGCAATGATTTTCTAGAATAGGAAAAAAAAATAAAATCAAAAGGGCAAAATTCCCACACATAACATGTCAGTACAGCAATACCATTAAATAAAAGGCATTAGTAATGGGTCTGATGGTTTTCAGACCCAAATCATTTTCTAAGGAGTCAAATCTCAGTTGGATCACATTGCTGGAAACAGTAAAATATTCTAACTTACATAAACTCTTTCCATTCACTGTCAGGTAGACACAGTTTTTATTCCAAGTCTGGAGGTGCAAGCATCCCTTTTGAGAAATGTACAAAAACATACAAGAAAAGGGAGCTAAGATGCCTTTACTCATATAAATGACTTATTTTATCTGCAGAGTTTACATTTACTAACATAAGGAAAGGCCTAACATAGAGGCAAAAGCTTATCCCAAAGAATTTTGACAAAGAAATTCTATTAATCTAACAAATGAAAAAAAGGCATACATTGACTTCAGTATCTCCTCATCAGAAAAAAAGGTAGATTCCTGTCGCATTTCTTCATACTGTTCTGTCAACAGCCTAATTTCTTCTTCCAGTGCCTGGATTTCATCTTCATAAGCTTGAAAAATGCCCTTGTCCATTTCTCAGAATCACTGCATAAAACAAAATGAGGATTTTTCTCAGGAACAACCAATCTTCTAAAAACACAAAAAACATTGGGCAATTTTTTCAAGATATGGAGCACTGCACAGCCTCCAGAGACAGTTGAATCAGGCATCTAATGGAGACAAAGGCTTTAAGAACCTTTTTAATTAGTCGTCATTTGATCCAGGAGTGCACTCAGCTGTTTTACATTTGCTGAAATAGAACAACAAGCTGCTCCACAGGTAAAACCCTGCAATCAGACACAAAAATGGAACCCAGCTTTGACCAATTGGCTCAACGACTCACCTGGGCAGATGAGGCACAGCTGCTCCAAACACAATCTGCCCTCAGAGTAAACATCAGTACAGAGACACTAATTACAAACATGTTTCACCAACAACTTAAAAAATAAACCTCAGTTTTCAGGAAAAATAATCATCTGGCATTCAGCCGAACTACAACGCATTCAGAAACGTGTGGAAGATACATGCAGCTCAAAACTAATGTGCTAATTTTTTGGACCAGGAAAAACCCAACATTTAGTTTTTGTGTGTTTTTAAACCACCCTACTCTATGTGGGGTGGTTTAAAATGTGGGGTGTTTAAAATGTTTTAAACTACCCCTACTCTATGTGGTGTGCAAGTTCCACACTAACATCGTTCACTAAAAGGTGATGAGGGGGAAATTGGATTTTATTTTTTTTTTCATAGGAAACAGTGGCTTTATAGCACACATAAGAAAACAACATTGAAAGCACACTCTGTATTAAAAACTTGCTTAATGAATAAAGGAAGTAATTAAATAATCATCAAGTCATCACCAGATTTTTTTGAACTGGATATGGTAAAGAAAGTCATGGTCTCAATAAAGAGTATGGTGTGAAAAAGAAAAACATTAGCACAGCCAGAACGTTACCCTAGGTCAGCTCATCCCTCTTTTAACAGCAGTAACACGAGACATAAACTACTTACAGCAACTTAAAATCAAGGATTTCACTAGGCGGCAGAAGACTCAAACACTAATTACGACTTCGAAGATTTTATATCTAGGAAAAAAAACCCCTACTCTTGAATCAAGGAAAACAAGACTTTTACAAACACTTCTCCTCTTATACTTCATACGTGTGTAGATTTATAAATATTTGTGCATTAACAGCACATCTTTCACATTTCTACGTACCTGCCCGTTTACAGCTGCGAGTATTTGACTTTCTGCTGCCACAGGAGGAGCTGGGAAGCGCTTTGGAGCGTTTGTGAGAACCGAACCGGAGCGTTCTGAGCCCGCTGCTTCCCTGCGGACCCTTCAGATCTGGCAGGGCGGTGCTGAAATCGCGACTCGTCCGAGGAGCCGGGGCTGACCCGCGCCGAGGCTCGCAGGTGGCAGAGGTGCCCCAGGGGCGGAACGGGTGTCCCTGGGAGCAGCGCACACCTGGGAGCCGCGTACAGCCGGCCCTGGGAGAGGAGCGGCAGGAGCCGGCGCTGAGGGGAGCGCGGTGAGCGGTCGGGGCCGGCGCTGAGGGGAGCGCGGTGAGCGGTCGGGGCCGGCGCTCAGACCCGGCGCGCGCGCCCCGCACTTTTCGAACCGCGCGCCAACTCACGAGCCTGGGCGCTACCACAGCTGCTGCCCGAGCGGGGGGTGCCTGCCGTGCCTTCCTTCCCCTCCCTGTCGAACAACAGAGCCGCTAGGGGATAATTCACAAGCTCTTTATCATAAATGAAAGCAAAAAAACCCCTTGTTTTCTCGGCTGTTCCCTTGTTCGCCTTAATTTTTGCTCACGTGTTCCGGAAAACACCTCCGCTTCTCTTCCCGGTTAGTCACTTTCAAAGCATCCGCTGTGACAGGACCCAGCCCCCGTGTTCCCACCGCACCTGACCGGCCGGAAACAGGAACCCAGCAGAGGCGAGCAGCCGATCAGAATCCAGCGGCACCAGGAAGCGGAACCCTTTTTTTTCGAGTGAGGGTTGGGAAGAGTTGCGGGGGGGACGGTAAGGCGGTGGCGCTGCGAGGCCGGCACATGGCGGCGGTGAGGCCGGGCCGGGGGCACCTCGCGGGGCTCCCTCAGGCCGGGGCTCCCTCAGGCCGGGGCTTCCTTAGGCCGGGGCTTCCTTAGGCCGGGGCTTCCTTAACATATCCCGCGAGGGGAGGGTTGGCCTGTGGGCGGCTCGCGTTCCCGCCATAGGGAACCCTTGGGTTATATTGTAAAGAGCCGTTTGCTCTTATTCTCGCGTATACAGTTACTTGGTTCAGCGTTTTAAAAAAACCCCAACACCTGAACTCTGGTTTCATGCAGCAGCGCGGGGTTTGCAGTTGCTGCTCTGGAACAGAGCGCGTTACCCACTGCAACTCAAAAGGAGTGCTGTGCTCATAAGGTTATTTGTGGCTTTTTAATGCGCTGATTCGTTATCCTAATCACATTAATTTCCGTGAGTGTCACCGAACTGTTTTGTCTCCTTGCAGAGGAACAGAGTGTGTGCTCTGGTGTGACGCCTTGGCTTGGCAGCATGGAGAAGGAACAGGGTTCCAAACGTCTGTACGTTGGAGGGCTTGGCCATACGGTTTCCAAGGCTGAGCTGGAAGAAAGATTTGGCAAGTTTGGGCGTGTTTTGGAGGCAGAGATTATTACCAGGAAGGATGATCAGGGTAACAGTTTTTTTTCATCTTTTAAAAGTTACTTGCTTTTCTGTTTGGAGTGTGAAATGGAATTTCTGCTTTAGAGACACTTCAGTTTTAAAGGAAATGATTAAACGACATAAAATTAACTTAATGTTTGTCATTGATCAGGGAATCCTATGAAAACTTTTGCTTACATCAGCGTCAACATTTCTGATGCAGATCTGAGAAAGTGTAAGTACTTTTTTTGGTTGGTTTTGAGGGTTTTTTTTGGTTTTTTGCTTAGTTATGTTTTTGAGCCAAGTTACACATCCAGCTGTGGTCATGGTAGAGCCTCTTTCATTTTCTTGTCAGGTTGATTTTATTTTTTTTAAGCTGCAGTTTTGTGGAAGCTGCTTTGCTGAAGTTTTCAGAAATTGCTGTGAGCAGACTGAAAAGATTCCTTGTGACTGAAGTAGGTGATTTGAGAGTTTCAGAGACTCAGAGAATGGTCTGCCTTGGAAGGGACCTTAATGATCATCTCATTGCACCCTCTGCCATGGCAGGGACTCCTTCCATTGCCCCAGGCTGCTCCAAGCCCTGTCCAGCCTGGCCTGGGACACTGCCAGGGATGGGGCAGCCACAGCTCTCTGGGCACCCTGTTTGCTTGTTCTAAGCCTTTCATGCTTCAAGTGCTTTCATCAGATGTATAAAACACTGCAGTTGTTTTCTGTGAGAGGAAACACAGAAGAAGAGCTGATGTAAAGCTTCTTTTGCAACATGCCTCTGGATCTGGGGAATGCTGCCATTGGGCATTTTGAAGGGAGAACTTCAGTTTTGGATGTAAAGCTGCTGGTTTAAGATTTGGATATTGGCCCTTTCAGATCCAGCCCTAACCCAAGTGAGCAGTCAGGTATAAGGTCATGCTGAGGGAACCTCAGGCTGTCATAGAAGGAGGCCTAGTGAAGTCTGTGATGTGCTTTTTTTTTTTTGATGTAGAAAATCCTCATTTCCCATCTTTGTTTTACAGGCATGTCAGTTTTAAATAAAACAAAATGGAAAGGGGGGACACTGCAAATTGAGTTGGCCAAAGAAAGCTTTTTGCACAGGTAGAAACCAATCTTTTCAAATGTATGTTGTTGCTAAAACTGCCTTTTTTCTGCTTATCTGATAAATGTTATGGCTGTAGTTTCATCTTGTACACTCCCATTGTTCCAGTTTTGATAGACTCTCTGGGCTGTTGATTTCCCTTTGAAGCTGTAACACGTTTTGCTTCATTATTCCCTCAGAGGTGAGGGGTGCTAATTCCCTGAGTAGTGAGTGGTTGCTGTTCTGTGGGAGGGGATCACTGCCAGCTCCAATTCTGCCCCTTTTCCCATGTGTGATGTACTTTCTGGTACAGGCTGGCCACAGAGAGGGAGGAAGCAAAGCTTCAGAAGGAAAAACCACAGAGAAATGACCAGCTGTGTCTGTTGGAATCACTGAAAAAGAAGGGAGTTGTGGACTTCCACATGAGAGCAGTACCAGGTACAGAGGTGCCAGATCATAAGGTATGGTGGGGTAGATGTATAAGAGAAATAAAACAACAAAAAGCAAGCTCATTGCATCTAAGTTCATTCCAATTTATGCTTTATATAAGGAAACTTAATTATTAAGAGTGACAGTCCAAGCTGTGAAAAGTACTCAGAGGAAATACCTCGTGTGTAGACATGGAGAGGGCTCCTGTCATTCTTTGCAGTGTCTGGAAATAATCATGATCATACTGTCCACTCTTGCCATGTGAAATGAGGAAATGTCTTGTTCCTCATTTATTCTGGGAATATGGTTGTGTCACCCTTAAAAGCTTGTAAAGGGAATTATTTCTATAATATTACCACATAACTTTTGGTGGCTGGGTTGGGCTTCAGCACAGGATTGGGGTCTGCCCACGCTTACAAAAGTAAGAATAAAGTCACCTGACATGCAAATTTAGGCAATAAAATTTATATTTACTACAAAGTTTTCAAAACTGTTTGCTAAGCACAGAATGGTTTTGGAGGGATTTAAAAATGTTTTTTGTGAGAAGGGGGAAAAGAGCAAAATAATAGTGAGCCTGTCTTTGTAGGTACCACTGTTAATCCATAAATCAGAAATCCTGGGCTAAAAACAACACTTGTAAAGAAATTTAGTTCTTTATTATCACTCTTTATTTGTAGGTTGTAGAAATTTTTTTTTTGGTTGGCTTTGGTTTGTTTTGTTTTTGAGAAGGAGGCTGGCCAAGTTGCATTGTAGGGCTCACTAGAGAGATTAAAGAAAAAAGAATTAATCACATGTGGTTCTTTATTAGTGTTTTTGTTATTCAAGAATAAACATTTGTTTTATTCCAGAGTTACTTCTACTCTCTATTGTTTGTTTGTTTTAACACTGATTATTTTTCTTTTTTTTCAGAAATGGGTTGTTGGAAAATTTGGCAGAGTCTTGCCTATCCTGCACCTCAGGAATCAACAAAAAAATAAAATATCCTTTTCTGATTGTTTGGCCTTGAACACAATTCCCTTCCTTCTTTTGTCAAATGGGAAAACAGTGGCTTGACAGTCCTAATTTTTATTCCTCTGTCAGGCTTAATTTACTGAATCCCCCAAGTAAATGCTGCAGTAAGTTTGTTTGACTTGAGTAGCTGTTTTACACTGCACTCAGTTGCTTAAAGGCTTATGGTTATGGCATGAAAAAGGATTCTTTGCTGTCCTTTCCTGCAGAATTCAGCCTCTTCATAAAGCCCTGAGTCTGCTGAAAGAATTGGGGGCTTTCAAATCCTTAACTCTGACTAACGTGGTGAAGTATGACCCCTCCAAGTATTGTCACAACCTGAGGAAGCTGGAGCCAGAGCTGGCACATGCAGCTCCTGTGTCCCAGCTCACCTGGAGCCTGGAAGGGGGAGATGCCAGCATGAGCAGGAAGCGGCCAGGGGAATTCCCTGGGACCAGGAAACCACCGGAGAAACGGAGGCGGCTGGGCAGAGAGGCCCTGAATGGAGCAGCTCTGTCCTCTGGGTGCCCATCACATCCAAAACACACAGACTCACCCCAACTCGGCCAAAGATCAAAACCCAAACCTGGGGAGGAGTCGGAATTGCCTCCAGCAAGGAGACTGGATGGGACAATATCTAAAAATGCTAATGGAGTTACAGCCAAAAATAATACCAGTGTTTCTGATAGTGACATTGATTCTGAAGAGGAGATCAGAGCAATGGTAAAGAAAGAGGCAGAAAGACAGAAAGCTGAAAATGTTGAGACTGAAAGTGAGCACTTGGAACTTGTTGGGGATAATTTTGAATTAAAATACAGTACTCACTGGTCCTTAAGCAATTCGGAGACCATGAAGAAAGCTGTCAAAGGAAGTGACAAAGAGACTATGGAGTGTGATAATGGTTATGATTCAGCAGATACAGATGAAATTATTACTGAAAGTAAAACTCCAGAAGATTCTAAACAGGGAAGGGTGAAAAATAAAGAAATATTAGCTAAAAAAAAAAGTGCTTTGGTAAATAGCTCCTCACTGAAACCTCACAGTTTAAAAGAACAACACATAGAAAGAAAAGGGAAAACTAAAAAATCCAGAATTGCTGCCTTGCAGAGTACAGCAGGCAGCAGTACAACAGAGACACATGATAGTGACAGCTCTTGTTCAGAGTCTGAGAAAGGGGAGTCTGAAATCAGCTCTGATTATGAGTCTATGATGCAAAACTGTTATCGCTTAGACCTTACCTTGGATGAGTTAAAGGCATTGGCTACAGAAAACACTGGGACACCTGCAGAGGGGTCAGGCAGTGAACAGAGTCCTTGCCAGTCCAGTGTTGAAGATAATCCCAAGGATAATACTGTAAAACCAAAACTTTCTAAATTTCATCCTGCAGTTAAAAAAAAATCCATCTGTCCTGAAGATGTGCTGTCTGATATTTTAGCAGGTGAGGAGGATGCTGTTGAGGAAAGCTCCAAGGGACTGAATAATTCACATTTGAAATATCAGCCCTTCAGAGGAATTGGGTCCCTTCATGTAAAAGAGTTAAGTAAGGACAGCACTGGCTTAAAGAAGAAGTCTGTAGAAAGTTTGGGAGTTGAAGCTTGTACATCTTATTGTGGGGAAGAGTCATCTAAAAATCAGCCAAAGAACCATCCCTTGTGTTCACTTGAATTCAGCAGCAAAAAGAGACACAAATTGCCTTGTGAACAGCACGAGGAACTGTCAGCTGCTGCCTCCTCAGCAGGTCAGAGACTTCAGCCTGGTTCCAGGCCTCATTTGCAAGGGAAGAACAAAGGTGTGAGTTCTCTACAAGACCAAAATTCAAAGCACAGAGCTGCTGCTACCAGTACTGATAATGGTGATGGGAGCAGTGACATGGACAGTGATGCTGGAGGGGCCCAGGAGCACGTTAAACAGCAGCTGAAGAGCCCAAAACTGCTTTCCAAAACATTAAAGAGAAATACGAGCAAAAAAAATACAGAATGTGAAGGTAATAAAGGTGGGAGTGGGAACACAAACCTTCTGGAAGATAAGGAGCTTTGTCTTCATGCTGCTGCCTCGAAGGAGCCCAGTACAATAGAGAAACAGCATCAGGACAACCAGAGGAGGCTGGCAGCTCTGGAAGAGAGACACAGAGAGAGGGAATTACAGAAGAAGCTCATTCAAGGAGCTCTTTCAAATCTGGTAATTACAACTTCTACCTGAATAGTACACGGTACAAGGAAGAGGGTAATTAATACATTTGGAGTAAGATGTTTTAAAATCATAATATAGAATTTCTAATGACAGTGCCAGTTTTCTTTTGAGAGTATACAAAATGCTGCATAGCTCCTTTTTACCGCAGGCGCTCTGCGTGGTTGGGATGGTTTCCCAGCTGCTATACGGGTACGCGGTTAGCCCAGTGCTTAAAAGCACTGTCTGTCCGAGGCCCAAGAGCAGCTCCCAACTCAGGCGAGCCTTCGCAAGAAATAGCGATTTCAGCTCTAAAAGTGATTATCAGCTTATTAAGTGATTAATCAGCTCATTAGATTTTATCTTGCTCGGCCTCGCAGTAGCAGATCCGAAGAGAGAGGAGAAGGAGCCGTATGGGGTTCCGCAGGTGCAGCTTTATTCGGGTCTTCTGATGGCAGCTATCTGCGTAGGGTTCTAGGGATGTCTCTTCTGACTAACTGGGCAAAAGTAGGGGTTTTTATAGGGTTTAGGGGGTTTGGAAGCTGTCCAATGGTAAGGGTCAAAGGGAAGTAGACTATAGCTTTACAGATAGATAAATAAGGGTCTGAAGACGGAAGAGGGACTTCTTTTTGTCCTAGTCAGCATGACTTGGCACTTTAGGCTGCAGGCTCCTTTCAGGCCTGGAGTCTGCTACACCTCCTCCCTGGAATACCTGTAGAGTTGCAAGAGGAATCGTGGGTTCCTACTTTTTGTGTCATGAAAACATCTTTCAGATAGTCATGTCTAAGTCCAGCAGGTATTTGATGTGTTTGACTTGACAGTTGACTCTTTCCTAGGACAGGCAGCCAGCAGGACAGCACAAACATATCATATTCGGTTCTGATGTGGAAGACGAAGCTGAAGTGGATGAGATGTTGAAAAAGGATGCAAGTTTGGGAAATGGGCATGGAGAAGTAAGTGATACTGGGAAAAAATCAGCATGACATAATCAGAAAGTTGAATTTTTATACTGAACTATCTCATATTTTAACACTGAGTGTTCCTTTGCATGGGTGTTTTGCCTGTGGTAAAACTGAATAGTCATAACTGTAAAGCAGAATTGTACAAGGTAAGATTTGAAGCAAATGGATCAGGAAGGGAGCTGGTTGTGCAGGAAATCTGCTTTTTCAGCTAAACTGGAGAGCACATTAACAAAGTTGGTACTGATTTACATTCTCAAATTTATGTGAACAGCTGCTTTTCTCTTCTTTTCTGTTTGTGTAACAAAGGATAAGTCAGCTCCCAAACCTTCGGGCAGACTGTTCGAGAGCAGTGAGGATGAACAAGAGGATACGGATGATGAGCGATTCAAAATTAAACCCCAGTTTGAAGGCAAAGCTGGTGAAAAAGTGAGTGAAGCCATTACTGTAATTTAGTTTTCCTCTAGGTCTTCATAGCACCACTTCAAAAGAACATAACCTGTATCTTTTCATTCTTGCTGAGTATGATTTTTATGAACTTAAAGCAGAATTCCCTTAAAGAAAGGACATAATGTATGGTGGGGAGTGGGAGGAGTTTCTCTGACATTGTCATCTTCATATACAAAGAAATTACTGGAAAAGGCATCAAAAGCTAAACATAAAGAGTATGTTGTCATTGTTATAGTAAAGAAAAAGTTACTGAATTATAATTTTCTTCTCCAGTGCTTAATAGCATCTGTTTCATTTGTTCAGCTCCTGCAGCTGCAATCTCGCTTTGGCACCGATGAAAGGTTCCGCATGGATGCTCGATTCCTTGAGAGTGACAGTGAGGAAGAAGGTAAAGCTGATTACATTTCCTGGTTACTGGTAGCCACAGAGCCTTTCAACAGCCTTTCTTGCTTTACTGGGATCTTCTGTAGAGCATCTGTCAGTGGCAGGGGAGTTGCACAGTTGTGTGATGCAGTCAGGGAATGGGTTAAATAAATGCTCTGACTTTGCCATTAAATAGATGCCTGTGACATTTCTAATGGAAGGTTTTCTACAGTGCAAGGCAGAAAACCTTCAAGTAGCTTCAAGATAAAAGGAAGTGATGTATTCATAGATGTGAGCTCTTCTAGTACTATAGTAAATGTTATGCATCCCACATTACAGGCTTAGCAGAGTAAATAGAATGTATTTATTTTTCTCTTAGAGACAAACAGCCTGAAGGCAGATGAAGAAGAGGAGCTTGCTGCGGAGAAAAAGAAAAATCTGCAAATACTGGGAAGCCTCCTGAATATGAACCTAGAGCAGCCCAAGCCAAATAAAACAGCCACAAGTGTGAAGAAATTCAAGTATGAAACATACACTACCAGTAAAGCAGGAGGTTTAGGAAGGCTTAGGAAGGAAGCTGAAAGATCCTGCAGTCTTTGAATTTTGGAAGATAGGCATGAAGGGTTCTTGTGGGTTGTTTGGGTTTTTTGCTCCTTTGGACTATTTGAATTTATGCAGTGTTTGGTACTAGAAGAAACATATCCACATCTATATGGATAGCTGTATTTATGTAGCTCCTCAAGAGATTATCAGGTGCAGGTATAAACTCACTGCATAACACACATGTGAGTGCTATGTTTTATCAGAAACATCACAATTTGATTAAATCCACTTCTGCTTATATGTTTCCTCACCCAGACACTGACTAGAGGGTGCTTTCTAACTGCCAGTTACATTTTGGATTGATTTAGACCTTTTTTGGTAATGGAACTAATGTGAATCTCGCTCTGTCTGTAAAATTTTGAGGTAGCTTTCATTTTGGCATTTAGATTGTACACTGATGTTTCTTTTCCTTTCTGTTTTTATAGAGATATTAATGCCCTCCGTTATGATCCAACAAGAGAGGATCATGCAGTTTTTGAAAAGAAACCAAGTGATACAGAAAAGGAGAGGTAGTATTACGGCTTGGTAACTACAATTGGGTTTCTTCCCATGGAAAGATGGTTATAGCAACAGAATGAGTTTGAAACTATACAGGTTGATCTGACTTTAATTTAGTTCTCTCTCCAGTTGCTAAAATCCAGATATAATAGGAATTGTGACCACTAAAACCGACATGTAGTGTCAGCTTACCTTTCTAGTCCATCTGTTTTCTGGATGTGATTTTCTGTCCTCACTGAAGGTCAGAAAGGTCAATTCAGGGACTTGGAGATTTGCAGGTCTGTGGGAAAAGCTTAAGAAATCTGTACTAAAGATTGATCAGATTAAGAAATCTGTGCTACCTTGATTTCTGTGTAACCTAAGTGAAAAGTCACTTAAGGGTGTGGCCAATTGAAAAGGACTCCTGTTCCTGCCTTTAGAGTCCAGCCTCAGATGTTTCCCCACTGCTTGAAAGTGAACCGCTCCTTAATGGGCTTGCATACGGTTAGGGAGACATTCCGAGCAAGGTGGCTCTTAGGGAAGCTGTCTTTGAAAAGGACGTGTGCTGTGTGCTATCCTTGAACAATCTCATTTCAGTAAAGCCAAAAGGAAGAAGAAAGAAGAGAGTGACACACTGCCTCAAGTGTCTGAAGAAATCTATTATGATATTGCTGCTGATTTGAAAGACTTGTTTGGATCTTCAAAGAAGAAACCAGAAAAGACTGTGGAGATACCCTGGGACAAAGAGGATGCACTGGACTCTGCCCCAGGTGACCATCTGGGACCTTTGCCTGAGAACGACGCAGCTCAGGAGCCGAGTGCTTTCAAGTTTTCCTTCTTTGGAGACACGGAGGAGTTGGGCATCAAAGAAGGTAACAGCAGAACCCTTCTACCGGTGCCGTTGCTAAGGAAGAGCTTCTGGCAGGCACTGTAGAGCAATATGGTGTAAAGGAGGTCAGGATCCAGGGGCTTTTCAGCAGCAGAAGTCAGCAATTAGGCAGAAACATTTTGATCTTCATTTCTGCTTGCCAAGGCTGTGGTAGATTAACGAGAGGTAACTCATGCTTGCATCTGAGGCGTTTTGAAAGGCATGCCTTGAGAAGGCATTGGGTATTTTGCGGAGCGGTGAAAGAGCTTGTTATCATGCCCTGAGTTTCTCAAACTCAGGGTAAAAGGTGACACACCAGTCATATCAAGGTTCATAGAACGCAACAAGAATTTAAAGGAAATGTATGTTAATGTAGAGGGAGGAGCCAAATGCTGGAGTTGATCCCAAGAGCCATGAACATTCTGTTTGTTACTGAATTCTATTCCTGGACCTTTAGAAAAAGGAAACTGAATGACACATGATCATTGGGGCGTCTTAACCTTAGATAAAATGGGGCCGTATGAAAAGAAGATGAAACAACATTAAGTCGAGACCCAGTCATGTAGGAGAGAAATAAAGCCCATGTAGTTATCCAAAATATCAACAACCCAATGCAACAACCCAACGCAACAAGCCCCCCCC
>VZRH01007183.1:806717-918366 GCA_013397555.1 Urocynchramus pylzowi | reverse complement strand
GAGCTGGCAGGGCAGGGCAGGGCCCGGCAGAGCCCAGCGGGGCGCAGGAAATGCAGCAGAAACTCTGCAGCTCCAGCAGGAGCCGGGGGGTGGGGTTAAGTGTGGGTAAAAAACCCCAGAGCAGGGGCAGAGGAACGGCGCGGCCGGACAGCGGCGGCCCGGCTCCCGAGCACGGCCCGGAGAGGCTCCCTCAGAGCGGCAAGGGACTCGGAGTCCTGGGCTCTCCCCTGAGATGGTGAGGGTCCCTTCCAGTGAGGTCGGGTGTTAATAAGGTGCCAGTGCAACAGCTGCTCTCACGAGCAGAGCCTCGCTCGCGGTAAAGAAGAAGCAGGACAGGGCTGGGCTGTGACAGTGGCAGTGAATTCTCCCCGCAGTAAGCAACAGCTCAGCTCTTCTCCTCTGCTGCTGACAGCAAGAGAGAGAGAGAAGCCCAGCCCGGCCCCTCACCACCTGGCCAAAATCTCGGGTATCTCTGCCGTTCCAAAGAGAAAACCTCTCAGGTAAGAGAGGATCGGCTGCACCCTTCCCACACCTGGGCCATTTCCTATGTCTCTCTTAAGTACCGGTCCTTATCATCTCTTAGCAACAGATGGGACAAATCCCATGAGAGAAAGAAAGAAAAGGAAAAATCCTAACTCCCAGCAATTGTCTCTGCCAAATTTCCACTCAGAATGCATTTTTATCCTGATAATAACTTATAAACGCATTTAAGCAAATGTATTGATTTAAGCAGTTGTGTTATGAGGACTGTGCGTGTGCTGAAAATCAAGTATGTTCTTAAATTTTTTGCTGTGTTAAGGAGGGAAATGCTTCATGCCAAAAGTAAGTTTTTTATTGTTTTTTGATAAGTAAATATGCTGAATTACCTTAATTTCATGTTGGAGGGGTCTGTTTCTCTGAGAATATAGATTGTGATGGAATTAAATCTCTGTGCACAGTGGAATAGTGCTACTAATAGTGAAATAACTGAGGAGGATGATTTGATGCTCTCTGATTTGTAGCCACATGACTACAGCTAAAGGGAACTGTGGCTGGATGTGTGTCCTACCTCTCAGGCTATGATTTCACATGGTACTTGGAATGTGCTTAAATTTCTTCGTATAAATGTTGAATATTGGATGGATGACTTCAGAAAGATGATCTTTGCCTTGCAAGTTCAGCACCTGCTTGAGCACCAGGCTGATTTGAGGGCATAGATGGGATAGAGCCCAGTTAAAAAGATTGGTGTTGGCTCTTATATGGAAAACAGTGGCCCATATGAACAGGAAGAATGAAGTCTTGGAAGAGTGCTTTTTCGGTAGGATGTGCCTGAGGGCAGATTTTAAAGGTGAATGTTTGAGTCAGTAGTGAGCACATTTGTGAGCTGGGCAGTTTGGGTGCTCAGACTGCAGGATCTGCAGCTTCCCATCTCAGGATTCGTGGTGCAGAGCCACAGAAGCTGGTGCTTCTGGGGACACCTTGGGTGAACCACTGGCCTACCAGAGTTTTCTGGTTCCCTGACTACAGCCATTACTGTAATAACTGGATCAGAATTCCTTTATTTAGCCAGGCTGGTGGAACACAGCATCCAGGGAAGCAATCTGTCTGGTTTTCCTGGTCATCTCTGTGACTTCTGTAACCATTTGGGATTAAATCAGTACGATATTCCATGGTTTGCAAACACTTGAGCTAAGTAGGGGGCTTACAACAGGGAAAGGAAATAATCTCTCCTTCCCCTTTCCTGATGGATTTTGGTTATGCTGAAGGAAAGATTCCTTGGTATTGTAAATGCCTGTGCCTGTTCAGGTGACTCTGATATTCCCATTTCCATATGGAAGGTGGTATCACAACCCATCTTTGCTTTTATCATTCTGTAATTTTCAAAACTTACCAAATTTTGCAAATACAAAGCACAAAAGAAATTTTGTGTCTTTCAGCACTGTCAGACTGTCCAAAACCTCAGAGCTGTTTGAAATAAAGTAAGAAGTCCCTGAAGAATAGAGCTGGGAAAGTGGGAAATGATAAGAACAGAATTTGCTTTAGCTGAGAAAAGAAAAAAAAATAGGGAAATAAAAAATACTTTAAGAAACTGGGATTTATTTCTGTTTTTAGAAACAGTTTCAACATTTTATTCTAATATTTTTCTTTCATCTATTTATGTGCACTTGAATTTTAGGAAGTCAAGAAGAAAGGGACTGGCCCTGACCTGCACAGCAGAGCTGGTTTGTAATATTGATTCCAGACAGTGCAAATGTAGATTACTGATCTGGTAATCTGCATCTGTCTAGTCCAGCTGCCCCGATGGTCTTTCAGAGAACTTTGGATGTGTTTTTCCAAGCTCTTCTGTGGCTCGGCTGTCTGGCATGGGCTTGGTGCAGGAATGGTGGGGTGAGCTCCTCTTGTTCAGGGTATCAGATTGACCCCTCCTAACCTCAAAACCTTTTTAGCTCTACCGGCCACTGAAAAGTCTCCAGATAATGCTGACTCTGAGTGGTGCCATCTGGACTTGATTTGAATCAAAAGTCAGGATGGAAAATCCTCGGTAACTCTCAGACCCAAAGGCCGAGGCTGGAAAAACAGACCCCACCGCGCTTGCAGGAGGGCAGCTATTCCTGGTCTGTGAGCACTGATGTCTCTCCCTTGCTGGTGAGAAACCACCCACAGATTCAGAAGTGTTTCGTGTTGGGTTTTTTTTCCAGGGTAACCAGAAAGGCATGTGTGATTTATCCTTATGAGACCAGTTGGCAGAAACAGAATTATATGTGTTTAGCAAACAGTGTATTTTGAAATTAAGCTTAATGTATTTTTCAAAACTCTACTTGGTTTTTTTCTTCTTTAACTATTGCCTTTCTGAACTTCTCTTTGAGGATACAGGTAGCTGGAGCTTATAGTTTAGCTCTGTTAGTTAAGGTAAAATAAAAGGGTTTGATTAGAACCTGAACAACAATATTGCAGGACTGCATGAATGAATTATTCCAAAGAGGAGGTTTTTCATGGTGAGTTGTTTTTCTCAGTGGCTGAGAAAGGGAGTGTTAACCAATGTTTGCAGCAAGTCAGGTCCTGTGTGCTCGCTGCTAACGTTGGCAGGTTTCTGGGCACTGTGTGTAGATGGTCATGTGCAGAGATGGGTGAACCTCAACAGGTTTTGGAGGTTCAGTTCTAATTATTATAGTTATCATAAGCACCTGAATAGTTAATGCTTATCTGAAGCACAGCAAAACCTCAAAGCCTGCTGGGAGGCCCTCAGGCTTGTACCGATGTGCAGTGCTCTCCAGACCTCCTGGGAGCATTGGAATATCTTTGATAAGGCTCTGTGGAGCACAGGAGGAGCAGGATGTGTTTGGTGGGGATGTTCATGGCTGGTTGACAGAGACTGTTCAAGGAGGTCTCACAGCTGCGGTGTGAGCTGGAGCAGGTGACAGCCCAAAGGGACAGAAAGGGATCTCTGTAACTATTTGTTACAGGAATGGTCACAGATAAGGGAAGTTATTAAGGAAAGGAAAGACCTTCCTGGACTTTCCTCTCCCACCCCTAGCAATGGCCTGGATTTGAGCTTTGCTGGGCTATTTTGTCATAATGTTGTGCTGCCATAACACCAGTTACAGCTCAGCTCAGTCTGCCCGAGCCTCTGGCTTCAGCCACGTGGAGGAATGACCCAGTAAACACCCAGTGTGGGTAGTAAGGGTGCTGGGGAGTCAGGCATGGCTGGTCTCTGCAGAGCTGTCTCTGCTGAGCTGCTTTTTGTGTTTCTCCCCCTTAGCATCAGCAGATAATTTGGAAGATAGCTAATTCTGTGGGTGCTCTTTGTGATGCCAGCCTGACCACACTGCACCTTGTTGCAGCTTCCAAAGGAGAACGCGCATTCCTGGTTTATAGAAACAAAGCTGGACTTATGTTGCCAAATTTGGGACACCTCTAATGTTTTCCTTTGATGCTTGCTGCTTGTGCTCATTGCGACTCATTTTCCAGCAGGAGTTAGAAGCTTTGGCTGACAATGAGGTTCCCATAGTGTACTCAGTGACATCCAGCCCCACTTCCCAAATGTACAGTTAAAATGGATCATAGAGAGAGAACAGGACCATTAATCAGAGCCTTGGGATAGAAGCAGAAAGGGGAGGACAATCTGTGTCTGACACAGGGATGCTGCTGCCAAGCTGGGAAATAAGGTTACGTTTCACAAGACTATCCTTCTTGTTGACATTCCAAGTTTTATGGAAAAATATCAACATAGTAAGCAACAGTGCTGGCATCCCTTTCTCCAGCACACAAATAATCTTGGCTGATCCCTAAGGAAAAGGCAGAAAAAAAGCCAAAGCCAAATATTTTTATCTTGTTTGCTTTTATCTCATATTAGAAAAATTCTTCAGCATCTTTTGTGTGATGTAGGTTAAAATAACACCACCAGAGCCAGGAGGATTTCTGTTAATGTGAGAGTTATTTCAGGAGTATAATGTTATCTAAATATAATCAAAATGTGCCTGATTTTTTTTTATGAGTCCATTGTTTCTGTGCACTGCTCTGCAGAATAAATGCTACCTAAGAATTTAAATAATAGTTCTTTTCCAAGAGAAAGACTTCAGAAAACTTTCCTGGTCATTTCATTCACTCTTCTATCTAATTCTTCCCAACCTTTTCTTAATCTGCTATAATTTTAGCTGTATCTGACATTGTAATGTAGTTCCATGGTATCCAGCTATTTGATCTCTGGTATGGCCAAGACTATTTCTGCTTCACTTCTGGTTGTGTTAGGGAGGTCAAGTGAGAGTCTGTACCTAGCCACAAAATCTGAAGTAAGTGTATACCTACCCAGTCTATACCTGCCACAAAATCTGAAGTAACCCTATAGACTGGGCTGTTTTAGGCCAGGTGTACACTAAACTGAGCAGATTCTGGGATTCTCCAGCTGCAGAAATTTAGTTGTGGCATTACTAAAGATTCCCCTATAATGCTGGTAGATGTGTTGGCAGGATTGGATGAATTCTATCTCTTGAAGCAGCTTTGGTGTGGAGCAGGTTTTCCTGTGCTTTAGGATGCTGGGAAGATAAAACAGCTGGGGACTGTGGCGCATTCTTGGTTGCCTGGTGTATGGAGCCCTGTGAGCCACCTGCCAGTGGAGGCTGCTCAGAAGGGGAGACACTCAGGCATTTGCCCGACCCAGGGCGGTGCCGAGCAGGGTGACAGTGCCACAGGAGGTGACAGTGACAGTGGCACAGGAGGTGAGTCAGCACCCTGGGGATCCGTGACCCAGACCACGGATTGGGAACAGCGCGCTTTGGGATGCCGTCGGCAGAAGCACCTCATTAAGCAGACCACCAGAGGATGATGACAGCAGAGGCAGTACTTTCAATTCCCAGGAGGAAACACAGCTTCCACAAGAAACCTCCTGGCACTCGTTTATGGAAAAGTAATAATCTTGACCAAAATTTTTTCCATGGTACAAATTTTCTGGGCAGTTTTCTTGTCTTCCAAGCCTAAAATGCCCTCTTGAGTGGCATCCCAGTGACTCTTTGCCCCTGGAATAAGAGCCATCTAGGAAGATTGTGCTTCCTGCTCCGGATTTGCGGTAGCAGCGCTGTGAATGAGGATCACAAATCCAAGAGCAGCTGTTGCTTAACGCCACAGAACAAGACAAGGCGTTGGGTTTGGTCCAGGCCTGATGTAAGTGAGGCTTGCAGGGCTTTCAGTATTGTTGAATTTGGCCTATTCTTCTTACTCAGGAACGGGTTGTGCTGCTTACTTGGCTGTCCCGGTCCTTCATCCTGAGCCAAAGGAGTCTAAGACTATTTGTGGAATCTGAAAATGAAATCCTGGCTCTTTTTGACTCAATGGGCATTTTGGTGTTGACTTCCACAGGGCGGGAATTTCACCCTGAGTATCCCAGATGTCAGGAATATTTTCTGGTTTTGTGATTCTCTGTGGAAGATGTTAGATGCTGTTTTCCTTAGCTCTGCTTGGGCATAAGGGACCTTCCTGGATTATTTTAGTTGGCAAATACGTTTTTCCAGCGTCTGTGGCAGAAATAGCTCTGTGCATGAAGTGCCAGGCTAAGTAGCTCCTGTTAAGTAGCCCCTCTGCAATTCTGCAGTTAACACCAGCTGCTACTGCCAGACCCCTTCCGTGGGCTGTGAAATGTCCAACTTTGTGGTGGTTGCTGCTGTTCTCCTGCCTGTTTAAAAAAATAATAGATCTTGAAGATACAGCCTTTGTTTTTGGGGTGAAACACAAATTGTGAAATCCTGGCACCAGCACAGTTCAAAGCAAAGCTTCAGTGGGTTGAAGCAGGATAGTAAGAATTTTATCTGAGAAGTTTATTGGGACTAAGAGTCCATGTCCCAGTCCTGATGTGGGCTCATACTTGATGTTGTCTTTGCTGGTGTTGAACTAGGAAGCCTCAGGAGTGTGGGGGTTTCCAGGAAGAAGTTGCAAGGGGCTTCAGAGCTTTGAAATGTTTCCATGCTGAATTCAGGGAAGGAAGGAGGGATGCAGTCTTAGCAATAAGTAAACTGGCTTTAAGTATTGTGCTGGGCTTTGAGAAAGCTGGATTCATTCCTGGTATGACTTAGGGCAATCACTGCAGACCAGAGCTTTTGTAAAGCACACATGATTCTGGACATCTCAGAAGCGATTTTGAGTCCCAGCTCTCATGGAAATCTGAAGAATTTAGAAAACTAAACACTCCTGAAAACCCATGAAGAAGCCTTACCTCCTTCTTACAGCACTTAAATAACTTTATATGCTTAATTTATCTACAGAGCTGCCTTCTTATCCCTTCATTCCATACATCTGAACAGGATACTATCTTTGCATCTCTCATCTCACACTTGCCAGGTCCACACTAGAAAACAAAGCTGGTCAAGAACTCTCATCTGAAGCAAGTGGTCCATGAACAGCTCGTGTCTGTGTAACTTCCCTGCCCAGAACCCCAAACCAGGTCCATAAGGCTTATTGAAATGGGGTCAGTGGCCCAGGGGGGTGTCCTGATTTGTCAGCCTTTTGGAACTTCTGCTTGGGCATCAGGGTGGTCTCTTGAATCAAGAGTTCTGAGAGTCTCTGTGCTGCAGTTCTTGCATCCTATTCTATCAATGTTTACCTGGAATCAAAAAATAACTATTACTATTATTGTTTGGTTTCCTTAATTTTTAGGTCATGATGCTATTCCACAGGGTTTTACGTGCCCAGTTCTCAGATAAATTAAAAGTTTATTTTCCATTTGGTTGTGTTTTGTAGCAATTAATCTTACTTTTTAAACATCAGCACCTGTCCCATGACAGCTTCCCTGCTTCCTCCCCCATTTCTGACACAAGCAATTAATTTATTGTGGTATTATTGTATTTCATAGCTGAAACTTACTTTTGAAAATCTGTTGCAGAGGACCTAAATAAATCAGTAGTTCACTCAGCAACACCATTAATGTGGGTAATAAAACAAATTTTATAAATTTGTCGCAGACCTTGAAAGTGGTGCCAAAACCTTTTAAATCCACACACCACATCCACTTTTCTTCCACACACCTCTCCTGCCACGCTAGTCACATTTTTGGTGTCTGTGGCAGGGTGGCTACAACACTGAGGCAGATTTTAATGTTTCATAATCTGGTAAATATCCAAAGCCCTAGATCTGTTGCCCAGATGACAACCTCCTGTAAAACCTACCAAGTTCAGTTCTTTAAAACAAATTGTAGTCTTTAATCGAAAGACTGAAATGAATTAAGTAAAAAAAAAAAAAAAAAAAAAAAAAAAACCTCCCAAAAAAAAAAAAAAAAAAAAAAAAAAAAAAAAAAAAATCCTCCCAGAAAATAACACAACAAACAAGCCATTGTCTTGTTTTTAACAAAAGGAGTGTAAAATTGTCTCATTCATACACAAGTACTGTACTCTTCTTTTGCTACAGATAACAGACACCCTCTCAATCCAGGTTCATTTATTCCACCTGAAAGTGGTTTCTTCATAAATAGCTGTTTCCTGTGAGGAGGGAAGATCCCTTTGCCAGGAGTTGTCCACACTGCAGAGTACCAGCATAGTGGTGCTTCTTCAAATTAGGAGGCCATAACCCTAAATAAACTAGTTGTAGTATTATGGAAAGTGTATGTTCTGTGGAGGGCCCTTGTGGAAAAGAATCGATCAGGAAACACCTTTGCAATGAAAGTAAGAGTGCAGATTGCAGATCTGCACAGGGCACTTTCTTGAAAGACAAGGAGTTTCTGGAGAGGATCCACCATAGGGTCAAAAAAATGATAAAGGGTCTGGAGCATCTCTCTTTTGAGGAGAGAATGGGTCTATTTATTCTGGAGAAAAGAGGACTGAAGGGGATCAGGTGAATCCACATAAATATCTCAAAGAGGTGCCAAGGAAGGTGCCAGTCTCTTTTCAGCAGTGCCCAGTGACGGCATGAGGAGCAGTGGCCATGAACTGAAACACAGGAGGTTCCACCTTAACACGAAGAAGAAATTCTTTACATTGAAGGCGGCAGAGCACTGGAACAGCTGCCCAGAGAGGCTGTGGAGTCTCCCTCTCTGGAGGCATCCCAAACCCACCTGGACACGTTCCTGTGTCACCTGCCCCAGGTGCCCCTGCCTTGGAAGGGATGCTGGGCTGGGTGATCTCCTCACAGATCCAAACTTGAACTGTTCTGTGACCATAAAGATGAGTATTTCATGGAGTATTTCAGGGCAGTAATACCAGCTCTGTGTGGCTGCTCTTCCTTGCCAAGCTGATCCCTTTTCCTTTGCCCATCCAAACTCTCTCTGTGCCTCATTTTCAGCCTCTCCTGCAGTCAGTGATTGAGGCTGTTCTGCTGCTGTCAGGATCCTTCACAAAACACTGAGGGCCATGAGGAGGCTGAAGCTGTACCTTCCTTGGTGCTCACTTTGGAAGTGCTTCCATGTGTGTCTTTGCAGAGCTTTGTGTGCTGTTGCAGAGCACTTTAAAAGCAGAGTTTCCATCAGTTTCATGGATGGCAGGAGCAGGCCAATAAAATCTATGGCCAGATCTTGGGGACAGCCAGTCAAAGCCTTTAATAAGAGGCAGCTTGAGCTGTAGTTATGGAGAGGATTGGGACAGCCTGCAGAGCTCCCCTGAAGTTTGTTAACATCTGAATGGCTCTAGTGTTATCTCTTCCCAGTGCTCCATGCCTGTTCAGGCTTTTATGTCTTTCCACTGAACAGCCAGCTGATCATAACCAATAGGATTTTGTTTTAATTTCCCAATAGGGTTTTTGTTTTTCTTGAAAAAATGACTGAGACTTGAAGGATTTTCCAGCTGGTATATAAGACTATCAGTTGGAAATTCTGAATAGATCTAAGTAGGCACCTGTATAATACTTTGGATGTATTATGTGGCTGGAAAGGAGTGTGAGGGTGCAAGGAAAATGGAGAGAGGGGGTAGGAGAAGAACTTAAGGAGTCTATTATGTCCATAGCTAGTTTTCATTTTTCCTTTTCTTCCCTATATGTAAGTCTTGTTTAGCAAAAATGGTCAAAGGTAATTAATATTGACAATAAATTGGAATGTTCAATGACAATGGAATTTATGCTGAACCATAGGATGTGCTGATGCTGTGCTGAAACTGGTGCTGTCACTATGGCAGAGGGAGATTTTGGGAAAAGCCTCTGGGACTTGATTATTCCTTTGCCTCAGTGGATATCCCCACTATGAGGCATTGCCATAGCTGACAGCCTGCATCAGCTCAGCTCTTTTGGGTGGCTGGGAAGTGAAAAAGTTGAGTTCTTCTCTTCATGTCTAAGGAAAAAAATAACCCAAGAGTTTTGTAATAATTATCACAGTGGAATCCAAACTATGTAAAACAAATGCTCATGTTGATCCTGACCACTAAACTGCTTTGTTAAGTTGCCCAGACGTATTTAGGTGAACCTGGAGTTTTCCTTTAGTGGTCATGCAGGTAAACAATGCAAAAATTCAGCTTTACCGGTTTTAATTCTGTGTGATCAAGGGCTTGTTTATAGTTTCAGTATTTGGTTGAACCTGAAATGTGAAGAGAAATTGGGGATTCAAAATCACAGAGGACTGAACCTGAAGGAAATATTTGTACAGTTTGCTGTGACCTGGAATCCCTAAGCTTTGCACAGCTGTAGAAAGAAATCCATTTTGGAATTTATTATATTCAGACATGACTATAAAACACAACCTCTCAAGTGCATGTCCCAGGAATAAAGAATTAGACATTTAGGGAATGTGTTCAAATATTATTTATACCTTAATTCATCAAGCAAAAGAACTAAACTAAAAGTCTGGGCTGAGATTTTTTTTTTCAGTTTATACTCAGGTAATAAGTTTATGGTGTTTTATAAGTGGAGGGCACAGAGGCAATTTCTCTGCATGGTGCTGGAGGAAAGGGCTGTATTTTGCCTTGTGCCTGGTACCCTGGGTCTTTTGTTGCAGCTGGGGCCTCTGACTGAAAGTTGTCCTCTTCCATACCCAGGACAAAGCTAAAAATAATTGTACTTGGATAATGGATTATGAAATAATTATAAAACATTTTAAATTATAGCAAAATCAGCATGGGTCTAGAGATTAGCTGCAATGCCGGGACCTAAACCAGCTGGAATAATCTAGAACAAAGCCCTGCTTTAACTTGTTATTTCCATGGTTTAAAAATACACCTTTTCTCTGCTGAGTCTTTGGTGTTGGTGGTCGCGTTGCATCCTGTTGTTAGCACCTGGAGCCATGCTGGGAAAATCCAGTTCTTGGCATGTAGAAGCTAATGCTTCGCATCGACCTGTCGTTGCCAAATTACATGGAAAGCGTTCTCTTGCCAGGTCACTAGAAATTAGATTAATTGTAGCACAGAAACCACAGGGAGGGAGAAAAAAAGCAGTGTTGTGCCTCTGAATATCACTGTGCGCCTTGGTTGTACAACAGCAGAGTCAGGCTGAGGCAGACTCACCAGGCAAGTGGCACAGAAGTGTTTGCACTGCATCCACAGCTCCTTGGTGGTGGGATTCAGTGTGGAAGCGATGAATGTGCTGGTTCCAGTAACCACAGGGGCCATGGGGGCAGGACAGTGAAAAGGGGTGTGATTGACTTATGTAGATTTAATCGAGTGTCTGACAGCACCACTTTGAATTCTGTTTCCTTCTTCTGAAACAATTTTTGCTTAGTGCAGAGGTCAGAAAGGCTTCAGCTTCTTAGAAGAGGTCAGAAACATAACTAGGCCAAGGTTTTTGTGGAAGTGCAGAGCTGTGTTGTGCCAGGCCCTTGCTGGGGGCACAGCTGTGGAAATGTCCTTGTACCTTTGTTTTCCATGGTGCCAAGTTGCCCAGCTCTGCTGGACACTGGCATTTCCCAGAAGGTCTGACCTCCTCCATGTGGCCTTTCCAAAAACCCCGAGTCTCAGCTGCCCAGCAGAGCCAGGGAATTCAGCCTGGCTGCCTCAGCAAACCTTCACCACTGGGGCACAGAAACAAGGGCATAGAACAGTCAGCTTTTTTTTTCTCTCTGCTTTATGGAAAATCTAAACTCTCCTTCTGGGCCACAGCCTCCAGGCAGTTCTTACCAGAGGTAGTTCATGAGACTGAACAGACAGATTTCTCTGTTGTAGAATATTTTCTCAAGCAGAGGAGAAGCCACACTTTTATATTTCACCAGCATTGACCATTTCTTGTGTGTTGAAGGGGAAGATTTTCAGGTGTGTTCAGCTTCACTGCCCTGAACTTTCCCGTTGATTTCCCAGGAGTAAGTTACATCTGTGGGCTCTTTACCAAGACAGGCTGGAGAGGTGACAAGCATCTCCCTCACTGAGTTTGCAGAGCTGTGAGGCAAAGGTTGTCCTCCACCCTGACATTCACCTGCCTGGAGACATGGGAAAGTCTTGAAGACACAGGGCAGCTCCCATGACTTGGTTTGCTGACTCTGGAATGTTGCAAAGCAGTACTTTACTGCTGGATAGTGTTTTAGGATAGAAAATGCACGTGGCATGTGTTCCCATGCAGGAATTCCCAGCTATGCAAGGTCAAATTTAAGCATCTGACATAGGGGGAATAATGAGCAAGGAATGGCAAATAACCAGTAGCTTTTTCATAGACACAGACCTTAGCTCAGTCACATTGGGCATGGAAACAGGTGTTTTGTGTTGTTTGTATTCCCACAAATAAAACATCCCAAGGAGCAATGCCAGCTCACAGCAAACAAAACAAGGGGATTAAAACTATTGAGGGAAAGAAGTGCTTGGAATGAATGAATATTCATAAATACTTGCATCTCTCCTGTGTGATGTCCAGCCATATTCCCATATGTTGTCCTTCCCCCGCATTAGGGTGTTAGTTTGTGTAAGAACTTGAACATTTAGCTAATCCAAGTCTTACCTCAAATAGGGAAAGAAAAACTGTCTTAGTCAAATGCAGCAAAGAACAATTTTGTTGTCTTCTGTTGTTGTAGCTGATGAGTGGGACTGTTCTGAAGGCACAAAGGAGCAAAGCTTTGGATGGAAGCTCTGGTCCCAGGCCCACAAGAGCCGGCCAGCCACTGCCTGTGTTATACAGGACGAGGCTAATGGGACAAAGTAGTTCACATAGGATTTATTTATTTATTTGTTTGTTTGTTTGTTTGTTTGTTTACTAGACATGCTTACAGTGTGGAGTGCTTGAGAACACAGGCTTTGTTTTACCTGTGTCTGTCTTGAAAGAAATCAAACTCCTTTCTGTTGACTTTGGCTACAAGCAGTGTCTTTAGAATAATCTCTCTAAGGCATTCCTCGTGCAGCTATGGAAGTCCTTCAAGGTTAGCAATTTTCAGATGCAAAGTTACTTAAATGCTGTAGGACACCTTTAAAAAAATGAGTGGTTGTCCAAAAGCAGCCAGCATATGGCTATAGCTGAGATAGGAAGAGAGAAGAATCTTTCAAAAAGGATGATTATAGCCTTCCCTATTTTCTGGATAAAGTATTCCCACTTCTGTAAAAAGACAGACTGACTATTGTGTAACATAAACCTATTACATAAAAAATACCTCAACAACAGCTTGGGTCTGCTGGTAAATTCATGCTATCTCTGTGGTGTAGTGGAGAATGTTGTTCAGCAGTTTGTATCAGCACATGCTTGTCCTTTTGTGCCATCAGCCTCTGCTTCAGGAAGCTGTTGAAGCATGTGCCTGATTTCCAGTACATGAAAAGTCCCATTGATTTCGGCCTGCAGTATAAGACCTGAACCTATCATAACTATTAGGATGCATTCCTGAGTCCTAGACATCCACTCATCCAATGTGCCCAGCTCTACTTTATCACATCAGCAGCTTCCTTCTTGGAAAAAAGCACAAGAGCTGATTTTTTGCCAATAATTATAACTCTAGTTTGTTATTCAAACCTTTCCTTGAGTCTAGTCATTTAAAGGTCTACCTGATCACTTCTTGCATCCTGTTAAAAGCAGTCTACAAAATGCCAGCTGTGTGGATAAAATCACAGGCCTTTTCCACTTCCTGTAGTTTTTCCTTTAAGTCTTCAGTCTGAGCAAGGCACTAAGGCTTAATTTGGTCTTTGGGTTTTTTTAGGGTTTTTTTATGAGGATAGAAGCTGAAGCCTCCTGCATAACACATGATGCTTCTGTATTGTTGGAAGATGTGAATAATTAAAGCATGCATCATGTCATAGCTGCTGCAGCTGTAGGAAAGGGGGATATTTGTGGCTGTACCCTTTTAGCTGCAACGCAGCAAATGCGCGTGCGGTAGACTTTGGCAAATAAGTTGAACTTCATAATTAACTGGCTGTCAAAAATTTGGAAGCAAAACACAGGAGGTGGTTAGGAAATCAAAGTATGATGTGTTTTTAATCACAAAACACAAGGAAATTTTAAAAATTTATGAGTAATAAATCTATATTGTTGGTACCAAATGGCTCCCTTTGCAGTCCTTTAATGTAACACCTGCACTTCCTCTCTGTGAGTAACGACCCATTTTTGGAGTGCCCTCGGAGCAGTGCAAGAGGAGGTTTGCAGGCTCAGGAGAACAAAGCCAGGTTCCCAGACTGAGCTCTGACTGCACTTTAGGATTCCATTTACAGTCTGTTTGGTTTGTAATTCAAATCGCTCCAGACCAGAGTTAATGTTTAGACCACAGCCACCTGAAATTTGCTTCAGGGCTGAAGCCCAGCCAGATTGCAAATGGAGGAAACACTTGAGGTTTGCTAAATACAGTTAATAGGGGATTAGAGGCTGTGTTTTTTATGGGAGCACAGGGAGGTCTGTAATAGGAAAAATATTAAAATGCAAATATACAACTTCAGGCATGCTGAACAGGATGCAGCTAATTGCTCTCCAGCCATCAAGTAGCTGTGCTTCCTTTCATTAAGCAAAGGGAAAATGAGAGGAAGAAGATATCAGGGCTAATACAGGTTTTGATGTGGGATGGTCTTTTACATTCAGCTGATGGAAAATGACCCAAAGACTGGGTGACTGCACTGGGAGTTCTAAAATTCCTGAGATGATACCTGTCTGTCTGCTGCTGATTTGTTATATGCACCAAGACTTGAGCAATTTTGTTTTCCATTTCCTTTTTTAACGTTTAGCTCCTTGGAGCTCTTCCACAAAGTGTGTGTGTGTTCAATGTCTCGTGCAGTTGAGGTGTGGGTGGACCCATCGTATAAGAATTTACCACTGCCCTGTAAATCAGGAAGTGACTGGAAGGGACCTTGGAGGTTGTTAAGCTGGATGAAACAGATCAAGTGTAGCTAAGCCATGCCTACCAGACATGTGTCTTAAGGTTTTCTTTAAAACTCTGGCAAAGGAAATTCCACATTTCTGGGTTGCCTGTAAAGTGGTATTTATCTAATTTTTGTCTACATAATTTCAGTGAAGGAGATTCCACACTCCTAAGTTGCTTGTTCCAGTATTTCACCACCATAGCTGAAATGTTTTTCTAATATCTGACCTAAGTTGTCTTTGCTAGAGCTTATGCTGATTCCTCCTCTTTCCGCTGGCTATGAAGAACAATTAATCATTCCTCTCTTCTTAGAAGTTCCTGCACATTGGAAGACATTTTGTCACATGCATTCCTCAGTTTCCTCTCCTCCAGACTAAACAACACCCAAGTCTTTATCCTCTCCTCAGATGGCAGGTTCAGAACTGCAGCTGGCTATTAGAGCGACTTCTGTGTTGCCAAAAATGTGTGTAGCCCTGAGATGTTTGTCCAGAGCCAAGAGGATTTACCCTTGTGAAACTCTTAGTCCTGAGATTAAGAGGTTTAAAAGCTGTTGTGAACATAGAAGACATGTCTCAGTTTATTCAGTTAGAAAAGGAATATCAGAGGACTCTGGGCTATTTCATGGGTTTTAGGGCTCGTATGTGAGGGAGAAACCACTTGTGCGCTTATGCAAACAGTTCTTAATGTGAAAAATTAGATTTTAAAGTATGAGGTTTAACTCAATAAATAAATTAAAGTCCTTTCTTAAAAGGAGAAACATGGCCAGCTGGGTTGGGGAGGGAAGCCAAGGGCTGGCAAGGATTGGAGGAGACACAGTTGGGATGGAACTGTGAGATCTACCTTGGAAATGTGCACTTGCTCTGAAAAGCCCTTGTCTGTTACAATTCCCAGCAACCAGGACTGGAGAAGTTTGAAAGGCTCAGCTGTTTTTACTTCCCTCCTCTCTCCTCTTTGCCTTGCCACTCAATTAATTATTTTTTGGTCCTATGTACAGTTTGAGAAAAACAGCTCAAGATTGACAGCTGTCAATCTTAGATATTCTCACATGTGATGTTTATTAGAAGAAATAAGGGGTTTAATTGGAAAAAAAAAAAGAGGTGCTGAACAAAAACTCATCAAATTTCAAAGGACTCCTGCAAAATCTAGAGCACCTGCCAGAGATGGAGAGCAGGTTGTCCTGCAGGGACGGATTGTCACCACGATGTGTCCATCACTGTTATGCAAAAGCTGGAAACAGGGGAGGCTTTTCTACACCCGCAGCTGACTCAAAGCATCTCCTGCTACGTACAGCGGCTCCTGTAGCCAACAAATTTTATGGGACAATGCCTTGGCTGGGTTTTTATTCTTTCTGTAAACCCAAGACAGGAAATATGCAAAGCAAGATGCACATGTGCATCTTCTTTGATATCCACAGGGAGCACTCTTGCCTTCTGCCTGGTGCAAGAGGTGTTGGCATGAGAGAGATGATATTGCAAAGCCCTCAGCTGTCTCCTCAGTCAGCTTTTGAAGAAATCTGGATGATAAACATGATTTTTGCTGCAACTTTAGCATGATCCCAGTTATTTGCACTGCCTCCCATGGCAGAGGTGGGCAGTGTGATAACTTATTTTTAAACACTGGCTCTGAAGCATCTTTTGACTGGCCCACCTTTTCCACATGAGAAAACCAAAATCAATCTATGGAAAAAGCGAGGATTCAGCCCCTGTCCATTACTCTACACACTATTTAGAAATCTTCATCCTCTCTAGAGGATAGCAATAAATCAGAGCCAAAGCCTTACTCATTTTAGTACCAAACAAGGAGCTCCTGCAGTGATTAAAGCCAACCTGTCAGTGCAGTTATTCTGAGTTCACGTCACTCAGGGTGATTCACCCACCTTGAGCAGCACTGGGAACTGGGTTTGTGCTGACTTTGGAGCTCTCTCTTCCAGCAGGGGTAACAAGCCAGCTTTCAGGAGTGTTGAATGATTAAATATCAGAGCTGATCACTGCTTGTACCCCTTGTATCACAGACCTCTGTCCTCTGCTTTAATTTGTAGTGGAGGATTGGCCAGAATTGTACATTGTTAGAAACATCCACCTCTGGAAGCGTCAGCTTTGTCTCCAGTATCCCTATCCATGTGACCTGTTATGATGATCTTTGTTCTTCTAAAGACTTCTGAATAGCTGAACCTAACCTGCTAGGTTTAGCTGCAAAAAGATGTCTTCCCTGCCGTGTGCAAAATAGATGGTAGATCCCTGATACCTGTTTAAGGAGAAACTCTCATCTGCAATACTAACACTGGAGTTGATTGCGTTGCACCACAGTAAAGGATCAGAGCCAGGAGAATTCCTAAAATCTCACTTGTGAAGTGAGCTAGGATCCAAACAGCTTGTGCTCTGCTGATAATTCATGCCCTTCTCCACTGCTTCCCATCAGGATTTAAATCAAATATTCCAAGCACACAGTAATTATTACTGTTGTTGATGATGGCAGGGAATTCAAGGTTCCTCTGGGAATCGTGGTTGTCCACTTTGACCTGTGGTGTAAAACAAGCCAAAGAATTTGACCTTGCTATTTTTATATTATTTCCTTCCAAGTACAGGAACTATCAAAGACATTAATCTGGGACTGAGCCATAAGCGCATCTTTTAGAAAGGCATCCAATCTTGATTTCAGATTCCAAGTGATGATAGAATTACAACACCCAGGAGAAGTAACTCTCATTTGTTAAAAAAAAGTGTTTCCTACTTGAGCAAGATGAGCTTCAGCTTCCAGTCAGGAGTTCTGCATGTCCTGCGTGCTACACTGCACATCCTGCTAGGAGCACTAGGATCCCACTCTGATTTGGATTTTATAGAATGTGAAAGAAAATTATTGCATTTGTCTCGGGAAAAATCTAAGTGAACTCCGAATGTTTCGGAAAAAAATGACTGTTGATTCTGGATTTTGGTTTTTTCAAATTGTCTTTCAAAATGCTTTTTTTTTTTTTAACCACACAATAAAAAACCATCATGAAATATCAAAGAAAATATAAACTTTTATATGAGAAAGCTGTACTGAGAAATTACGAATTCTGAAGCAAAATGCATCCAATATTTTTAGCTGTGCTGAAATCATTCCAATATTAAGCGCATTCAAATTGCCTGCTCATCTGTCACAACTATAAATTCCAAAGTCCTGGTACAAAAGGATTCCCTTATAAAGCTAATGCTTATATATGTATTTTGTATAGAAAGATAGGAGAGAATTTCTTTGTGCACTGTGAACACTGGTGATTTGCACAGCTTTAAGTGATGCAGAAAAGGCTCAAAAATTTTAAAAACATGAGAACTGATGGACAAGTTTCTGTTTCCCTCAGCAGTGATTTTATTTAGAATTTCTGTACTTAGAGCATCCTTGTCATACTTCTCTACCTATAAACAGCCTCCAGATATTTATTTCTGAAAGTACCCTCTAACACCTGAGCAATTTAATTAATGTGATGAAGTAAAGCCCGATATTCATATGGTAAGAAAAACAGTGGACTAGAAAATGGGTGTTGGTAAAATACAGATGCAAAACCCAGACATTTTCCTGTTTTGTTCTGCTGTTGGATTTTCAGAAATTATTTTTCTAGCCATTTCCTTGCCCATTATTCTTAAAAAAGATTTTACTGGATTATGGACTATTTATTTTGGGCCACATAAAAGGTGCTAAGATGTTTCCTCTGGAATTTAAAGATTTTTTTTTTTTTTTTTTTCCTGAGGGGAGGTATGTTATTCTACACCAAGAAGGAAGTCTGATGGGGAAAAGCTTACAAATAATTAATTCGAGGAAACCTAAAATATTGTGTACTCTTTGATTGTCTCCTGGGAGAGGGTAGGCAAAAATATATCAAAACATTCCATTCTGTGGATTCCAACTTTTATAGATTTCCCATTGGTAATGTTTCACTCACTTTAGTTAAAGACTTTATGTAATGAAGTATGTTAATATATATATATAGGAAAGGTGCAGGCCAGCAAGGTTTGCTTGATCCTGAACCAGTAAACACAAGGTTTTCTGTTCAAGACACTGGTGCCAGCCACCCCTTTTAGACTGTCTATTGAACTTCCACTGCAGCAGCCTCACTGAGGCTGTACCTGCCAGCTTGTGACTAAAGAAAGCAGAGATCACACACTGCAGCACTAAACCACAAAAAGGAGAAACTTCATGCCTGCTGCTGCTGCTCTTTGCTTCTCCAACCTTACCAGAAGGGAGGAAATGGAAGGGGAGGGAGGAAAGAAGCCCTGTGGAACGTGCACCACCTTATGTGATGGGCTGCTTTTCTTTTATAGGTGAGGGAATGAAGGGAAAAACCCCAAAGACAGCCTTCTAAATAGCTGCTTCTTCCTGGCAGGTGTATAACCCACCGTCCAGAATCCCTCCAGTGTCAGCTGAATTCCTCGTGTTCATATTCCAAAGAAAACTACTGCAGTTGTCTTCAGCTGTTGCCTCTGTTGGTGGTCCTTGTAGAGAAGCCAAGGGCTGGGGTGAGTAAAGTCTTGTAGTTGAGAAATAGGTTGGAATTTTTGGACTCTTGTCCTGTCTGTGCCATTAAATCCTGATGTGCATTGTACACATCAAATAGAAATGTAAATACAGTTGTGTCAATAAAAGCACATGGAAATAGTGTACGTGCGCTATGGAAAGAAGAGAGCAAAGAGCTCAGAGCATCTTCCTCCTGAGCTAACGCTGAGGTGCACGTGTTTCATGGGGTTCATTGGGGAAACTGGAGGAAGGCACAGATCAGTCCATGTTAGGAAACCTTGAGGATGCCATGGCCACACTTTCTGAAGGGGGAAGGTGACGAATGACGCTGAGGATCCAAATCCAGGCGCTCTTCCTTACAGGGGTTGTTAATGTCTTTGCCAGCTGCTAGAGCTGGTGTTGCCAGTGTGTTAGCTCAGCACAGTTATGTATAGAGGGATTTCTTACCCTGTCAGGTCAAGGTTCCTTGGGTCTTTCCTTTTCCTTTATCTCTCCCTCAACTGTATTTGTGTGATGAAAGCATTTTTCTGGGAATCATCAGCAGCCACACTTCCTTGTAATCTTCCAAGGCTTGCTCATCTCTATTGTTTTGTAAGCATTATGCAAAGTTTCAAATATTTTGAGGTGTCCCTGGGTTGTCGATGTAAATCCTTTTGGAAAAGGATTTCACAACAAACGGGGAAGTGTTTTCCCTCACCTCTTTCTGATGGGTCCCTTAAGGCAAAATTCCTTATGGGAAAATAGCCCTAGGTATTTCCTTCTAAGTTTGTTCATTTTGCCAATTGCTGGTATTTGAGGAGTGTAGGTCCCTAATGAATGCAGGGAAGATCCCCAAGGAGGGCACTGCAATTCCATTTTGGATTTATCTGGTGGCAAACATGGTATCTGCACTGTGGAAAGGGCTCCAGGGCATTACTGAAGCTTACAATATTAGAACCTTTACTTAACATGAAGATTTTCAAAGACAATGCTTTTTTCCAAAACAAAAATACTAATTTTTCCAGAAAATTATTTTCCCAGTTTACAGAATTTTTTTCCTTGCTCCAGTGTAAATTCTACACCATGGTAATGTTAGATCACTTTGTATTTATTTTAGGAGACTCTTAATCTTTTCCCAGTTCCAAGAGCCATATATTACTATTTCACACGCTCCTCTTTGAACCTACAGCACAGAAAATTAAAGTGTAAATATGCATGCGAACCACCCAAAAGTCATAATAAGATTATGTGAATGCCTGCAACCACACAGCAGGAACAATGGGGTTGCACAATTCATCTGCTCCAGCGCTGCTGAATTTTAATGAGGGATAGTCAGTACATGCTGATACTCCTAGAGCTACCCTGGAGCCAGAATGGTGATTTAAGATGCCAGTGACAGAGTGTGTAGGTGAGCCTTAGGTGTAGCGTGCCTCAGAGAGTAAAGCATGATGTACCAGGCTAAAACCACCTGATTAAATTAGAGTGAGGAATGGGACTGTGAGGGGAGAGGATGGTGGAAAATTGCCAGTCACCTGTGCTGCTTTTGAGCTCCTGTTGCAGAAAAGACAATGGCAAACACCGATAAGAATAATAGGAATAACCCAAATAAAGAACATATGCTGTCACGAATCACAAAGCTCGTGCTGCAGGGTTTAAAGCAATCCCTTAAATATCAGGGATTAAGAGGAGAATGTAGCGTGTTCCCTCTCTCCCATGCCAGAGTTTGTTTTCACCTTCTCTCTAATACCCCTGCTAGTCTTGGTGCACCTGGGAGCCACTTGGGAAAGCCTTGGCAGGAGATGTACCTCTCCAAATATGCACTTTTCAGATAGGAAGATCTCCCTGTTGTGTGCAGCTAATCTAAGAATAAGCATTGCTCAGGGCGATTCTCTTTTCAGGCGGGCTGGCTGTGTTCCTGCTGCACACCACGGGGGCTGCAGCTCCCCCGGGCCCCTGGAGCTCTTACACATGTTTGGAAGAATGCACATGTGCTCCGCAGTGAAAAACATTTCAAATAATGGGAAAGGTGTGCTGGGGCCTGGGAGGGTGTGTTTGTGTAGTGTGGTGTCAAGGAGAAGTAGGATACAACCTGGGAGGATGGTGTCCTGGGATGTGGGGGACAGCCAGGTCAAACCTGCCCTGCTTGTGCTTAGGGAGAGATCCTGAGCAATTGCAGGAACCACGGCAGAGATTCACCTCCTGGGGAACCTGTGGATTCATTACAAATGAGATTTTCAGCCGTTGTGTAACAGATAATTGTGTGTTGTACTTTTGCCTATTATTGGAAACTCTTACTGTGAGTTTATGTTTGGGCTTACAGACTGTTTCATAGTGCAGGAGGAGAAATTCTTTTTGCCAGTAGTCAAGTCTTTCCTTCTTCCATCTCATCAAGCTCCTTGTGAGCAGATCCAAGACAGAGATGTGGCCACAGTACATGTTGCCCTAATTTTGTCAATTACAGTTTCAATTTAGTTTCTCACTAAATTATAATTACAGTACAATATTTCCCTTGTAATAATAGCTCAGGTTTATTTAGGAATTTTATTTTGCTGATACCAGGTTATGACATCTCACTAAAGCTGCCTGTTCTTTCTTAATTGCATTTTTTCTAGAAGACAAAAATTTAATTTTTTGAGGCAAGCTGATTGGGTTTTTAATATCAGGTCCTGTGTACTACAGCTTTTTGGGTCTCATCATATCGTTCTTGTAATATCATGCCAGGATATATTTTTTACCCACTTAGATGTGTGTAGCCATACTCACCTTTCCTTTCCGAGTTGTTTTAGCTGAAACAACAAAAGTGTGTAGGAATTGCCCTTCTCAGTTGTTCCAAGCCAAGTAAAGCCCAGAAAATTGGAGTTAAAAGCTCCTGCCCTAAAGCTCTACCCAGGAGTTAGAGAAGATCGAATATCCCTGGTCTGCCTTGTCCTGTTGTGTTTTGTAGTCCTGACCAGGGCTTGCTGTGCTCTGTTAACCAAAAACAGTGCAAAAAGGATATTTCTCATCCCTGTGGTACTGCCCACTGTGTGATTTATAGAATGTGTTATGTTTTGATGAGATGTCCTCTGTCAACGATGCCAGCTCGGTCTGTACACTGTGTGAACATTTTTGAGATGTGAAGCACTTGAGTAAATGTCTCTTGGGTTTTTGGTGAATTAGACAGGACAAACAATTCCCTAGTTCATCTAGCCCAAATTTGCCATTCTTTTTTTCCTCTGGTAAGAAAATGTCAGCCTTTTCTAAATAGTAAAGATAGATCTAAATCAAAAGTATGGTTGACTTAAAGTTTTGAAACTAGATCCCTTCTTGAAGACTATTGGGTTACTTTATGAGGTTGTGTGAAGGAGATTTCTTTTAATTGATCCTGAACAGGAAAACTTTGGAGTTGGTTTTTTGTGCATAAACCCAACAAAAGGAAAGCTTTGCTAATCACAGTCAATATGTGCATCCAGCTTTCTTAGGGTTAGAAGCTGCATTTCTGAAACACATCTTACCATTGGGAAAGGAAGCAAGGAAAAATCCTGGTCTAAGTACAGCCACGCCCCTGAATTGATTATCCTTGTAGGATTTGCTCATCCTATTTTGGCTGTGTTATAAAACTCAGCGGGAGCCATTCCAGCTCGAGCACATCACTCCTGCGTCAAGCAGCCCATGATGTCACGAGGAATTCCTTGTCGTAAGAGACGTCCCCCGAGGAGAGTGTTTGCTCTGCTGGAGAAGGGCCATCCACCCACACACTCCGTCTCCACCCAGCTACTCCATCCAAATCACCAAAGCGAGGCAGTGCTTTGACTAATGGAGTGAGTAGGAGTGATGCCATGACAATACAATGGTGTGTCTGCTGTAGACTGTTCTTGATTTGCATTTGATTGTTTGCAGTCCTACCCATCTGTAGCCAAAGGCAAGAAGTGATAACCTGTCATGTTATATAAAAACATGTTTGGAAAAAAGTGGAGTAATGCAAGATAAATAACGTGTGCTCCCTGGGTCTCTTCTTCCCAAGCAGCCCCGAACTCGTCCCACAAGTTGCTGGTTTCCCTGTTACCAAAGGGTTTCTTTCCAGATAGTTTCCATCTGGAAAAAAAGAGGAAAAAGAAAAGAAAATCAAGGCAATTCGAATGAATAAAAGCACAGCCTATTACAATTTGAAAAGTTAGTAAATAAGTGGAGCTTGAACACATTTCAGGCCCTTCAGGAAAGTAAAAGGGACAGTGGCATCAGTCACTCAGCAGCTGGACATGAAGACTCTGCTCAGCTGAGACAGTAATGGACCACCTCTGCCTTCTCCCGTGTTTCTGTGTTGCTCTGACACTGAAAATACAAGCTGGAAACAGCAAGTAATAGTGTCATGTGACTTAAGAAGATCCCCTCTCTTGTTCATCTTTTGTTCTTCTGTGGCTGATTGTCAATCGTTTAAGTTATGCAATAGAATTAACCTACAGAAATAGCTTATAGTGAAATCTTGCTGGCTCTGTTGAAGCATGTTTTGATAGGATGTTATAGGAGGTTTTCTCATCGTGTGTACAACATGGGCTCAGAGGGAGAGGGATTTCTATAATGTAAATGCAGACATGCAGAAATACAGGCTTGAGAAGCCCTTGACAAATGCAGGATGAAATACTCCCACACCTTAAAATGACCCGTAAGAATCATATGCTTTTAGGTGAGGTAAGTGGTCAGTCAACATCGAAAGGGTAGAAAGTCCTGACTTTAGTCTGGGAACTAAACCTCACTTAAAAGTAAATAGTTGCAGATCCAGCTTACTACTGAGCTGTCCCTCTGTTTTGGACTGAGCCCACTTTACTGACAAGCCTAAAAGTATGACTTCTTCTTCCCTCTAAATAGAGATCATGGTTTATTGTGCCAGCCAAAGGACCTCATTCTCCTAAGGGATACCCTGAGTGGGCCTTTTGAGTTGAGAGATTTTCTCTAGTGAATCTCTTCCAGCATGGTTTCCTTTACTCATCCTCCCCACTCTGCATGAGTTGCCTCCCTGCTGTCCCAGCAGAGCACTGGAAGGTGGAAACATACAAAGCTGCAGTGCTCAAAGTCCCATTTCTTCAGATGCACTTGTGTCCTCCCCAGGGTATTCCATGGCAGCTGGCTGCACTGTAAAAGATGCCTTTGGTGTCAGACCTGCAAAATACTGATAATAGGGAGGCATGGCTACATGAATTGGTGCTGGCAGAGGTGAATGAGCTCAGCCCATCATTTGAACATGTTCCAGTTTTATTGGTACGTGATATCAGCATGTTAACGTTGCCTGCAATCCAAGCAGATCCATGTGCTTGTGTTCGTGTTCATAACATAGAATCATAGAAAGGCTTGGGTTGGAAGGGATCTTAAAGATCATCTTGTTCCAGCCCTCTGCTGTGGACAAGGACACCTTTCTCTAGGTGTCCCAGCCCCATCCAGGCTGGCCTTAAACACTCCAGGGATGGGGCATCCACAGCTTCCCTGGGCAACCTGTGACAGAGTCTCACTGTCCTTGGAGTAAAGAATTTTTTCCATGTTTAAGTTTTGGATACCTTGAACTGCAGCTCTGGTGCCAGCTCATGGAAGCCTGTGAGGCATCAGCTCATTTGGCTTTGTTTTGAAGTATCAGGTTTCTAATCCTTAAGTCTAAGAAGAGTGTGAAAAGGCAATTTACCTGTAACTGCTACAGAGATACACAGGCCATTCTCACCTGACTTGGTAAAGTGTGCAGCCTGATGGCAGAACTCCCTTCGTGGCCATTCTGGCTCTAAAATCCTCACAGGGAGTTCTGCCTTTAGCTTGACCTCCTCCAAATGGCCTGAGCTAAACCAAACCCTGCTCCTGACGCAGTAAAAATTGAATCAGATTTCCATCAAGATTGTTGTAACCGTCTAAATTTGCACCTCTGCAACTGAGTTCTGCAGATGCCCTGTGTGCATTTAGATAGTTTGAAAGCATAGCCATAGGTGTGGGATTGTCCTCTGCATGAGAATTGGGTGTTGGCTTCAAAATCCACTGCTCTTGGGGCCACGCCAAGGCAGTCCTAACGGAGAACCAGGTGTGCGGGCGTGGATGAGCAAACCTAGGTGCGTGTGGAGAGACTTAAAGCTGAAAGTAGGGATGGGCAAAGAATGCAAATAACCGTGGAAAAAGAATTTTGCTTTTGCTTTGTTCAGAGTGAAACCTCACAAATCAGAGAATTTCTGCCAAATAGTTCCTTGAGAATTAAAAAAATACTGATGGGGAGGTGCTTTGATTTTTCCTGTTGAAAATTGTGGCAGTTTTTATACTGTAACATGGAATACAAAACTATTTCCAAATTCTTAGATATCCCCACCGTCCATCATTTCTTACACACCTCAATGACAGGTATGTGACACAAAACCTGAATTTTCTGGTAAGCCTCCTCCTCTTTGATTCCTTTCTAGAGGGAGAAAAGGCTCCCTGGCTCTTCTGCCCTCATGGGGAAAAGGGAACAAGGGATCAGCTTGAGCCCTGGGGAAGGGGCTGCACGTGTCCTTTGTGCCCCAGCTAAGGCAGAACAGGGAATAACCCAGCAGAGCTGGCATTTGGCCTTTCCTACCTGTGGAGGAGGCCTCTTCCCAATAGAGGGAGGCAGAAGATAGACAGCGGGAGCTATTGCTTCAGTGGGAAAGAAGATGTGTGTGGGTGTATAATGAGGGGACTTTACAAATAATTCCTTGGTGATTATTCATTTTACAAAGGGATGATCAGTTGCCCTGGAGATATCCCATGGAGTACTTAATTTTTAGAGAAGTTTGGAGAATACAGGATTTTGATTCCAGTGTTTTTTTGTTTCCTGCCCAATGGCAAAAATAATTTTCATAATTTGTCCTGGGGACTGTGCTGTGTCCAATTGCTGGTTGTGTGCACAGCCCATTTTGAAATACAACTTTTTGTCTGGAAACTGAAATTGTTCCAAGTAGTAATACCTTCCTTTTAGATTTTCATTTTTCAGAAGTGACCCACCCTCTATTGAATAATAAAGCTTGATAACCATAGTTTCTCAGATAACATGCAATGAGCTGCCAATATTGCTTTGGGACTAAATCAGGAAACCACTGGCTGGTGTTTTGAAGAAATCAGTTATCCAAAGGGGATCATCTATGCTTGGAATCTTTTTAAATAAGAATATGTGTTAGAAATGACCTTTTTTGAAGATGTCCCAGGTTAGTACTGAAATGAGCATGCAGATTTAGAGAACAGATCAAAACACCTCCATTTCCAGGTCAAGAAGAACTGTGATTCAGGTCCAGAGTAAATGAAACTCACACACTTGTGTGAAATCCTGAGTAAAGGAGGTTTATAGTGGAAACATTGACTGACCTTTAATAGGAGCAGTGAGGCCAGAGCTGCTGTAACACCAATTGGAAATAAGAGGCTATAGAGGCAAGGGCAAGGCCTTTTCCTTAATCTAGCCTGAACATTCAGAGAGAAAATCCCAGAGCAATTAACTGACTCTCATCTTTTTTTCCATTAATTGGCCACAGCACAGTACTCTGAAGCTGACAGAAATAACTGCTGTGATATTAGCACAAGTCTAAGCATTGCCAAAAGCCATTTTATTTCGGAGCTCTCTGAATTACAGTATGATTTCCTCTATTGCTTACCTAAGAGAGCAGGAAGCTGGCCATCCATCTGCTCAGCAAAAGGCTCTGAGCTTTATTGACATAAACCTTTATTTCTCCTATCTGTGGGAAAATGAAGTCAGGGCACTTCCAACTCGGATGAGGATATGGGATGCTAGAATAATCTTAGAAATATTACACTTAACCAGTTTTTACATTCAGGGCCCTGGCTGCTACTAAAAGCTTCTCCTGGAGACTGAATAGCTGGATCATAAATATCCAGCTCCTTCTGCTCTACCCCACCTCTTCCCTTCCAGGCAGGCACTTTCTTTCCTTCCCCTCCAACATGTGGACAATGTGAGGAGGCAGTGACGAACTCTGGGGGAAACAGTGTGATGCCATGTAGGTCTCACATGGCAGAGAATTTGAACCTTGTCTAGGAACCCACAGCTCAGATCTTTGTTGTACTCCTGGCTCTGGAGTGTGTGATGCTGCAGGAAATACATCAACAGTCCCATTCATGGACAAGCCCAAGCTCCTCAAGACTCTTGTCTCCTGCTTGGTGGCTGCTGCTCCCTTGCAAATAACATTCCTGTTCCCTAATGATGGGGAGCTTCAGCTTTTTGGAATTGATCTTCCTTGTGACAATTAAAAAGAATGCATGCTTCCACATTAGTTTTCTCCTTTTCTGGAATCTGTTAGGCTGTTCCACTCATCCACATGTTTAATATTTTTAGTGACCTGCACCTAAGCCTCTCAGGTGATTCTAATACCACTCATTCATTTTGTTTCCCCAGGAAATATGTAGCAGGTCCCATTCCCAGGACCAAACCCAGAAGTGAATATAGGTGAGTTCAAGCAAGTTGAGATTCAGAGGCTGTTGAGATTAGTGCAATCCTCTGCTTTACTTGAAGACTTTGCAGTTATTTATTCAACATGTGTACTTCCTGAACTCCTAAACTTTTTAAGTTACACCCCTTTGGAGTCACTGGGACAAACTAAAAGGTGTTGTGTACATTATATTCATCTGTTGCATTCATTTCTACTTCCTGTGGCTATTTCTGTACCAAAAGCTTCAAAGATATGGGATGGACTATCCTCTCCTCTAAAATGATTTATGGTTTTGTGCAACTATTTAAATTTCTTTTAAACCTTCTTTTTGGTTTTGTGCAACTATTTAAATTTCCATAGATGTCAGTCTAGTGCTTGGCTAGAAAGGATTTTAAGTTTACCATTGTCTAAATGTCATAATTCTGGTGCGAGGGAAGCTTAATGTTGTGTCCATGGAGTTAATTTGATTCATTGTTATTTTAGCAAAGAATCCTTGATGTAAGGGAGATGTTTTTTTCAAATAGATTAAGCACTGCATCTCAGCCATTTGTACTCCCACATCATCCCTTTCCATCAAGAAAATTTAAGCCCTTGACAGGAGTAAAATATTATGAGCATTTTGTAAAAGGCAAAAATTAGAGAAGTCTGAACTGCTTGTGTTACAAAATACTTGAATGTTACATCAAATATTTGGATCTCAATTGTTCTCTTGATAGAAAATGAATTGAGAATCCAATGGCATGAAATTTATGCCTAACAAGAAAAACATCTGCTTACATTTTCAAACTTGCTTCCTTATTTTGCATATTTTCATTGTTGCTTGGCCATTCTGCTGGATGCAATGCTCAGTAGCAGCTGCTCCCTGAGAGCAGAACCTTTCCATTTGGATAGACAGGGTGCCACAACAAGATATTCTATCTTCAGTATTTTTTGCAATATATTTCAGGTATTTTCTCTAATAATTTAGACCTGGTATCAACTTCCCTTCCCTTCCCTTCCCTTCCCTTCCCTTCCCGTTTCCNCTGCCCTGCTCTTCCCTTCCCTTCCCTTCCCTTCCCTTCCCTTCCCTTCCCAGTATCTCTAAGATAAGACCCCTTTCTACAGTACCAATTAATTATATAAGAGGGAAATTTTACCATAAAACATATAGTAATTAGAGGTAGGTGTATGGAAGAGAAAAATAGTCTTGGTTCCTTACTGTGTTTATATATATATACACAAGCATCTCTCTGAAATAAAAATCTCTGATTTACATTTTCCAAAGTCATAAAATACATTTTTATTTTTCAGATCAACACCTGTTGTAAGAGTATCAACAATTTCTGTAACTCACGTAAGCTTTGACTAGTGAGATATAGGGGTAGATGGAAATGATTTTAATTCTAATCTCTCAAGCTACCTTGCCTGAAGGCAATCCAGAGATTTTGAGAAAAGAGAATTATTCTGGACATTTCAACTTCTTGCCAGAATCAAGATACAGGAGTTTAAAATAAAAGCAAGACAAATGCAATTCTTCTGGCCATGCAGTTCTGTTCCGCATTAAGGGCACAGATTTTAAATATTCTGTTGCCTGAACTCTTATTCTCTGCACTGCAGTTAAAATAATGAAATAGTAAAAATAATTGCATGGCCAGTAGTTTGCTCATTCAGATCCTTTGCTGTGCCAGTCCCTGTGGCAGCAGAGTTGTCATTCAGGTGCTCTCTGAGTGCTGAGTCTTTACACATCCAAGAAAAGTCATATCTGGAAGGAATTCACACAGCTCCAGACTGATTTGATGTTAGAAATCTCTCAGTTATGTCCAAACAGGCTAAATGCTGAAGAGAGATCTGAAATAGGATCCAGCATTCGCCCTTAAAAGGTGCAAAACAAAATTTCTGGTTCAAGAAAACACATACGAATTTAATAATAATATTTTTGTGCTTTTCTACACCTCTAATCCTAGCTTGTGCATGAAAATTGTTGGTAGCCCAGGTCTCTGTATCTGCCTATGCAGCTGGAAAAGTAGATGAATTATCTTGAATAAAATCAGGAATAATCCAAACTGAGTTCAAAACTGATCTGAGATTAAAGGAGAGTGGGCAATTCATTGTTAGCATTTTTGAGCACCTCTTAACTTTTTGACCTGGACATGATTGCACTGTTTCTTCAAAAAGCAGGAAGTAGAATATAAACCTCACATGAAAACCTCTTCCTTTGCGATTTCTAACCTAATTTTGTTGACAAACCACATGTATACATTCTGACTTGGAAATGTCAAAATGTTTATTTTCAGTCAAAATGTTTCAACAATTCAAACTAAAAAAAAAAAAGCTCTGAACTTTTGATTCTATGGGGAAAAAATGCTGAATGTTTGATCTTAATCTGAAATGAAAAATCATGATCTCCTGGGGTGGACATCTTGATTTTTAATTTTGGCTTTTTAATGGCTCTATTTGATACTTTATATTTTTGAGGGACAGCACTGTCCCCCAGTTGTGCACACTCAAATTTCTGCCAGCCTTTCAGTTTACACATCTGTTAAGTGTCGTGCAAACGGAGGTTAAACATGTCCTGTGGGGTGACCACTCAGCTTTGTGAACAGTCCCATAAATAACAGGCAGCTGAACGGCTGGACTCAGCCTGGCTGAGCATCTAACCAGAAACTGAGGCTTAAAAGATGCCAAAGAGTCTTAAAAACTTGCATGTGTTTAAGCCGATCTGATTTATACCTGTTTATAAAAGCTTTAACTTTGGTTATATTTATCCAGTTATTCTAGATTTACATTACCATAAATGAGACAAGGATTTGGCTGCTTTTTTTTCCTCCCTTGTTTAAACAAAAACTATTCTATCTCCCTTCTGCTTGGGACAGGTCACAGTCTGACTTGATTAAACTGGTTGTGTTTGGACTGAGGGGAAGTCTGTGTTTCCATGCCTGGGTACATGGGGTATTTTAAGCAGCCTGTCCACAGAAGCAACCCTCTTGAGCAACAGGCTGAAGTTTGGGATAATTAGATGGTGCTGAGGATCCTTCCTTTGGGATAACTCTGGCAAGCTGAATGTCAGTGTGGGTGATCAGGGCTACGCTGTCATAACAGCAGCAGGGATGTTTTAATTACGGCCTTCAGCTCTAATCTCTCTGGAAGGACATCTTGGCTTTGTAAGAACCCTTTCTGCAAATGCCCTGGCTTTTACATCTTGAACTCATTGCTTGTGGCCAACTTCAAAATGAGGAGGTGGCACCGGGATTTAACACCGGGCTGGATGGGGATATGGAGATGGCAGGAGAGGAAGGGCATTTGCTTGTGAGGGAATGCTGCTCTAAACATTTAGGAAGGAACGGGCAGAGTTCCAGCAGGGTTTGGGAGGGACAGACAAGGGGCACACTCAGCTTTGGGCTCTGATTGATGCCTTCAAGAGGTAGAGGCAGTCAATTGCTGTCACGTTCATCTTAATTAATGAGCAGCAAAGCCTTGCTCACAGTGTCTGCTCGTGGGGACCTGTTAATTCACTTACTCCCAGGATTTGCTTTAGCAGATGGAAAAGGATTGTTTTACCGTATTTTCAATGGCAATTCAAGTCTATTTTTATCTGTCTTTTGGCTTGCATGAAAGGAGGCTCCCACCTGTTTTTTGCAGGTTGTTTTCAGCACTGCGAGCCAGATTAAAGTTGGCCTATTTAGTGCTATATGGAAAATGAATTTGTTCTCTAGCAGAGAATAAGGAAGGTATCCAGGCACAGTGCTGGCATTTGGCCCTCTGTCATCGTATGAACTCTGTCTCCAGAGAACTGTTCTGGGGTCAGCAGGATCCCCACTGCTGGCAGTGCCATGGGCTCCATGGGTTGCTCCTGTCTTGTGGGTTTGCCAGAAAATGGGTGGGTTGGATTCTTTTTGCATGGCTCTGTTCAGTACTGACTGAAATGTCTGAGAGAGGAAGGAAGATTTAGCAGAAGACCTGAAGAGCTGTAATGACTTTTGGGAACATTGAACTTTTTAGGAGGACAGCCTTTAACAGGGAGTTATTTTTGATCTCACTGGAGTTTAGCAGTGTCTGGTTTGAGAGTTTGCCATTCTTCATTCCTTATGTTAGATTGGAAGCATCAGCACTGAGGCAGTCCAGTGAAAAGCTGTGTTTTGCCTCAGTTTGTTTAAGTCTGTGAGGCTCGAGTTCATACCTCCTCCCACAGCCTCAGGTAGATGTCCACCTTCTCCAGCTGCTCCTCAATAAGCCACTAGAGAAATTTAAGAGCAAATAATCTTCAAAGACACTTGTGATGCTCTTGCCTGAATCAGGAGGTCTTGTAGTTAGCTGAGAGGTTCACAGACTCTCTGAGATGTTTTTAGACCCTTTTTCCTCTCCCATTCTTTCTCATTGATTTGGTGTTGCATATGACTGTATTTACAAGCACCTGACTCAGAGCTCCTTTTATTCATCACCAGGAACTCCACCAGAAGAGCTACATCAGAGCTCGGCAGTGGTGTTATTTATTCTGGCTTCTCTCAGGGTGACTTTCTGGGTGGGTTTTTTTGGTTTTGATTTTCTGCTATTCAATTGTTGGACTCTTTTCTCAATTTGTTCTTCTGGATCTACTGAAGAAATATGAGTGCCATATATCATGGGGCTTAGACCCTCTTGCACTAATTAACTTGTAACTTCATCTTCAGTTTTGCTAAATTTGGTGCTTATTTTACTGTAAACACCCATTTGTTCCACTGGGTAGCAGAGCTCTCTGAACATCTGGGAATCATCATGTGTCATGAATGACATGATGTATCCTCACTGTTAGAGCAGCACAATGCTAGATCTGATGGATGGAAGAAATGTGTCAGGGGGAAGATTAATACACACTTGGTTTGTGACTTGTGACTCACTGGGTAAACTTCGTTCTCTCTTTGATGGTACAGATCCAAGATCTGAGTTTTCCTCTCCCATTTTGGTCCTGGTTTATAACATAGGAGCTTGCATTAATGAGACTGGAGCTTTTGCCTTCACATCTGCCACGACCAACAGGTCTAAATAAATCCTCTTATTTGTATGGCGCAGCTGCCTCTCTCCTGGAGGTGGTTTGCTACCCTTAGGCTGGACAACCAGTGAGAATTTGGTAATAATCTGTCCTTGCTGTGCCTTTGGAAGTGCATGTGGTACAATATCCTCTCTGAATGTCTTCTGGATTGAAGATAAACCTGTCTTGAGAAAACAAAACTCTCACTATTTGATTTCCCCATTAAAATTTCATACTGGAATCTCTTTAAAATACCTGTTTGTTTGTCAACCCCGCATTCCCATGCTGCAGCAACACTGTGAAAAGGTCCCTTGGGAAGCAGCAGGATGGTATCTGGAAGGTTGGAACTTCACGTCCTAACACATGTATACAGGAGGTATTGTAAGAAGTTTATTTTTACAAGCATAACTGATACTGTAGGAAACAAAACATCGATTTTCCGTGTAAAGAAGCACTTCAGGCTCACCAGGTCTAGGCAGGGTGGCTTTTGCTGTGGTCACTGGTTGCTTGTCACCTGTACCATAAAACAGATTTATGGTACCTCCTACAAGAGCTATTCCCATGTATTGCCTTGGCAGTACAGCAGCCTGGAAGAGCTGTCCTTGCTGGGCTGTCCTCTGCCCAGGACACCATAGGTCCAAGGACAAGAGGGATTTTACTCTTTTTCTAGTAAGCAAAAGTGTACATCTTGTGGGGAAATAGATAAAGCAGTCAGGGAGAACCTACAAGGAAGGTTCTCCTAGAAAAAAAGAGGTTCAAGGAAAAGCCTGGAGTTCCAGCACTTTGTTCCCAGACTGGCTTAAGAGGAGCTCCAGTCTGGCCAGTGGCAGCACCAGCAGCAATGAGATGAGTCAGTGCTGGGTCCCTCTACCTTTTATACAAAACAGAAATTAGGAACTGAGACACAATACAAGGGCTGTGCAGGCCTCTCCAGGTGCATAATTCATAAATTTCTAGATAGAAGCTCTAAGAACTCGAAAAGGTCACTCACTGTCTTCAATTATACTCTTGTTTTCTATTTCTTCTTTTTTTCCTCTCCTTTTTTATCTTTTACCTGCTTTGATTTATTTTTTTTTAAAGCAGATTTCCATTTCTAGAAATAGCATTCACTCTACTTTCAGCATGCTGTATGACTGTTCATTATTACATATTCAGTGAGCAGGAAAAAAATGGAGAAATTATTAGAGGCTGCTCAGAGCTGGGGCTGTTGTGATGGTCATTAGACGGGAAATGTGGCATTTTGTCTGTGTCAGAATGAGGCCAGAGACAAGTGGGCAATAATGAGGCTCTTGAAACCAGTCTGCAGGTGCAGAGTGGTAAAATAATAGACAGGTGCAGAGAGTGAGTTTTTAATCAGAGTCTTGGCAGGGATCTGGCTCAGGGGCTGCCCTGTTTGGCTTCTGTGCAAAGGAGGAAATTCAGTGGCAAAGGACTCACATGGAAACTGCAGCTCATGCTTGTGCACCACAGAAGGTTCAGGGGGGTTCCTATTTTATTTTCAAAGTACTGTCATACTCTTGGAAAACTGAAGGCTTGTTCCTTGTAGCAGGAATAAATGAGCACAACTCCATGTCCTTCTGATAGCTGGCTCTGATCTGGAGATGAATGTTCATGTCAGCATTCTCCGTAAATACTGCAACTTGAAAAAATACATTTTCAGAGAAATTTGCTTTAACAGGAGTTGTGATTTATTTGGGGTTCCTTACCAGGGAGTATTTGAGCAGGTGAATCACAGGATCAATCACAGAATGGTTTGGATTGGAAGGAACCTTAAAGATCGTCCAGTTCCAATCCCCTTGCCATGGACAGGGACACCTTCCACTATCTCAGGTTGCTCCACGTCCTGTCCAACTTGGCCTTGAACACCTCCTGGGTTTTACAGGAATAGGGCAGCCACAGTTTGTCTGGGCAACCTGTGGAAGGGCCTTACCACCCTCACAGTAAAGAATTTCTTCATAATATCCTATCTAAACCTGCCCTCTCTCAGTGTGAAGCCATTCCTCCTTGTCCTGTCACTCCAGGCCTTGTAAAATGTTTCTCTCTATCTTTCTTGTAAACTCCCTTCAGGTGCTAGAAGGCTGCAGTTAGGTCAGTAACCTTTATGTTTCATTCAAGGGTTATACAAAGTCCTAGCCAGTCTTGGAAATAATCGGGAGAAAATGCAATTTCAACATCACCAAATTCAGTGTTTTGTGTAACAAGTGTATACCAAATGAGGACAAATAGTAAAAATATTGGTATCTTCTGTGCTCTGGGAAAAGTGAAGGGGAAACAAGTAGACAGCAAGAAAAGATTGTGTCGTGACATGGGAGGTACAGGGTAAAAAGCATACAACTAATCCAGGACTGCATTTTCTTCAAGGCACCTTTGTGTCTGAGGATGCACCTCTGATTCCTGAAGTGAAGCAACCAGTACTTCTTCCTGACCTCCCCAGCAGAGCTGTCCCACCACATCCAGTCTTTCCTCTCAGGAATGTTGACCCTCTCTCTGCCCTCCCACCTTCCTCCTTTCACTCTGGGTAAAATTCCAGTGTCAAACAAAGAAAAATTTTCTATGAACCCAGGGCAATGAGGAAATGAAGATTAGCTCAAACCATAAGCTTCCTTGATAAAAATCAGACCATACTGGGAAAAGCTATGCCTATAGCTGGTGTGATGGGCCAAAACCAACCATCCCAGCTCCTGGCTGAATTTTATTGACCACAGTCCAGACATGGTGATTGTGGTGAACTTTCAGAAAATAACTGCTTTTAGCTATTACCAATCACAGAAATGTAATTATCCACTGCTCATTTCAAGAGAACTGCAAGTCACCAGGTGGCAGTTTGCAAAGAGAAACACGGTGAATTGCCCTGCTCCTTTATTTAGCTCAATCTCCTCAGCACTTCACAGTCTGCTGCCTTCAAACACCAAGCCTGGAGCCTCTGCTGCCACAGCAAGTTGTGTTTGTTGACCTGAAGGCCCAGAGGCAGGACCTGCCAAGGACAATGTGCAAAAAGTTATCATCCATGTACCACTGTCACACGGCCCCTGTCTGGATCCTTTCCCTTCCTATCAGTTTTTTCCATGATTCCACAAATTCTTGCTAATGAAGCTTCATAGCTCAGCTGTTCACATCTCCCTAAATATTGAGTCACTACAGTGCTCGGTGACCTGACAACTGTGGGGCTTTTAAACCAGGCATTTTCCCTTCATCCCTCACTTGTGAGCATCTTCAGCATCATCCAAAGATGGATGTGACGATGGTTTGTGTGTCCTATAATTTTCACTCATCCAAAGGGTGGTGATGTTTCTTGCCATGGGGATTGTCTAGGGTAGAACCCCCCCCGGGTTGCTGTGAAGCAGCACCTGGTCCCAAAGCTTTCCCAGTGGCTACGAGACTGCCGTAGCTGGCAACCTGTCAGGTACTGGGGTGTGAACTCTCTCTGGGCTCCGTTTAGCTTTGAGGAGGGCGTGCTGCAAGCTGGGGCAGACCCAGCGGAGGTATCTGATCGACAGAGCTCCTCTGGAGCCCTCCACCCATCCATGTGGGCATGGCGCTCACCGCATGCCGCGCACGGGGGATTCTTGGAGCTGCCGCGGATCGGCCTCAGCGGCGGGGAGTTCAGACCCCCTACATCTTTAAGCCCAAAGGGCATAGCAGGAATCTTCTGTGTGGTCTCGCCTCTACGACATTATTGGTAGGGGTTGTTCTTGTCCTGCTGGCTTGTTTGCAGGAAGAGCTGTGTGGTCTTCAAAGTGCTCTTTGAAGTTCATGCAGAGTCACGAGGACACAGTTGAGATGAGCTCAGAAAGGCTGATTTCAGGTGAAACCAGAACTTCAGGAGTCTAGCTGATCCTGGTACTTGCTGTACATATTGTGCACAAAACAGGTGTTAAATTACAGCCATGCTGGAGAAGTGATGCATGAAAACATTTAAGGTGAGGTTAAATTTCTGTTAGGAAGCACCTCTTAGAGGTAGAGTAGTAAAAGTTTGGAGTACCTACACCTGAACTGTACCAGGTTTGTGTGTGCTTGTTGTGTTTTTGGGTAAAACAGAGGAGTGTGTATATTCAGCAAAGCTGGAATTCTTTGACTCGTTTCTATTTCTTCACATTCAGCAAGTAGGGCTGTAATATACATTTCGAAGTCCCTGTACTGCTCTGGAATTTATGGCATCTCCTGGGAAAGTCACTCATCTTCTTCAAGTCTCAGTGTTTTACATTAGATGAGGATGTCTGCACCACACTAGGGCAAAAATTCAAAGGTGCTTACACTAAGGAGCTATAGAAATGCTATGTACTTTTTGTTGTCTTATTTTTCTGTTGCTGTGAATGTAATCATCAATTATATCAGTACCCAATTTAAGTAGCTAGTAAATGATAATCATTCTTCAAAAGAAAACTTCCAGTAGGACTAACTGGTGGTGGTTCTCAACTTGGCTCTCAAGGGCAGGCTGGACAGGGCTTGGAACAACCTGGTTTTGTGGAAGGTGTCCCTGACCATGGCAGGGGGGTTGGAACTGAATGGTCTTTAAGGTCCTCTCCAATCCAAACTGTTCTGTGATTCTTATGAATTATCTCTACTGCTCTATCCTGATGCTATATCATTCCTTATAACCCAATTACATTAGAGCAGTTCTTCGGAAAACTTAGGGGAAGTGAAATTGGGATGTCTGAAGAAAAAACTATTTGATAGCAGGGTTTGATAATAGCAGCAGCAAGAAAGAAAACATTGTATTCCAAGAATAATGTTGTAAGGATGCTGGTCCTGCAGGTTGAGCAGAGAAACACTTGAAGGGATGATGATAAATTGGGATTTGGCAACTCCCTGCAGACAAGCAAAAGGAAAGAGAAAAGTTAACAATGGCTCCTGAACTTTGCTGTTGTACAACTTGGTTACAAACAAGGGCAAAATCCCTCCTATGAGGGATGCGATGAAGGTTTGGGTGGGCTGGTTGAAAAAACACAACTGAAATTTCTGAACAGTGTTTTTGAGTATAATGAGAATAGTCTATGGAATATGGCCCTTCTTGTGAATGTGACTGTGCAGCATTTCCCCCAATTCTGCTCTTGTCTAGTTTGCCTGCTTACCCTCTCTCTGAAGGCTGCCTCTTCTGCCACGCCATACAGAGCACGAGTGTGGAAAGTCCTTGATTTTCATCATAAGTGCAAAGTGAAGGCTTCTAGTATGGATTGCTTTGTAAAGCAGCTCCAATAAATGACAGCAAGTATTAATAAAGCTTGCTTAATTGATATTAGCATAAATGTAAAGCCAAGTAATATTATCAGTATCAGTTCTGGAACAGTTCCATTGCATGCTCTTCACATCTCTGCTTATCTGTTTCTGTGATCTCAGGAGACTGCTCAGGGGGAATTCAGGGACAAGAAATTTAATGGTTGCAGTTTTATAGTCTTTATCAGACCATCGAGGCTGTAATCAAAAGATAAGAGTTATCATCCGTCATCTCAATCAAGTTTCAAGAGAAAATCATTGCAAGAGAGCCTCTGGTAAGTCTGTGAATTAATTCAGATTTGGGGAATGTTATGTAATTTGTGTTAACACCCGCAAGCTCTAGTCACAGATCAGGAATTTTCTGTGGTAAATACTCTAAGAAAAAGAAAATAAAATTGGGGTTTCTTTCCCAAAAACAAACTAACCAACCAGTCCAAAAAGGTGGAGTGTTACCTAGGCTGTTTCTCATGGATTTGTGATTACTGCAAGCTCATATGATGTGCAGAGTCAATCTCATCTTTACAGGGCTCTGAAAATTTGGAGAGATTTTCCTAAGTTTTTCCTGTGGAACAGAAGTCCACAGGATAGGATATCCCAATTGGGATAGATTTTCCCAGGTTTTCCTGTGGAACAGAAGCCTTGAAGAATGTACTTGTTAGCATGTTTCTAGGTGGTCTGACTAAGAGGGGAATGGTCATGGGGAATAGACATGGTCATTAGGAATGTTGGTCTTCACCCCCTTTCCTGACAGCCGATGCTGTTGCAGGACAGATATTCATTGTGCAATGAGTAATCTCTAGATTTAATTCCTTCTCACCCATGTATCTAATTCAGTGGGAAGAGATTGGAAAGATATTGGGAAAAGGAGTGCTGTTGGGTTTCCATGGGCTTCTCAGACCATTAATGTTTACTGGAGCACTTTTGGAAATTCAGTCGTTCCCCAGCTGCAGAGTTCAGAGCTGAGCTGCTGTGCTCTATCCCTGGTTGTCTAAACCAGGGATTTCAGGTTGTGGCCAGCAGCAGCAGAGGGGAAAGGCTGTTCAAGGGATCAGCCCTGCTCCAGGGTTCCCTGTGCCTGTGTTCTCCATCCCCGTATGAGCCGTCCGAAGTGGATGGCTCCAGTCGGAGCTGGCCACGTGGACAGCGAGGTTGCTGTGGGAGTGTCTCTGTGCACTCAGCTGGGTATCCCACATCTGCTCCAGGTGCTCAGCTCTCCTCCTCTTTCACCCCCTTTGGGACTTCAGAAGCACAGAGCAGAATGAAGCCAAGGGCTGCCTTTGTTCCGTGAGGCTGCCCCAGCTGGAACCTGTTGCTGGCTGACACAGCCAGCTCTTATATTGACACTGTTATATCCTTTGGCATTTTACACTGCATTTACATCTTTTAATTCACCCCAGCAGACACATGGCTTATTTTAAGCACCATGTGTAAGAGCTTTCATTAAAACCATTACAGGACACCAGATGGGGATGCAGAATTGACAGCAACAGGGCTGCTTGCTACCATATTGGAATTAGGAAATATTCTGGAATGCTTAGCCCTTCTCACCACTCTGCTTTCCTGATTTGTGGTGACACAAACACTTCTGGGTTGGAGTTAGAGTTACATCTCTATGAAACACTCATCTTTTTTTTTTTTTTTTTTTTTTTTTTTCAAACGGAGGAAAGAAAAGCAGCACAAGGATGAAAGGTTCAGCCTGGGAAAGAGAAGGTTCAGGGGGTACTTTGGCTCACCACAGCTCACTGANTTTTTTTTTTTTTCCAAGCAGAGTGAAATGTGTCAGAATTTCCAGGTTTCCAGGTCACATAATTCCTGAATTACACATTAGGGCAAATAGGATTTCGGTGGGAATGTTTGATGATAAAGAGATGTCAAATGAAGTGGAACAGAAAGGTTGATTTTTAAGTTTTGCATTTAAGTAAGGAAAAAAAGAAAGGAATTGATGACAATTTTCAGTAAATTAAGAGACAAGAGTCATTAAAGAAACAGCATCTCTGAGGTGTTCTCAGGAATAAAAACATCTTAAGTACAATGGAGTCTAGAGAAAGTGCCAATAGTCTTAAACAGATAATCTGTAAAGGGATATGTTTCAAGAGGAAGTAGATTATTGTATCTGGTAAATCTTGGCCTATTTGATTTAGATGTTTAACTGAGATGGATTAAAAAATACCTGATCAGTAGAGCTTGGACTAAAAGTGTTGTAAACTAGATTCTTGTGTTAGCTGTTCCTCCTGCCACAGCAGTTACTGAAAGAGTGCCAGAATATTTGTGACAGTTGTTGTGGGTTTTTTTTTAAATTTAAAAGTCTGACAAAGTGAATTTTTTTCAGATGTCAGTCTTTCCTGCAGGTAAAAAACACAATGCTTTGCTTCAATTCAATCAAAAGATTATATGTAATGTGATATTTTGAAATTATTTTTATATGAAAAATGACTTAAACTTTAAGAGGTTTTCAGAAGGGTTAAGCAATCACAAAGAAAACTAAGGAACATTTGAGACTATGAATATTAATTTATTTTAACATTTTCTGTAATTGAAAAAAATACTGTGTTTTGGTTCAACAACCCAAGCCCCCAAATCTGTTCTAGCCCAAAGATAGCGCAGCTATGGATCCCTATAGCTATAAATATTTGCTTCTGATTTTCTTATTATGCCATTATAAAATGCTGAATTGCATCTTATTTTATTTTATCTGTCTAATTGTTGGATAATACAACCACTTGTTTACATTGAATTTTGAAAGTTCTATTTGAGAAAATAAAAATTAAGTCTTTCTTCTTAATATTCCTGTCACTGACAAAATTTGAATGAAACTGGAATTCTGGACATTTCTAGCTGAAATTCTCTTCTTGGAACAGGGATGAAATATCGACATTGCTGAAACTAAAAAATGTCTTGTTGTTGGTATGACTGAAAAACAATTAACTTTTAATCCTGTGAACATTAAACTGTATTTAGCAATAGATATTTAGGGACATGCTGTGTCTTAAGGCAGCTTGAAAGTCTGATCACCTTATTCTTTCCTGTTTGTGTGGTTCACTGGCTCCTTTGAGCCCAGCTGATTCATGTGATACCTACCACAGGAGACAAAGTACTCTGAAGTCCAGACTGGTAGGAAGAGGAATATTTAAATTTAATAAATCAATGGACTTTTAGATTTCAGCTTAAAAAGAAAATCTGCAGCACATTTCCAAACAAAAGAAAATCTGTAGCACATTTCTGAGCTATGCTCACCTATTTTGCCCAGCAGACTGTTTTGAGTGTTTTCATAGCTCTGGATGCTCTGTCCTTGCTACATTATCTGAAATTCCTGTCTTCAGCCTGGTGCTGGCAGTGTGAGCAGGGAGTCCCAGCTGCTCTCTCCACAGGAGCACATCACTGGAGCTGTGCATGCACCGGAGCGAGCGCTGTAAACACACAGCCTAGCACGCAAGCCTTCCCTCCTGGTGAACTTTGCCATTTGCTAATTTATCCCTGCTCTAAGTTTTCTCTTGTGTTTGCCTTTTTCTATAATTTCTTCCTGTAAAGCCTGTGTGGGCTGGCTTCTAGTTCCTGTGCAGTGCGATTTTCTAATCCAGCAGCTTCACCTCTGGCTTTGGACATAAATCAGCAGGGAACTCTCACAGGTTCCTTCTGCCCTGTTTGGGGAAGGAAGGAGGAATACTGCAGATATTGAGCTAATGCTATCAAGCTGCCCAAAGCAGGAGAAGAGATTGATAAGAGAAAACATTGTATTTATAGTTTCTGGCATATAGCATAGCACAAGTCCTATTTAAATTCTTCAGAAATTAGGATCAGATGACTTAGGAACTTCTGGCGTATTTGAATCTTAAGTGGTTACAGACAGTTTTGCTCAGACTTTCCTTCAGTTGTTATATGTGCTACTTCTTCTTCATTTAGAACTGGTTGGGAAAGTTTACAAATTCTTGGGAGAATGGAAAAAAATCCTGCTCACGCTGAGGCTTAATGGCAACAGGGACACAGATTCTCCCTGAGGCGCTACCTTTCTTGTGTGTGTGTAAATGTGTGCAGAGGGATTTAATTTGCTGGTGTTCAGTGTGATGTTGCCTTTATTTTCTAAATATTAGTTCTGACCTTGCTGCCACCACCTTGCTGCCACATGGGCACGGTAGAGATCTGCTCAGGTAAAGGGTCAACTTCAAATTACCATATTTTTTGTCTTCAGCAATGGGTTATAGTATGAAGCACTTGAATGGATACTTTATGAAGAGCAGAGAAAATGTAAAACAGCCTTTACTTGTAGAAAATATAATGCATTGTTGTCATCAGAGCACCACGAAAAGCATGGTACAGAAGTGGCCTGAAATGGCTGTCAAGGGGAAATCACTGCCTGGGCACAGATCAGAGGACAGCAGGTGCCAGTTCTGAGGATGGGAACGGTGTTTTTCTGCTCAGACCCAACTGTACTGCCATGAATGTGACGCAGTGGTTGGGCTCACTTGCTCCCACACAATGAGAGCAGCTAAGGTGTTTCCTTCTTCTAATTTTTTAATTAATTGCTTTCATCTGAGCTGAGACCTCAGCCTGTTCTCCAATGGGCAGATTCCAGCTCAGATGGGTGTTCTGAGCATGAAACTGGTTCCACTTCTGTTCTGTGTGCCTATGCAGCAGCAACTGCGGTCCAGCCTGTTTCCCAGGGGCTCTCAGCAATTCCACACGCTCTGCCAGCCTCCTGTGCTACCAGAGCACAGGAAATGGAAATACTGCTCTTGTGGAGCACAAGGATGCACAAAGCCCTGGTCTGCTGGACCTCCACGGGGACTTCCCAGAGTCTGTGGAGTCCAGCCCAGCCCTGCCCCGTCTGCACTGTGGGACAGCCCGAGCGGCTCTCCCCCAAGCACCCGCAGTGTGTGCAGGAGCAGCCTGGCTCGGGCCAGCCTTCCGCCAGGGCCTCCCGGCGCACCCCGCTGCGCTCCAGCTGCCGTGGGCCTGGCAGCGCCCAGACGGCTGGGAGAGCTCCCGGAGCCTCGGCAGCTGGGGAGAAGCGCCTTGGGATCGCACACGGCTCTGCCAGCGCTTGGGCAGGGACCACCGGCCTCCAGGTAGGGCAGGGGAGTCTCCTGAGCCACCCACCCTGTGACCTCACCGGTCTCCCACAGCTTCCAAGCTTTGGCAAAGGCTGCTCCTTCTGCCTGTTCCTTGCGGTTATGGGTTGGGTCATCTGCAGAAGGAGCAGAGCTTTTCAGTCTCCCTGAGGTCTGCTGTGTCCTAAGGGACTAATAACTCATTGGGATGGTTGGAGCTTGACAGGGACCTGGAGGTTAATTGCTGTAATTCCCTGGCAGTATCTTTCACCCTTGGGGCAGGACAAGTAGGAGTTTCTGTCATAGCAGGAGTCAGAATTGTTCTACAGGAAACACCCAGGCCACAAGGCCTCTCTCCAAGTTAGTTCTTTTACAGTAACAATCTTAGTATTTTTTTTAAGGAAATCTCTAACATAAGTAAAAAAGAGGTCTGGTAAATGGATCTCTCACTTGCTCTCACAATTGTATCATTAGCATGGCCACTGATCAAAAAACCAGATGCAAATGCAAATAAACAAGTGAATTGATCTTTGCATTTAGAAATAACAAAGTTGGGGAAATCCCCCTCTGTCCTTAATCATCAACCCTAAAAGATTTTGAGTCTAATTGTCCTTGACAGTGAGTCAGTGTTATCTTGACACAAAGACAGGGAGAATGGAAAGTTGTTTTGTGAAAGTGTTTTATATCCATTTTGAGCTGTTGTGACTGATGATGAACCAGGGTGTCTTACTCTGTATTATGGAAATACTGATCTTGTTCTCTTAGAAGTCAATTATTAGCATAAAAAATTGTACTCTGTTGCTCAGTTCCTTTTATTATAAGTGCAGCCTTTATGTTATGGCAAAATTAGCTACAAATGCATTACATCATATCTAAATGTTGCATCTTACGTGGTTTCTAAGCTTTAATGTCCTGATACAAACCAACTCTGTACTCAGCAAGGCTTCAGCAAGATCCAAAGTATCTTCTCCATTATTTTCTCACCAAAGAGTGCTTTCTCATGTGACTAAAAAAATGTTCTGTGTGAAATAGTCTGTAGGGAGAGGAAGCCTTTTCTCAGGCTCTAAAGTGCTGGCAGGTCCAAGTGCCCTGAAGATTGTCAGAACTGGGAGTGAAGTTCTTTGTACCCATAATAAATACTATTGTTCAGATTGCCAGCTCTGGCTTACGCTGGGAATACTCTGATTTTTGGTTGCTCACTTTTGTCTATTCAGGTCTTCTTTTAATGTTGTCTTTTTAATATTGTTAATTTAATATATTAACACTGTCAAGGGACACAAGCCATGTAGGAGTGAAGTCACGTAGGGACCTTCAGACCTTAAGCTGCCTTAGGGTTAAATCCTACTCTTCTTGGTGATTTATACTGTGATAGTCCATATCCTTCCTGACCTGGGGCATAATCCCTGTTGGAAGCTGTGGGGCACAGTGCCCACGTCATACTCAGTCAATACATTAAAAAGTTCCTGAGTACCGTATGGACATCTGAAGAAATCATCTGTGTTCAACACATTCCTTCAATTTCCTCTAACAAGAATATTAATCTAATTGATGTCAGAGTACAGTGAAAGTTACTTGGCTTTCTCATCAGCATGTGTGCATAAATACATGGATAATTTGCAGCAGAAATACAGCTCATTTACAATATACATTAAAAGACATATAGCTAGTAACTTTTCCGCAGTTTTAAACTGTTACACAAAAAATATCAATTTTTATAAACCTGTAGTGTGTATGTGTGCATTTCTGCTAGGAAGTTATCCTTCCATGTTTATGGCATTCAGTGGGATGGATGAAGCACCCGTGGAATTTTGCCAGCTGTGCTGACGCAAGCTCCCAGCTCATCCTATAAACATTTACGCTTCCGAGTAACTTCAGTCACGTACAAGCCCTGGGCCCAAAGAGTCCTCATGGCTCACTGGTTCCAGCCCTGTGGTGGGACAGGCAAGGCTCTAAACTCCTCTCGTAAAATGGCCAAGCATTCATGTAAAGCTTTCTGACTTTTCACCTGCCATCCCTCCTGCTGGAAGTTACTCCATTGCCTTCTTCAGTTGATAGTTAAATAGTCTTTCCTCATTTTCACGGACAATTTCATTCTTATGCCAATATTGTAAGTACCTCTTCTTCCTCCCTGCTGTTTACCCAAGGAGAGCAGTCACGCAGCTGAAGTTATTTATGTGCATTTGCAGCTTTAGGTCCTTGGGGGTGGATGTCCACACAGATTTTACTTATGTACAGATAAACAGGCAGAATGATTTTACAAGCCAGACCTGTCAGAGTGATTAAAACTAAGCAGGATCCCAAAGTAAATGTGTCTGGGGTTGATAAGGACTGTCTTTGAAGCAGTTGTCCTTCAGCGTGCAGCTATTTCTGGGCAGTTGCAGCTGGCTGGCTTTGGTGCCCCATGATTTATATCAGGACAAGTCTCCTGCTCACATAAAACATAGGATGCCACAATCCAATACAGATCTGTTCATCATGAAAGGAGATATCTGTGTCTATCCCTTATTTTCCTAGCAATAAATTACATGTAAGCTGGCAGAGCTGTTCATTTCCACTTTGGGGCTGAACTGGAGGGGTGGTTTGTACTTTGGTACTCTCCATTCCAGTGCTGCTCCAGGTGTGCCATGTTGGTATTCCTCCTCAGGGGAATACCATGTTGGTATTCCTCCTCAGCTAAGTAACTTTTCAAACATGATTCTTCTTTCCTTCATGAAACTGCAATTTCTGTATCTTCTAGAATTGAGACAGGTAGCATTTGGAAAGTTAACTTAAGTTCAAAGAAGTTCACTGTGAGTGAGGTAGAATGGGCTACAGAAGAGCTGTCCCCAGACCCTCTTCCCCTGTCCAGTCACTCACAGATCCCTGAACAAGGAGGGGAGGAAGGGGAACAATTATTTTATACTAATTGGCCACCTGACCTCTCTATCCCTTCTCTGAGGGTTACAGAAACGTGAGAACATGTGGGATGAGGGCTGGTAAAGCCAGGAGTGACATGGGAGGGAGAAAGAGCTCCCAAGTGTTACAGGCAGGGGAGTAAAATCTGCCACAGAACATCATGTACACATTGAAATCACATCAGCTAACAGATTTAGCAAGGAAACCAACAACTGAAATGGGACCTATTATTTTGGGGGTGCTCTTCATAAAAATGGCTTGATTTGCCATCTTCCAGCACTGCAATACACTTGAAATATCCCCATCATAAACGAAATAAGATTTTCATAAGAATGCTGGCATTGCAAACCTGCTCCCTGTAGCTCTAGTAGAAGGTTGTTGGCAGCCTCATCCTGCAATGCCAGGTGATTTGTGCAGCAACTTGTTAACAGCAGTTAAGCAATGAAATCAGGTGCCCTTCCCTGAGGCTACAGATGAATCACGGAATTACAGGGAGGGAAAGGAGATTGGGAGCAGAGTGGGTACACACCAATGAAGAAAGGAGATGGGAGAAGCTGGGGTGGACAGTCATGGAGCCCAGAGGATGTGGCTCGATGTTTTTGTTTAGGCAAAACGTAACTAGTGGTAACTGGAGGATAAAGGGTCAGAATCCCCTGTCAGAAACTGTTTGGGCAGGTATCACTTGGGAGTAGCTGAGTGGATGGGTGTCTGTGGAGCTGCACTGATGTAATGCAGCTGGAAGGTGGCCCCAGATCTGTTCCCCTCCTGGTTACCTGCTCTCTAAATGGAGCCTCTCTACCAGTCACCTGTAGCTTCCCAATTCTCATAGATTAGGTCACCCAAATAAAATTCAGTTAGGTCACCACAAGTGGTGGTGGTACTCACAAGTTTTTATTGTAACCTGCTCTAAAACACAGATAGACAACACAGGCAGCTTCCACCATATTTTCCTCCATGTGCTGTACTATGGTCCAGATTTTCCTGGTGGATTATGCAGAGGTTTTCAAGGACAAAGTGACCTCTTTTGTCGCTTCACAGCATAAGGTTCACATGATGGGACACTTCAAATCTCTTTTGCAGTCATACTCCATTGACTGGTTGTGACACAGTGCATAAGTCCAGCTCCAGTGACACTCTGACAACAATCCTTGATATGATAAACCATCCAGTACAGCCCCAGGCACTGAAGTAGGAGGCTGGAGACTGGAGCTGAATGTTGGCCTGATTTTCCAGGATGCCTCAAGTTACTCCTCCAAGCACATCTTTGCATTCCTTCCTTCAGTTAAGGCTTCAGAGTGTGAAGTCTGTATTCCCTCTTTGGGGAAAGCGTGTAAGAATTGTTTCACTTTCAATTAAATTCCAGCCACCAATGTCAATAGAAGCACTGAACAAAAGAATAAACATGGACTGATTGCTAAGACTGGGGTTTTCTCTGAAAAATAGCCATCAACCTTATTTTTTCCAGCACAGCACCAATGTGCCTTCCCACCCGAAGCAGAGGATTTGATCTGTGTTTTTATGGGTAGAGTACAAAGCCAGAGCGTGGAGCTGTAAGTTTTACCCAGGCATTTGGGCAGGTTTGATGTGCCAGGGTTGACAGTGTCTGCTGGACTCTGTCTCCTCCCAACAGCATGCCAAGCAGTTCTGTGGCTGTTTCTCTAACCCTCCTTGCTTGGTTGGTGAGGTCTAGTTACATCAACCTTGGAGATCTTCTGGCCCATCCATATTTGTAATGAATAGAGGTACAATCTTTGGAGTGTAGATCATTGCAGAAACATACTGGTGTGCTTTTTTATGCCTGCTGTACTTTTATCTGGTGAACTGCATCCTTAATTCCTACAAGTTTCCGTTAGGAAAAGCTAGGATTCCTTCTTGTTTCAGTAGCACTTGTATATTTGTCCATCATGAATTAAACCCTTTCTTAGAGTACTTTCAATTTCTACATGCTGAAATGAGAAATCCCTGTAAGGCAAGAATGATCAATATTTTTAGTAGTTAAATATCCACCATTTTTACTCCTTAGCCCATGTTCAGCACTGCATTTAGATTCGAATTCTGAATCAGCTTACCATTGATTTGAATGATGAATTAGATACCAAAATATGCACCAAGAGACTTCATGTGAAACATTTAGCACTTCTTGAAAGCTGAATAAAGATCACAGGCTTTCAATAAAAATAAATTCCCTTCTGTTAGGGAAATAAGTATTTGAAATAAAATGATGAAGTAATCTTAATATCCTTGCACTAGACCTGTAAAGTAGAGTGACATTTATTTAAGACATTGTCAAACAGATCATCATGACCAAGGTTTTGCTCTTTGATATGAGTTACTACTTTGTACAGTGGTTTCAGCTTTGTGTTCTGTGAATTAGGTTTACATCCCAGCCCTATGTTCTCCTTCAAGCATCATCAGCCCCAATTCAGACAGTAACTGAAGTTAGGCACAAAGAGACAAGAGCTAGAATCCAAATTGATCCTATGAGCAAATGTATGGAAAACTATCAATAGGTGGGGCATCTTTAAAAATAATGGGAACAGTATTCCTCTTCATTAAAAAGTACAGAATAGATCTTTGGGCTAAAACTAAAAACTCTGTTGCCTGCAGTACTGGCAACATATATGTCTCTTTGCAAATTATATTTTTATTATAAATAAACAACCTGCTTTGCAATACTGTGACTTCATTCAGATCTTATTCTTTAACATAATTGAAGATCAAGTACCTCAGGCAGGACTTAGAGTCACCTCTTTTTTTTTTTACTTAACTCTGTTTTGATCTGTAGGTATTGTATTATGAGCTGAAATGTTCATAAAGCCTTCAGGCTCTCATTCAAAGCAGCTGACAGCAGCTCAGAACTCTCCTTGGAGTAGAAGAGCTCTTGCTTTTGTAAATCTCCCTCTACAGATTTCCTATCCCAAAGAAGATCCTATACTTCCTTTTTTCATTGATTAGATACTTTTGAGAAAGATTTCACATCCAAAGTGTCTTTGCAAACCGTTCTTGAAAGCTCTAAAATAAATATATTTCTTTATACCTGTAGCTCTAAATTAAACCAGATTTGTATTTTTTTCTAATTACTCACCATGATCTAATACTGCAACAACTGAGCCATTGACAAGTGATCTAAATCTTCCCATCAGTGTCAATTCTGAATGGTATCTGTGTTATTCATGCTATAATTAAAGGAATAAGAGCCTCTGCTGATGAGTGTCCCTCACTGAGAACAGAGATTTCATAACTGGGCACTTGGTAGGTTTAAGGCAGGTCAGAGTAATTTGTGATGGACAAAACTACGAACCATCGTAAGAAATGTTATTAGTGGCAAGGCTGGTTCATTTATCAACTCCAGTTCACCAAACCCCATCATAAAAAAATCTGGATCTAGTTTCCTTTGGTGAAATACAGCAGGAAGTAATTTTTGAATATTTTCTAAAATATGTCTGCTAGTTAGGGTGTGAAGTTATGTGGATAATGCTAAGCAAAGGGATACAGCTGGGTCTCTGTGCCTTGCCGTGGAATAAAAACTGAGTCACTGCCATGGAGAGGTCACTCCAGGGCTCTGAAAGAAGATTAGGACTTAACATGAGTTATCCAGATGTATCTATAATATTCAATGTATCATTCGTAACTTTATGCAACAAAATGAGCATATTGAAGTAGATATGATGTGAAATTAGAGCTTTTGGGAGACTCTTCCAAAGAACAATAGGAGTTTTACTTTTGTTTCAACAGGACTGAAATATATCCCATTTCTTATAAGAAAGAGCAGCAAATAATATTTATTGTCCTTTTGATATGGAGCCATTACTGGAAGCCATTATCATCATATTTCAGGTTACTTAATCAGCTCTGTGAACTGATAACCCACATAAATAATTGCCTCACTGTTGCCAACAGTGCTTTTGGCACACTATGAAAATAACATTATTCCTTACGAATTAAACCACAATAAGATTTTAAATGACAGATTAAAGGCTTTCTTTAGGTATCTTGAATCCTTCCAAACTGAGCAAACAAGAAGAGACCTACCATTTTTCAGGTATGTGATAGAGGTGAACTACAGCTGGGCTCCCTGATGGCACAGAAACCAAGTGCATGTGTCCAAACATGCCAGGTGAATGCAGATGATGAAAAAGAAAGATTAACTGCTGAAGAGCTACCTGCTCTTCAGAGCATTCCAGCTATCAGGCACACCCCAGTGATTCTGTAATGCTCGGAGTGTATCCATAGGTCTGGAGGCAGGGACTCCATTATCTGTTTGGCTCTCTTCTGTTCCTGCGCAGAGCAACTCATGTCTGCAGCATTGTGCAAGATGTTCATTAGGGTTTCATTAGGATCCCTCACTTTGTAGTAGCTTCTTTCAGTTTTAACCTTTCCCCCTTATCTCCCTCTAGTTAGAGATGTCCCAAATGCCCATAGCTCAAGCAGAGTGGCCAGTCCCATTTTTTATATTGCATTGTCTAGTTATCCTTGGCTGGATGTGTGCTCATAGCCTGCCTTTCACTGCAAGAGGTGAGACCAAACTTCTGAATGAAGTTCTACTACATGTCTATTTCTTCTCATCCTAAAGGATGAGAAGAAATCAGGATATGTCAGCCTTCCTAATATTACCAAAACCTGTGCCTGGACAAAAGCTGCAAGACGATGACTGTATATATACACAGGGCAGCCAAGGGAAAGGATCTCCAGACAAGTCAGCACAGTGTTTTGCCAGGACCAGCTGCTGCTCCATTCTGTAACAGCCTGGTCTGCATTCTCTGAGGGACAGCCTGGCAATGTCACTTGGAGGAGCTCATCTTGGTGCATTTGCTCTCATGGCAGGAGGTCAGGTTCTCCATGGGCAGGCAGCCAGGCATGGAAGTTGCTTTGAAACTCTGCCTGCACCGCTTGTATCCCAACAGCCATGAGGATGAAAATCACAGAATGGTTTGTGTTGGAAGGGATCTTAAAGACCACCCAGTTCCACCCCTGCCATGGGCAGGGACACCTTCCGTAGACCAGGTTGCTCCAAGCCCCATCCAGCCTGGCCTTGAGCACTGCCAGGAATGGGAGCCACAGCTTTTCTGGGGAACCTGTGCCAGGGCCTTACCATGCTCACAGTAGAGAATTTCTTCTTGTTACCTGATCTAAACCTGCCCTCTCTCAGTTTAAAGCCATTCCCCCTTGTCCAGTGATTGCAGGTCATTGTAAAGTGTCCCCCTCCAGCTCTCTTGGAGGTCTCATAAAGGAGAAGTTCCTGGACATTTCAAATTAGAGGCAGCATAATATTTTTGACCCCCATTTCCACGAAACAAAAATGGAAAAGATGGAATTTGTGACTAGATTGAAGTCCTGTTTATATTATACCATAATCTCTTGTGTGCTATCTCACCATCCTTTGTGGGCTGTAGCCAGGTGTTTCAACCCTCCTTCCTACCCTTTATTTATGAGGTTTTTCTCATATATTGTGGGAAAAAGAAGAAACATGTGGTAGTTAGAGAGATGAGATCTGGCCAGGGATCTTACACCAGCAGAGCAGAATGAGAAAAGAGATACTTAAGTGCTCTGCAGGGAAAAGTGCTTTCATATTTGACTCGGATGGAAAGTTTTCATTCAAGCTCCACCACTTTCCTTTTGAAACACTGGGTGGGAAGTTCTACAGAAAAGAATTCCCCACTAAAAAAATTTTGGGCCTGGTCTACTTGTTCAAGTTTGTGCTGCTGCATTGAGTTGAACTCCCACGGTGTGCCCAAGCACTGCCTGTGCTGGCAAGTGAGACCTCGATGCTCAGGGCAGGTACCTGAGCCTCAGCCAGCAGTTGCCCCAGTCATCTTTAGGAATTACCTCTAGATGTCACTCATGAATCCCTCTTATTCAAGGGATTTAAATAAGTAGTTAGGATACCTCTGACACAGAAACCCTTCAATCATTCTGCTTGGTTACTGAAATGTTTGTTTTCTGCCCTCCTTTTCCACACTGCTGGAGTCAGATAAAGGCTGGAGGCAGAGAAGGTACTTTTTCAGCAGTGCATAGATGCCTTAACTCATGCAGAAAATAAAATAAAAAAAAAAAACAGGGAAAAACTCAACCTTAGTCAAAATAAATAAAGACTTCTGTAGTCTTTGATGCCAATTGAACAATCTCCCAACAAGCTGGGAGAGCTCAGGATGAAGCTGATCGTCTGTTGATTTATTTAGGTAACTGTGTCTTGTTAGTACTTGCTTAGCAATGGGTCCAGATGCTTGGTATAACATTCTCGAGCCCATGACTAAAATGATTTAAGTGTCAATTTCCACACTCACTAAGGCTGAATAGACTGAATAGAGCAGTTCCCCTCCAGAAACGAATTATTTTCTGTTGGATGTTTTCAGTGGCTTTTCTTTTTTATTTTTTTTCTACCTTAAAACCTGATTTATTTCATTTTGTGCTTGCTTTTTTTAGTAATTAAAAAATCCAAACACATTTATGCCTGACTTTCAACAGAGGGAAAGCGTTCCTATGGAAAAGCTGTTTCTAGAGAGAAGAAGGAAAAATGTCTAAGAAAATTTGGGGCATCTCAAGCAGTAAGGAGGTTTTGAGATTTTGACCTTACCCATAGTAAGTAGAATTTTATTCTGCAAATAGCTGAGCAGAAGCCAAAGGGTCTCCTAATGGAGTAAAATACTCAGGGTGTGTATAAGAGTATATGAATTCTCATTTGAGCCGTGGCTGATAATTGTTCCAGTTTCTCTCGTGTTTAGAAGAAGTTTGGCCTTGCATTGTTCCAGTGTTCATGAGTTCTTGGAGTGATGTGATTTCCCATAAAACCTTCACTGAAGCTTTTGGGAGTTCATCAGTCCTGAGCTTCTTAAAGAACTTCTTCTTCAGTTTTATCCTGTCACAAGTATTCACCATTCATTGAAATTAAAATTAATATCTCTGATGGCTGCATTGCAGCCAGGACTTCCAGAAGGCTGGCAGTCATAATGGACAAAAGATTCCTATCAAATAGTAAGCAAAGATCTTGTAAATAAATAGGGAGTAATGAGTGTCTGGCAGGACAAAGCAACCACATTTGCAGATCATACAACAATAAAGGCAATTTGAGTTTATCAAGTAATTAACCTCTTCATATGAGTATGTGGATATGCACGCATATGTGTGTGTATGTATTTATGTGTGTTGATTTTACATCATGGGACTTTGAAAGACAAGGTCCTACATGAAGAATCAAACAGCATAACAGTTTTGTTAAAATGTACTTCTGTTACTAAAACTGCAAGGGACAGTAAAGCATTTGCAACCTTACTAGAGTTTCTCATGGCCAACAGGTTTTACAAGTGCAATTTAAAAGTAATGGAAGCTGTACTTTAATGGCATCAGAATTTCAGAGTTATTTAGGTGTTTTATCTATAAGGCAGGAAATATGTTGTATTGAGTTAAGAGCACTTGCAGTAGGCAGATGGATGAAGGATTTTTGCTGCAACTTCACCTTTCCATGTCTGTTTTTTGCTGCTGCTGCTGTATCACAAACACTGGCTCAGGTCCATGAAGATGCTTGACTACTTTGCTCCTGATGGTCTGAATTAGGCACCCAAAACTTTTCTGGGTCTTTGTCGTGTCAGTGTAAAAAAACCCAAAACTTTTCTGGGTCTTTGTCGTGTCAGTGTAAAAAAATGGGAATCCTTTGCCTACATCCCTAGAGAAAGGCAATTCTTAAAGGGACACTAAGCATGGCAATGCAAAGTAAATGATACTGGTAGCTCTCCGTGTAAAAAACCCCAAAAATATAGGCAGGGATTAGAAGTTAGATTGCTTAAAAAAAACCATTATTTAAAGTAGCAGGGGAGTAGAGGCTCTGGAAGACCTTGGAGGCACAGACCTGATCTGAAACTCGGAAAAAAACCCCATATCTATCCTGCAGGGTTGCCAGGAAGGTCTGAGGGGATTTATCTTCTCCATCTGAGAAGGTGCCCCCACTGCTGAAACAGTTCCTTGCTCCTGTTTCAAGAAAAGGATTGCTCTGCCTGGGTTTGATGCAGAGAGGTGGAGGCTTGAACATTTGTGGCAGTGGTGGGGTCTTGGAGATGCCATAAGAAAAGTCAGTTCATTTTACTTTTCAAGACCTGGACATTTAAATATACAAACAAACCCCATACTGGACAGATATTTCATTTGTGAAGTTAAGAGCTCCAGACTTAGGATATTTTGGAACTCCACAAGATTCATCCTTCTGTGCCATGACTGATAAATGGCCAAAGGGTGTGTGAAGAATGTGCGAAGGAGGATTAAATCGACCAAATAAAACCCCCAAAAAACCTGATGACTAAACTATCTACTCATTCCTATACCAGAAATGATGAGAAACAATTTCCAGGCTTCAGGTTTTTGGCTTTTTTGTTGGTTTGTTGTTTTTTTTTTTTCCCCACAAAAAAGCTGGATATAGTAAAAATTCATTATCTTATCATAATTATGCAGTTCCTCAAATGATGAAAACCATTTCTAAAATGATGTGTTGATGCCGCAGTCTTTGAGACTTGCCACTGTGCAGGGATGCTGGGTTGGTTTGGGCACAGCAGGCTGAAATGGCGATCAGTTAGCCCAGGAAAAACCCACTTACAGAAAAATGGATCATGCAATCAGAGATCATGTCATAATGAATGTGCACAGGGGGACAAAATTAACCTTTGTGCCATGGCATAGACTTGAGGCACTTGAGTGCCTGAAGGATAGCAGGAGTCAGTCACTGGGGAGATAAGCAGCCCTGGGCAGCAATGTGCTCTGCAGGGGAGGGGACAGGAACAGTGGCATGCCAGGTCTCACCCCACTGGGAACGTGCAGGAGGGGACACTTTTACCTGTTCTTTTAACGCTGACACTTCTGTGCTCCTCCCTCCCTTTTAGGCTGTTTCAGCCTTGCCTGTCCCACCGTCGGTGCCCCTTCCCAGGCTCCCCTATTGCCAGCCTTCCCGTGTTCCTCTGACATTTCACAGCTCTGGCTGTTATCACTAATGCGATGGAGAAATGCTTTGGTGATGCGCGGCCGGGTCATGCAGGGGTGGAAAGGGGGAAGGGATGGGAATTCTGTATTCCTGTGCGGCCAAGCACTGTGGTTACTTGTTTGCACGTTCTCAGCGGGGCCACGGAGGTCCCAGTGGCGGAGGCGATGCTGGCCGTGCCCCTGCCTGGTGCTGGCAGGGCTGGCACCATGCCCACGGGTGGTTGTGGTGGCTGTGCCCCCGTAGGAAGCGCTGACGATGAGCAGGCCCGAAGCAGGAAGCGGCGGCTGTGCGCCCCAGGCGTGAGCTGGGGGTGGCCCTTCAGCCCCCGTTCTCCAGCCCCACCACATCCCCTCTCCCCCTGTGATCTGGGGAACGAGGGGGTGGCTGTGGGGGACGGGGGGCACAGGCCTTCTGCTCGGCATGTGGGGCGCTCCAGCTCTGGGGAATAAGCTCCAGCAGCGTGCGCTCTGCAGTGCCACTTCAAAGCAGGCTCTGGCAGCGAGGCAGGGGATTGTCTGGCGGGATTAAACCACATTGGAACCATTTTGGAAAGGGTTTGACTCTTTGATTCTTTCGTATACAAATCTGACATCAAAGCCAAGTCCTGGTGTCTGTCAGATATGTCCTTCATCCCTAGAAAGAGATAAAACAGCCTCCTGTCAGTCAGATAACACGATAATTAGACAGCGTGATAATGCATTTATCCTGGTGCTTACAATCCTTGATCATATATTGCAATTATGTATACAGGCCACAGCAGCCAGTGTCTTTAATTATAACCTTGATGGCAAAATGATAGGAAGCAAGAGTCTTCCTAAGGGTAGGAAAAAGAGGTTTTTATTTCATTTTTATAGATCCTCACTGAACGTAATAGAAGGGATTAATATGAAAGCCTTTGCCAGCGTGTTTGTGTGACCTGACAAACGTGTTTGTAAAGAAGCAGCAGTGTGTGGCTACTGCATTAATATAGGGCAGATATTAGAGCAAAATGAGATAGGTACTAAACCAGATAGAAACACCAGCACTTCAGTTTGATGTTAGTCTGCTGCCCAGAAAATTCACAGTTAAATGACTACAATAATCTTATTGAGATTTTGAAGATAAATAGCCGACTTAAAGATTTCTCATTCATTTAGCCAGAAACTTCTTGGTTGCTTTGCAAATATCAGCTAGACAAAAACAGATAGGTGATATTATCCCTCTTGCAATAAACTGCCTCTGTACCAGACTGGACAAGGCTCCTGGATCAGGAATCTGATTTTTTATACCCAGTTGAAATATGGTTTTACTTGCATATTATTTAACTGCAATTATATTTTTGAGTTTATCATGCATTATGAAGCCCTTGACTAAAATAAATTAAGCAAATGAAGGCAGGGAAGTGGGGAGTGGTTGTAAAAAGTGTCAGTCTTAGAGTTCATAATTCTGATGCTTGGGTTTTTATCAATTTTCTACTGCTCAGTGTTTGGTGTTATGGAAAACCCACTGAGTGCTGCATGTCTGGCTACTGGTCCAGCTCTGATCCTCCTCCAAGTCCATTTCTGCTCTCATACAGAAAAGTGGCCATGTAAGCACATCCCTGGTGAAGGGTCATGGTGACCATGCTCAGGAGACCACCAGGAATGGAAATGCTAAAGCTTGGGCATCCCTGGCTCTCAGNGAGTCCATTTCTGCTCTCATACAGAAAAGTGGCCATGTAAGCACATCCCTGGTGAAGGGTCATGGTGACCATGCTCAGGAGACCACCAGGAATGGAAATGCTAAAGCTTGGGCATCTCCCTGGCTCTCAGGATTGAAGGACAGAAGCTTAGAGGAGAGACTTCAAGTGAGCATTTTCCCATGGGAAAACAGTCTTAGCTGTTAGGAAGTGCTGAAACATTATGGAGTGACAATCAGGCCCTTTAAAATAAGATTTTAACATTTGGTAAAAACGGTTGCTTTGGGAAAACTGAAGTGTAGATGTAATCGTCTGGCTACAGAAGGTGACTAAATCAGTGGTACTGGTGTTAGAACACAGACTTCCCTTCAAACACAAATTATGAGCAGGACAAGGATAAACCTTCTTGGCTGTGACCATGTGTTTGCTTAGGAATTACCAGCATGGTGATAATTGGTGTAGATTGTTTCTTGTTCTTCAGAACAGAACTATGTGTTTATCCAATTCAAATGGTCCCTCAGAGGTTGGGGGTAATTCTCTGCATCTCTTATTTCTTTAGGGCCTCTCCAGTCTCTCCTTATGCCACTGCAGGGCTTTCCTCTACAGCTTCCCCTTAGGCCCTTGCCAGCAGCAGTGTCCTCCAGCTTATCCTTAGTGTCTTAGACACCCATCCTTAGTGTCTGAGCAATGTCATTCCTTGTTGTCAGCAATCCCAGGTGCATGGCATAGTTGGGAAAGGAGGCCTTTTTGGCAGCTGAGCCCCTACTACCCCTGTGCCCAGCCCAGACTCCCAGGAGCTGACTGCTGAAGTCATTTGCTATGGCTGCTTGGTGCCTGCATGGTTAATAAGGCTTGTGCAGAGGAAAACCCATTTCATATTGAAAGGCCAGGAGTTGGACCCTCGGGATATTGGGACGAGACCATTGATGGTCCTGTGGCTCTTCTGCAGCAATCTTTTCCTGCTCCCATCTTTGCACCCTAAAGCACCAGCCAGCATGTCTACAGAACCTCAGAGGAGATAAAGATTCCCCTGGAAAATTGCCATGGAAATTCCTCCTCCAAAATTACAGGATTAGTCTGCACTGGAGAGCCATATCCATGCAAGGGAAGAAGCCACAAAGCTTTTCTTACTTCTGCTACATGCTTCACACGTCCTTTGGTGGTTGGTGTGAAGCATTTTCTGCTAGGATTTAATCATACTGTTTTAATACAATATCTAAAAGATACTGGCTGCATTATTTATTCACATAACATTTTCATTTTTAATAGAGGAAAATGAATTATGTATAGTGGAAAAGAAAAACTTTTAAACCTCAGTGATTCTTTTATGTCACAAACCGTGTCTTCATGCTACTGGGATCCTAGATTAAATTTTAAAAATCAGCTGAAATGGGACACTTTTCAGAAGTCAAAAAACCAAATGAAACCCACAACAATCAGAAAATATTTCTCTTGTGGGAGAAAACCTGAAGCAGACATTACAAACTCCCATTCTATGAAAAGTAATGATGGGAATTGCTTAATTAACTACATGTTTTGGTACATTATTGTTGACTCCTTATTGCAATATTTAAGTGTCAAGTGGATTCAACCAACAAATATCACTTTGTATACCATATATATGTGTGTATATATGTAAATATATATGTGTGTAAATATATATATATATATATATGTAAATATACATACATATACATAAAAGCAACTGGTAAATGCAGTATTTCATGTTATAAATCACCCTTCCAACCATCCCTGCCAATAACACCCAATGCTGAAGATCTTATAGAATATTCCTCTGGCTGTGGGTGTTGCCTTGTGGTCATGGCCCTGTGGGGATGGATTAGCCTTCAAATACCTGGGCTCAGGAGCTGCCAGGAGAGCACCACATCTTCGGATCTCACAGTGTGGCAAGGGGATATTTATCAGTAGCTTCCATGAGGTTAGGAATTGCCTCATGAATATTTACATGTGGAAAGAGATAAACTGTGCAAATGTATCCAGGACACCCATTTACAGCTCTGGTATCTCCCTTGGTTTGAGATAAACAGGAAGCTCCCAGAAGACAAGCTCTGTTCCTGGTGGAGGACTGAAGAGTGAGAAAACTAACACGTGAGAGTGCTGGAAGGAGACTGGGGAAGGTGTTAGGCAGGGGATGCATTTCCACTGCTCCTGGAAGAACCAGAGGAGGAAGAGGTAGAAGCCATTGCAAAGACAACAGCGGATTTTGTCATGGCTTGAAGCAGCTGCCTGGGGTATAAGGGCATAGCTCCCAATTGCTGATCTACAGACGATATAAAAATAGCAGTTGAGTGATAATAGCAGAGTAAAGCTGGGCAAGTGTTGAATTAGGGGGCTGTAATTCCAACAAGGGCTTCCACATGACCTAATAGACAGTAAGGGTCCCAGATGGGGGGGAACTGTAGCTCACAGCTGCTGACTGGAGTTTTTAATGTGTATCCCTTCTTTTTTGCTTGTTGACCACTTAGTAGGGGCAAGCTCCCACTATGCAATTAACTCCAAGCTGCACAGCACCAGCTGAAAGAAGGTTGCCCTATTTTACTTGACCCAAAACTAGCCAGATGTACCTGGCACCTCGTGGGCCTGTGCAGGACCATTTGCTTCATTCCAAATGCGCTACATCGTGGCTCCATGCCTATCCTAATTAGGAATAATTAGCTCAAGCACTGGTGCAGCTGTGCAACTTCTTTTGTCAGAGCTTCACCACATCCCTTCATTACCTCAGCTTTTGCACTGATGCCCCGCAGTGTCCCGTTTTGCACTGTGGGCTCTTCCATGCACAGCTGGGGATTCGCTCACCAAAGCCGTTCTGCATTACTTGGTGTTGCTGGGAGGAGAGCACGTAACTCTCTGGCTTTTTGTTCACAGCATCCCTGTCCTCTGCCTGAGGCTGGAGAGTCTGGAAGGGGCCAATTCCACATCAGAGCCATCTGGTGAATCCCAGTAAACCATCAGACTCGTTACCTTCACTGGTCCTCCAAGATGGATCACATGTGTTCTTGGAAGTCACCGTATTTGTATTTCATTGGAGATGAGAAGGATTAAACAAATAGCAGTGGTGGTTTTCTAGTCCTGTAAGGAGATCTGCAGATGCTTTTCCTTCATCTGGGATCATGTGGCTGTCTCAATTAGGCATATATAGTAATAACCATAAATCATTCGAGATCAGGACCTGTCTCTCTTCCAGTTCCTTTTTCCAGGGTACAGCCTATCAGTTGTCCCGAAAAGCTCCAGGTTTCGCTCAGCACCGTGTGAGCATGTTCCACCATCCCTGGGGGCCCCTGAAGGTGGAAATGCTTTGGTTCCAGTGGCTGTTTTCCCAGAAATACTTTAGGTATTTCCTCTTCTCTCTGCAGTCCTAGATTGCAGATCCTGTCCTATTTTAACTGCAGTGTTTTGGAGCATCTCTACTCCCCTGGATTTCTCTTTCCCACTTGTTGTTCCCCGATGCCCGCTGTGTTTGAATGCACTGTTTTTGTTTAGAGCCTCTCTTAGCAGCATTTCTGCCACTGCTTTTTGAAACATTTTTTCCCAAGCTGATCTGAGGCTAAAGGGTCAGACATGAGGAAGAACAAATATTATTCCCATCAGAAAAACCATTCCAGATTCCAAGATGCATACACTTGGATTTTATCGTGTGCACATCTTGGGCATGCTGTGATTCATCAGGAAAAGTTCTGCCGGTGCCGTGCAGCCTCAGGAAGGTGCCAGGAACATCAGGAGGCTTCACAGTTTAACAGCAGATACCTTTGGAGGGGCATTCAGAGAAGCCAAGAGAAGGCAGTGGGGGAGCAACTTGCTGTGTATTGAGGACTTAGCTGGAAGTGAGGGCAACTGGCAGGAAGTTGTTCTCTAGAATGAGAGCCAGTGATGTCCATCAGCTTCCATGAAGATGGTCAGCCCTTCAGCAGATCCTCAGGAATGGCACTTCAGAATGGGAAAGGACTCCTCCTCAGAGCTCTCCATTTTCTCAGACTTCCTTTTACATCTGTTTTTTGCTTTAGAAAGCTTCAGTAGCTAAAAACTCCAAATCTATTTCAACAAAGAACACTAAATGAAAAATAGTCCTTGTTGAGATTTTGAGTTTTATCCAATCCTTACTGGTGTAGACGTTTCATATTTCACAGGGCAGGAATGTTGGGACAGGCAATTTTGTTTGGCTACAGAAATGGGAAAAGAAGGTTTATGCAGGTGAGAAAAAGCGGATTTTGAAATCAGCTATCTGGCATCTCTTGCACATCACTGGGTAGACCTCTAAGCAAAGAGGAGCCCATCTGAACTTCACATTAACTGGTCTTTAATGTAGCCCAGGTGGGACAGTGGGGGTTACAGCAGTGCCAACATGACAAATCAGGGCTTTCAGCATTTCTTCAGTTGCCTTTTCCATATTTCTCAGTTTTAAAACAAAATTTGTGTTTGAATCCCAAGCAAACATGACAATATCACTTAATCGCCTTTCTAATCATTCCCTTTAAAAATTCTTTCATTTTGTCCCCCAGCCAGGAGAATTGAGCTATAAATCAGCTTAATGCTAATTCTTCTTACTTTGACAAGGGCTGATTAAATTCATACCTCTTTGAATAAGCTGTTAAAAGCCACAGTTAATCAATGTTTTGGCTGATACGTCCTCATTAAGAAATGTTGTTTTTTGCTGAGAAATAAACCACACTCCTTAAAAGCACGCACCGATTTGCTTTGGGATCTTCGTGGGGGCCAGGGTACTTACACAGCACATAGTTCACCTACAGCTGTGTGAAGTGGTTTATTCTGCTGAAAATGTGCTTTGCCTGTGACTCTTCTCAAAAAAAAAAAAAGGATTATTGCCCATGGGGCATTGTATTAGCAGGGCTGAGACATCCTGATTCCAAACAGTCATTAAGCAAATCAGAGGTAATTTATACTGTGGTGAAGAAACTATTGCAAAGCCTGCCAGCTGTCTGGCCCTTCCAGTACGGCTTCAGACAGGACTTTGAAGGTCGGTTCGGGAGCATTTCTCTTACACCGTGCTGTTGTTGTGACTCCAGGACAGTCAAGTTCGGAGGCAGGCCCCAATCCAGCAGAAATTCAAACATCTGCATAGTTTTGAGCATGTGAGCAATCCCATAGAAGTTAACGAGGCTACTTTAAATGCTTAGAATTAGGCATGTGCTTAAGAGCTTTGCTGGACAGAAGCCATGGTAAGAACCAGCCCCAACTGTGACCTAAAATTAAAACTGGAACACTTTAAAGATTAATTAAGGCCTTGTCTACATGGGAAAAATTCTTCATTGTGGCATGGGAAACTTTCTTCTCATGGCGTTTGTGGCCCAACTGGATTCAGACCATTTAAAGTGGAGTCGACTCTTACGAGGTTTCCTGACCACACTCAGGAGGAGTGGAGAGTTTGGAAATGCACCCAATCTTTGGAAGCAAATCTTTCATTTCCCAGTGCATATGAAATTTGTATGCCTTCACAGTCAGCTTTATAATAGCATCGTCCTTTCAACCCTTGGGAAAATGGCAGAGCCATTCAAGTAGCCAGAAAGCAAATAAACAGACACACTGCACTCCTCCCTTCTTGACCACAGCTATTGAATTCCCTGAGTGCCGCAAGCCGGAACCATTGTCCTTTTAAAGCCTAGGGATTTGAGGACTTGGAATCTGTCGATCTCATTCTCTCTCCCAGAAGACATCTGCTTCAGCACTCCAGAGGGGCTGTGGAGTAGACATGAGTTGCACTCTCATCGGTGTGTTGTCCCTTTTGTGTTCCAAAAGGGAAGGAGTGGGGATTGGTGTGCATGACCAGGCCATGATGGAGTGCCAAACACGTTTCAGCACAGCACTCCATGCCTGGGGCACAGCATCTGCCTGCAAACCCAGCCAGCAGGGAATGAGGGGCAAACAGAGGCCTGTACCTCTGAGTGATGAAAAGTTGGTTTTGGTCTTGGATATCAAGGACCTCGACAAATCTGAATGAGAACAATGTTGTATGTGCTGGTTTTAGCTCTCCTGCTGTTTTGGTTTTTGGCTTTCTTTCTGTGGGAGGACTAGACCTGGGTTTGAGTGTCTTTGTAAAAGCTGACGCCATCTTCTTCACTATGGCACAGACATGGAGCCTTCTTCCTTCCTGTAGGTAGAGGAGCACTGTGTCATTGCTTTTGGAGAAATGATACGCAGATACAACTGTAACATTCAAAGAAAGGCGGAGTTTTTAGGGACTCAGCATCCCTTCTGGTTTGACTACACTGAAGCTTTGTTTCCTGGAGTCCAGACTTTTTCATCTATATCACAGCAGAGCTGAGCAAATCTGCTAGCCACCCTTCACCTTTGGAGACCAAATATTTACTTGTAGGTAGGGCAAGTCATCCTTCAGCTGAAGAAAATGCTCAGTCTGAATTAGAGTCAGCTCTGCTGTGGCCTGCGACTGCTTATGGTAGAGAAGAGGTCTCTGTGTAGCTGAAAGTGTATGCATCTCTATTTCCAATATTTTTATATTCATGTTTTAAATTTAATTTCTTTTTGGCTCCTAATTGCTATTAAAAAGCCAGCTAGTGAGTAAATAGAGAGAAACAATGAAACTCAGGGCTCCTGTGCTGCCTTGCATTTATGAAGTTCAGCCCGAGCAGTAATTAATCTCTGCTGGCTTCCATGTGTGTGTAAATCTCCAATCACTTTGTACAATTTTGCCCACTAAATAAATGGGTCTCAATTGTGCCATTGAGGCAGGGCCTCCTCGGAGGGTTGGAGGTGGCCCATGGAGCAGTTTGCTGTGAGGTTACAGAGGATTTCTTCCTGCTTTTCATCCCAGTAGAGGATCACACCCCCAACTTTTACTGCAGACCTCACGCAGCTTCCTTCTGTCCCTAGATCTCCTAGAGTAAAGCCTGGCTGAGAGTTATGTGAGCCCTTAAACAGCCCTGTAAGGAGGCAGAAGGGCTCTTAAGGCTTCCTTTCCACTGTGCACCCACAGCTCTGCTGCCTGCTCCGAGTTCAGATCAAGCCTTTCCACCACCTCCTGCACCTTTTGTCTCACCTCCAGCAGGTTTTCTGAAGTGGAGAAAACCTGAAATCACTCAAAACAAAAACCAATTTTTTTCCTGGCTTTCATTCCTTGCCCTTCTGACAGTTTGCTTGCATAAAAGCTAGGGAGAATCTGTACCCAGGGATACTGAATTTATGGTCATTTAAAGAAACCAACCTGCCTGGTTAATTTTCTTTTTTTTCAGTCTTAACAAATCTGTTCCTTAATGCAGTCAGTGACTTGTAGTGCAGTTATGAGGATTAATGGACCAGGCTCCCAGCATAAGATAATGGAGATACTCCAAAAAAACAGGCAGCTCGTGGGTTTTTCCTCTGTAATTCTAGCTCATGTTTGATGGGCTAGAAAGTTGTGTACAAAACACAGCAGGTTAGAAAATGATATATTATTTGTTGCTGCTGTTGTTGTTGTGATTCTCCTGTAGAAAATGACAGTGTTTCATTCAAAATTACAAGGTAAAGATTAGTGAAAACCCCAAAAACCCCATGTACTCTCAAGCCATGATCCATTTAGGCCGAAACATTGAAGATTTGGAGTTTCTAATGAAATGAAAAATATGGGCACAGATAGATGAAAGTGGTCATGCTCTGCAGATGTTCTCATCTGGTTTAAAATAAATTATTTTAAACTAATTCTGGCTAAATTTTTCAGGCTGATCAATTAATCCGTTGTTAAATGGGAATTGAGGTCACTGGTATCTATTCTCATGCAAAGTTACCAGGACATGTAGGAAAGTCTCCCATCCCACATGGGGCTATAAATAATGGAAATCAACATCAAAAGGAGAAAAATGAGTGAGGCAGATTTGTTTATATAAATGGTTACACCCAGCATTTTGAAAAATAAATATCCTGCTCAGACCCAAAAATGAATTACAAGTTAATTGGAAACAAACAAACAAACAAACAAACTAGCATAAAGAACTTCACAGGTATTGAGGATTAAAATCTAAGCCTGTCTGAAAAGGAAAGGTGGATAAACTGGCTTGGGGAAAATAAAAACCCATGTGAACCTTTGTGTAAAATTCCAGTTCAGCCAAACTCAAATCTTTTAAGGTTCAAAAAGACCTTTTTGCTTTAATTATCCCAAGTGTCTCTGTTCCCTGGCTCAGGATATGACTAAAAGCCATGAGAAGGTTGGTCATGGAAATCTTCAGCTCTTTGTTTGGTGTTATGCAGTGTTGGTGCCTTTCAGCAACTGCTTGTTTTCACATCCCTGCCACTGGCCAGGCCACTTTCCCTAAAGAGCAATTTCTCCGTGGGGCAGATGCCCAGCGCTGCCTCTCCAGTGGGATTCCACGGCCACGAAGGAGAGCAGCTCCAGGTGCAAGGAGGCTGGGACTCTCAGCCTTTGGCAATGCTAAACCAGGAGGTTTTTGTCTCATGGGAGATGTAAATGACACCCAGGTTACAGCCACAGTCTCAGTGCTCAGGTTAGCTCTGCATTCACTGGGCTGTGCTGAGCTGTTCACTCACTGCCAGCCACAGTCCAGATGTAGGGGCTGCAGGCTCCACCAGAAATGGGTGGGAATATTTTGCAAACCAGGGAAGACTTCTACATCTCTGTCACTGACCTACTTAGCAGAAAAAACCTCAATATTAAAATGGAATTAAATGGGTGCACCTTGACCACAGTTAAGCAACACATTTAACCACATATGTCTGAAATTAGCTTTTTAATGGGAATTAGATGTTCTCAGTGAGTGGGACTTGTTGGAACACACAAGGGTCTTCATTTATGACTGGACACAGGTATCTGTGGAGTGGAACAGTTGCAGGAGGGTGTGATAGGGCTTTAACTTGTTTTCCCTTTGGTGTTTTTCCATAGGGACAAGCAAAACACTACAGCAGAGAGGACTGGTTATAAATACTTCATCAAATTATTCAGCCTTCTAGTTTCAGAACTTCTTCTGACCAGACATTCATTTTCCCATTTTTTGGCATCACCTTGAAATTATTGGATCATTTTAAATGAGAGGGGGGAAAATGTGTTTCACTCCATGTATCCCTTCTTGTTTCTTTTGACTCTCTGGTACCAGTGATACATTTTGAGTTGTTTGGGTCACTGGGTGTTGCTTCTATTTCTTGATTGAATCACTGTAACTGTTAAGTGTCAGAATGAAAGAAATCAAAGGGATTTAAAATATCAACACAAACTTCCAGGAAGGATTTGCCTGACTGTTAAGTGAAAAACATGGCACTCTGGTCATGAAAAATGAGAAATAAATTCACAGGTATGAGTCATGTTGGAAAGAAAAATTGTAAACTCAGCCTGGAATATTGCTGAGGCAAACCTGTGAGTGTGGGTCTCTGTGGCTGCTGTTCAGTTTCCATTAAGGAGATTTGGTTAGATTTTCAGTACGTGTCAGAAGCAGAAAGTAAACCTTCATCAGGTGAGGATTTGCCCCCACATGTGCCATAGGAGTGTGGAAAGGCAGGAGACTGGGGACAGAGTAGCACAAAAAAACCACCAAAATCAGGTAGATATGACAACATTGGCAAGCCTGAAACCATATCACACAAACATAAATTCAAGGTTTACTGTGGATTTTGTGTGTTACAGTAAAGTTATGTTTTCCAACCCTGTATTTGTACTTACAGGTGAGTTTCCAAGAGCAACATTTTTAAAGGTGCAAGGACAAATGCACTGAAGTTTGAGTAGCTTTAAAAACATCTCTGCTTATCAAAAGGTTTTGAGTAGGGGGGCTCTGACACAAGCTTTTCAATATTTCATAATTCTGGAAAAAAATGAACCCTTCAGCTTTGCATAAAGGTCTCCATTCAGTTTGCACTCCTGTTTGGTTACCTTATTGGTTCACTTTTGGCCTTGACCTATTTGCACATCACTGGAACACTCTCCTATAGCTAATGCTACACATCAGGTTTGCAAAAATGGCTGCATTTGAGCACTCAGTAAATCTTCCAAGCAGCTCAAAGGTCAGATTGAAAGAAATATCTGAAATAACTCTCCAAAAAAATGAGAAAAGAAGAACACAGAATGTGAGCACCATAACATCTATTTCTGGCAGCCGATGCTGTTTTGTAGCTCTCTGCAAGGTGTGTCAGAATAGAGCATATGAGCATCTTTGAAATGAAGATATAAATTACCATTCCTCTGCTTTTCCCCCCGCCCTCCAGTTGTGTTGTGATTTGCTGTTCTTTTTCTTCTTCTTTCTGTTTTGATTTCCTCCACACTTTCTCCTTTAACTCTCCCTGCCAAGTGGGAGGCTGCCAAAATTGCCAATCCACCCTGTATATGCAGCTTTTCCTATTGGTTTTGCACAGAACCCTGGTCCAAAGCCCATCCAGTGCTGGGGGATTCTTTCCGTGTGCTTCCACGGGCTTGAGATCAAGTTGAGTACGGAGAATTTTTTCCAGTGTGCATCTTTGAGCTGTCTGCCCCACCTGTTTCCCACCAGAGCCTGCCACGGGTATGAAATGTAATTCATGGCTAATTATGGGTATTTACACCTCGACCTCAAAGCCATCGCTTCCACCTGCACGGCAGCCACGGGCTCGGGCAGCGGCGAGCGGGAGGGACGCGGGAGCAGCTGTGTTTGTTTGATCTCCTCGCTGCCAGGTCCCTGTGCTCGGGGCTGGGAGGGCGGGCGGAAGCTGCTAATAGAGGCAGAACTAAAGAAATATACAGAGCAGCTCGGTGCTCCCAAGTACACAGCCACTGCTGGAAGGAAAAGAGTGAGAACAAGAGGGAAAAGCCCACGGAGGCTGCGGGAACGTCCGTGTAAATACAAACAGACCCCGCGTTGTGAGCGTTCCCTTTGGTTTCCTGAATGCTGAGAGAGCTTGGCCGTAGGCTTGTGCTTCTTCCGGAGGCTGGGGATGGCAGCGTGACAAGGAGAAGGTGTTCCTGTGAACACCAAGCCTTTCTGAGTGAGGAAAGCCAGGGCCTCCCATGGTTCTGGTTAAGATGGTTTGAGACAGCAAACAAGTGCAAAACAAACAGGAACAGATTTTGTGGGGGATGTCTAGTGGGTCTGGAACCAAGAGGTTCCTTTCAGGTGTGAGACATGGTGGCTTTGGGGCTTGCTTTGAGCAGCCCAAAAGGGCATGAGGATGAAATATAGAAATGGTTGGGGTTTTTTTTCAGGGAAGCAGCAGCTGGGCTTCACATAACAGCCAGAGAGAGGTTTTTAGATTCAGTACTAAATACTGTTTGCCTCTACAGAGCATTCCAAGCAACTGTTGCTGAGAATTTCCACCCCTGTCACTGTCTGTAGGTACCTGGAGCTGCCCAAACCTGGCTTTTGTGAAAGCCAGAGACAATGGATAACTGAACCCCTGGGGGGTTGGGGACTATATTTTCAAACCTTGTTTGCTAAATAAGATTCCTAATCTTTGCATTTATAAACTGATTTTAAAAGTAATCTTTTCTGAGATCAGACTATTGAAAGTGCTCCAGGCATTGAGGGTGAGCAAAGAGGGACAAAAGAGAACAGGAATGGTCAGACTGGACCACACCAAAGGTCCAGTCTCCTGGACCCATCCAGTGTTTGTGGGTGCTCAGAGACCTGACAAACTAAATGTTTGATTGAGGTAGTCCTCAAGCTCACTATATAATTTTTAAATCAAATTGGGGAAAACTTTTGGTTACTAAGTACTGGAATATTGCCCATTAGGTTACACTGCAGCCTAAATGGTAATGAAAAGCAGGAAAGGGTTCTTCCAATCACTGTTTTAATCTCTCATTCACCAAATGTCACCAAAATGAGGCAGGAGTTGTTCTTTGGGTTACTCCTGCTTCTTTTTCACTAAGTCTCTCCTCTATCATTTTACATTTAAATATTCCTAGCAAGCCAGAGGAAAGAGCTGGTCATTATAAAAGTGAAAGAAAATAGTGAAATACATTGTTGGTTATGCAAATTTCTGATGAGCATATTTCCATTTAAATTAATATTTTGCATTATTTAGAAATGTGGATTTTCTCCCTTTTGTTTCCATTGTCAGAACCCTCAAATTTATCAAGAGAAATGCATTGAAAGAAAATACTATTTCCTTACAGTTTTGCATGGAGAAATGTATCCAATCAAAGCATGACCATGGTAATTGAATATCTCAGAGGGATCTAGTGGAAGTGTTTTTACCCTCCATATTTTACAGACAGGGAAGTTCAAAGCACTTGCAAATCAGGAACTTGTAGGAAAACCCTGCTGTATCCAACTGCCTGCTCATGCTGCCAAAGTGATGCACCTCAGTTCCCAAAATCAGAGGATCTTTGGGGACCTCTCTTTTGATGGAGAACAAGAGGGAAGCAAGTATCCCTCATCTTCTTCCAGGAAATTATGGACTCGTGATCTAGTGAGCACAGCCAGAGAGTCTTGTTACTCATCCTAGAGCCAAGTGGGGGCTCAGAAATCCTCAATTTGTCCTTTCTGCTTAGCAATCTGTGACCAGATCATGTGATGTCTGGTTTGGTGAAGGAAAGCTGCAAATGTCTCTTTTCTCCACACTCTTCCTGTGGTGTGACTTCTACAGCCTTGTGTTTCCAAAGCTCTTCTCTGGTGTCTTTTTTTTCTCAGTTACTGCCAGGAGGGAAGGGATCAACATGAAAACTCAACTGAGTGAGGTGTTCCGTGCAGGGCTACAGGTGCTGTTGGCATGACCTGAGATAGCTCCGAGCCCAAAAACCAGATCAAAGTGGAAATGTTGGGAAATACAAATGTACAGTCTGTTTTCTGACAACTTCACCCCACACCAGCCAGCAGCTCTGCAGCCAACACTATCAACACAGAGCAGGAGACACATCCCACACAGGCAAGCGGGGTCGGAAATAGCAACCCTTCACCAGGAATGGGTTTTAATCGGAGAGAAAAACTCAAGTAGCGAGTTGTCGAGGGATTTCAAGGGACTATATTTTCCAGGAGCAAAATTTAACTTGTGGCTCTTTTCTTCTTCTGTTTCTTTGGGTTGGTTTTTTTTTGTTTTTGGTTTGTTTTTTTTTTTTTTTTAAATAATGTTTTCTCATTGGCTGATTATGATCTTTCCAAAAGGGGAAAAAAAGGGGCCTTGCAGCACAGTTGGGCTGAAGGTCTCAAATTAGGAGTTATCAAGAATCTCCCTGTAGCCAAGCAGCTAATTCCAGTGGCAGAACAAGAGAGCTTCTGTTACCACACTGTGCTGAACTCCTGCTGCTCTTTCCATGACAGGTGTGGGCCCAATACCTGTTTTTCAAGGGTCTTACTTATATAAAAGTAAAAAGTTCAGGAAACTAAAAAATCTGAGTCACTGTCTGCTGAACTCCCAAATAAAATAGTTTTATTTTCCAACCAACCCAATTTTCCTTATTTAAGCCCAAGGAAAAGAAAGAAAGTAAAAAAACTTGCTTTGAACCCTGACCTTTGGAGGTGTATCCCCCCCTGGGTGATTCATCTGTTTACCTTAGGACAATTAAATGTGAGTCAGTTTAAATAAACTTTAAAAACCAAAGGAAAAAATACGCTAAAAACAGACCTGACCCCACCCCTTCTCCTACTAGGGACAAACGGAGAAGTATGAAAGAATGCAGCACAGATCACATTTTCAGGAAAATCCTCAGGAATCCGGAGTGAGGCTGCAAGTCGTGGTGAGGGGCAGGAGCTGGAAGGTGGAGCTGCTCCAGGATGGACTCTGTGGTGTCCCCACACTGCTACCAGCAGCAACTGGCCTCGAGTAATAAGCTAATGCAGGGGCCATCAGAGTCGTTAACCCCAATGCAATATAGTTAAATGCTTCACCTTTAGGCTACCAGTCAGTGGCTTCAAGGAATTTTGGTTCAGTAATGTCCTGACAGCTTGAAATATTTGGCACTGATAGCAGTGCTGCTGTCTGGGGAAATACAGCAAGGACCCAGGGGTTTGCAGCAGATAAAAACGGAGATAAAATCACCAGAGACTTATTAACTGAGGGAGAGGGGGAAGAGCAAGAACAGCCCCCCTCCGTAAATACAGCAGTGCTAAATGCTGAATGTCAGGGTTTATGCCTACAAGAGAGGTGCTAGCTGGAGGGCATAGCTCAAAGAGACCATTAATGGAAAGAATCAAAGCTGCTCTCCAGCCCTTGGAGCAGGATTTCCAGGGCTGTTAGCAGGCATGTGTCAGCTCAGAGACTGCCCAAAATGTGGTGGAATTGCACAAAAATAGCCCTGGCTTCGGGCAAGTTTTTCACTGACTTTTGGTTTCCAAGTTGCTCAAGTACCTTCAAATCCCACTAAGACCAGAGGAAAAAAAAGCGTGGGGAAAAGCAGGAGATCGTCCTACGGGTCATGTCGGAAGCGCCAGGCACTCTGTGAAATTCAGTGGAGCCCTGAGAAGTGGGGACATGGCTGAGGAGGCAAAGGCTCAAGCAATTCCTCACTGTTATTCTCTGAGTTCAGGCATCCCTCGGTGCCTCTGTGCCAACAGGGACAGTCACTCCTCCTCTCCCAGGCATCCAGAGGTGGCAGCAGGGAGAGGTGCCACACAGATTGAGAGAACATTCTCACCTATGTCAAAAACACACTTTTGTTTTGGAGGGGGGTAAGAGACCAGGCTGTTTTCTGCCAGGAGGATTTAAACCAATCTCAGGAGTTTATTTCCTCACATTACTGACCAAGTGATCTCTAATGACATATCATTTGTCTTAGGGGTTATACCTGCTAGACGTTTCAGTCCTGGCATTGCTCCTGGCATTGTGATGAATGGTCAGCCTTCCAGTGCCTAAAGGGGCTGCAGAAGAGCTGGAGAGGGACTTTTTACAAGGGCCAATGGCTTCAAACTCACAGAGGGCAGGTTTAGATTAAGAAATTCTTCCCTGTGAGGGTGGTGAGGTCCTGGCACAGATTGCTCAGAGAAGCAGGCGTTGCCCCATCCCTGGAAGTGTCCCATGCCAGCTTGGACAGGGCTTGGAGCAACCTGGGATAGTGGAAGGTGTCCCTGCCCTTGGGCAGGGCAGTTGGATCCAGATGGTCTTCGAGACCCTTCCAACCCATTCCACAATTCTATGTTGCATTTTTTTTTTTCTTTTGATCTTGAGATTCAGGGGGCACACAGACTCTCCTGGCTGTGGTCACCACAAGCTGATACTGGAAACTTCAGGCTGCAAGCATGAAATGGAGAAGTAATAGCAATCCACCAGCACTGGCTGAGGTTCTTCCAAAATGCTTGTTCCTCATCTCCTCACAGTGATCTCAAGCTGGAGAGGAGCTCTGAGAAAGTAAGATGAGAGAGGGAGGTAGTGGTAAAGAAACTGCATGAAAAATGGAATGGCTTCTCTCTTCCTCAGCAGGCAGGGATGGGATTGTCAGTGTCTGTAGCTGCTCCTTCCCCTGCCCGGGGTGAGCAGCCCTGCACCATCTGTTTTGGCACCTGTGTACAAAGATCACAACAGGAGCCAACATTTACAAAACCCAACATCATCCGCTTCTCGGATCATTGCATTTCAAGGAGTGCAACCAGACATCCCTCACAGTGAGCAGGTGTGCTCCTGAGGACCTGGGAGCAAGGAAATTCTGGAAATACAAATTTCATGGGGAGGAGGCTGTGCAAAGGCAGGTGCTGTTCCCAAACAAGAAGCTGAGCTGCCTGGCTGGGGCTTTGTGAGTGCCGGGGCTCAACACAAACCTGCCAGGCTGTTCGCTGAGCCTTCCCTGGGAGCTTCTGTTGGTTTCATGGCAGAGTATGCACAAAACACAAACCATGGGACCTTGTGAGGTAGAAATGCAGACTGCCTGCCTGGGTCTTCACTGGTGGAGAATATTTTTGGGGTTATAGAGAAGGCAGAGCTGTCTCATGGGGGAGCTGTGGATACTGGGAGAAACCTTTGGAATGAATTTTGTGCCCTTAGAATGTTTTTGAAATAAAAAATCTCTTTTGTGCAGACTTTCCACTGCTAAAAGCTTGCGTATCACTTAACTGAGCATCCAAAGCAGTGGGAGCACTGGGTGAGCTTGCTGCTGCTGGGCCCAAATGGATGTAACTGGGACAGCTGGCCCAGAACCTAAATCCTCTGCCATCCTGCTGTGCCAAACAAAAAATGTCCTGCAAACCGAGTCACTGTCATCGGGCATGACACAGGAGTCTAAACTGTAGCTTAGGCAAAGTCATTCATTATTTAGTGCATCAAGAACATGGAGCAAACCCACCTGTGTGTCCATAAAAATTACTCACACAGGATCCTGCTCACAAGCTAACTGCAGTCAGCACAGACTGATGGCCTTCGGGAGCCAGGTCTGTCCTTTTGGTTAGGGAAACAGGACCTCACTCTGCACCTCGGCCTGGTAAATGTTCCACAAGGCCAAACACATGGACTGTGGAAATACTTTTAAATCACAGACAAATCTAAGAAAATATCAATGAGCTAGCAAGAGATTTATGTGCAGGGAAAGGAGTAGGTTTGCAGTAGGATGCCGGTGCTCTCTAGGAGGGAAGTTGCCACAACACCGCGTGTTGTTGAGGCTCGGGAGTGGGTGTAAAGATACTATAGAACATTTCTGCTCCCAGAATACGCAGCTGGGGCATGCGCTGCCATCCCGCATCCCGCATCCCGCTCCCGGGAGCGCTCGGGCCGCGCCCGCCGCTGTCAGTAGATGGCGCTGTTTCTATGGCCTGTCCGCCCTGCAGCTTCCCAAGGGAACAGCCCCGCCGGGAGCGAGGAACGCGCGGGACCCGCTGTGATGGAAACCCATTCACCCCAGGGGAGAACCACCCGGTGCCCGCAAGACTCCGGGTCCCCCACGGGGTCTCTGCTCTGGAGCCCCTTGCGCTTGTGCTCGGGCTCTTTGCTCAGCGTGCACCCCCGGGAATGTGAACAGAGCCAGACGTGTGGGCCCATGCACAGCCGGCCTGCAGGTGCCAAGGTGATCACATGGGACTCATGTTTGGGTAGTGTCAAAGTGCCAGGGATCCCCAGGAAGGCTGTAAAATAAGATACTCGGTCTACCTCTGCATGTTAATGAGTTCAAATTCATCCCTCACCCTTTTCTCTTCCAAGCTCCTTTATGGTATTCTAAAACGATATAATTTGCTGTCAGCAGCTCCTTGATTTGTTTAGGCTCCACACCAGCATTACATTGGAAAATTATTTCAGGCTATTCGGTCATAGTCACTTACACAAAATGGATCCCAGCTCCTCGCTACAGGACTTCCAGTTCTGCAGGCTGGACAGCTTGCTGCTTGTGAGCACGTGGAGAAAAGGTGTGAGGGTGTGCAAGTGGATCAAACAGAGTCCTGGATTCCTTCCATGCTGTGTGGATTTATGCTGCACGTCTAGCAGAGGGACTTCCAGAAGGGTCTATTGTAACGTGGTCCCTCAGCATTCAGACTTACTGCCCCACATTAAAATAGTCAGCCTCTCCTAACTGGAGAGAGCATCCTGGGATTAAAGCCCAAAACAATTACTAGGCTGTTAGAAAACTCCTTTAAATAGTCCTACCCAGCCATTTCTTCATTAGGTAATGGCCAACTAGAATGCTCCTGCCTTCCCTTTCAGACCTCATCATTAATGACCTCAAAACAGGTGAGATCGGGGAGTTTGAAGGGAATTGCTTTGCACTTAGCAGCCATTAGGTCAGCAGAGCTTTACTGACACGCTGTGTGTTTACACAGCTTCCAGCAGTTCAAAAAGCCAAAGGAGGATCACAAGTCTATCTTCAAGCCAAAGGGGGAAAAGATTGACACAGAGTTGTAATCATCAGAGTCTGAAAAAAGCCTTCTTGTCTGTTTTTAAGCGTGTTCAAACAAGACGTGACTCTTTGTACAACGGGGCGCAGGGAAGGTGGGCAAATGCCATTCTTGTGGTTTAATTAAGGACCTCAATGAGGATCTAACAGATGCAGTGTGAGCCGTGCCTAGTGGGTCTTGCATGTGTGTCAGGAGGGAGGGAAAGGGGGGGGGGTACCAGGGAGGGTGGAAAGGGGGTGGGAAGTGAAGGACGGTGTGTGGCAGCTGTTCACAGCAAATACTATTCTAGCTCATGGCTATGTGTTCCAGCCCTGTTGGAAAATTACATCTAAATAACAGATCACGAAAGAGCAACCCTGACAAGGCCTGTAATTTAGTCCCAAGAGGAAATTCTTCATTCATCAACTGTACAAGAGACTAAATTAGTTCCCTGCTGGACGAGGCTTTGCTGGCAGTTTGCTCTGCGGGCCAGCCCTACCTTAGAGCAGGTCCTGCTGGGGAGTCACTCCTGCCAGGGGCAGACCCTCTCCCAGCCCATTGCACTGAGGGAGACACCACCCTCCAGGCCCAGGGCTTCATCCTCACGTGTGTTTTGGGGGTTGTAGGGAGTGACTGTTTCTGTCTGAGGCAGCTGGACAAGAGGGTTGCAGTGAGGGTGAGCACGCTTTGCCCCCTGCTGAAGTGTCACCCAAAGGCAGCCTGCCCTTCCCATCTGTGCTCCTTGTAGTGGGCTCTGCTGCTTGGATTAGAAAGACAGGGAAGGATGCTGTCCTGCTGTCGTGGGTCTGTCACAGCAAAGCTCTTACACAGCTCTTATGCAGCTGCATGTGCTGGTGCCAAGATCTCTCTGCTTTCTTGTGCTGTCTGGTCAAGGAGGGGGCACCCAAAAGGCCTCCTGGCTGGAACAGCTGGTGCAGCACAGACCTCCCATGGTCTGTGGGGCTCCATTCCTACACATACAGATGTGTGCACAGTTGTATTTCTTTTGATCATGGCAACAGCAAGTTTTTTAAAGTATTGACTCAGTTGATTTCCACTTAATGCTTCCCCTGCACACAAAAGCAAGGTGTGTTTAGTTTCTTTCTTTACAGGAATTGCTGTTTTTCAGGTGCAGTTAGCAGCTCTCCAGTTCCAGAGGCCTGGTGTGTGGGTGTGGGAGAATAAATCAAAGACACCCCGAACTGTGAGAGGTGTCCTGAGCAGTTAAACATGGCTCAATAATTTTCTTCTCTGTGCATTGAATCTGGTTCTGCCACTTTCACTCATGCTAAGAAGTATCACTCTCAGGGATCCAGCCTATTTGTATTTGGAACGAATGGAAACACCATGGGAAGTCGGGAATTCTTCAGGATCAGCCCCAAGTTGTAATAACAGAGTACATAAGTGCAAGAGGACTGGCTGTATTTGCTCAGAGAGCTGTGAAATGCTGTCCCTCTGCCTTAAGTTCCTGTGTTCAGAGACATTCTGCTATGCTAATGCAAGCCTAGTTTGCATGTTCAAAAGTTTATTCTAGATAATACTTTCTTCATCATTGTCTATAATGCCCAGTACTTCTACCCAGCATCTTCTTTAACCTATGGATCCGTTCCAGGTGTTTTCTGCATAGTAGGAAAAAAAATTACAGATAATTATGTATTATTTCTGTCAGACTGCTTTGTTTATGTCTGGAAATATAGGGACTTCTGTCTGCTTAGAAACAAGCTGGTCATCTGGATGCCTTTATTCTTATAGCTCTTGAGTCCTGTTTTGATGGTCTCGAGGTATTTGGTCACAGTGGTTTTCTATAGCAATACATCTTCCAGGTAGCTGCATATGGAGGCATTGTTATTTTTTTTTTGTTTTAAATTTCCTTTTTTCCATTTCTTTCAGTTTCACTGAGGGTTTTTTTTGCCTGGTGTTAAGGGATGTGAATTGTGCATGAGATGCTCCCCTTCCCCTTCCACTCTTTAGAGGAATGCTCCTGTTGCTTCCCCACTTACTCATCCTACTTGCACATGAAACACACCTACACTTTCCAAACTCTCTACCGAAACGTTTCTGCTGTTTGTCATTGCTATTCTTCTCCACACCCTCTTCTGAACCCATTACTGCTGTTCCTCAGCAATAAGGGTATGTTGGCAAATACAGTGAATAGCTTCCCCTTTGGTCTGAGAGGTAAATCAATATTTAAGGCCTTGTAGGATGTTTTCCTTTAGGAGGAGCAATACACATGCCAGTATACACCTTGACACAGCCTGTTTATTGGCAAAGAATGGTCATGACTGCTGAGCCCCAAACACAAGAGGAGCAAACAGTGGAAAGTCCTGTTGCTGGCAGGAGTCTGTCCTGCCAATCCTTTCTGAGCCACAGGGATCTCTGCTGTCCTGCTCACCATTGCTCCCTTCCCTGCCACACACCCCCTCCCAGACCTTGCCAAGCCGTGCTCACATGCATTCAGTAGCAGCTGTGTTATCCCACCTCTGCCCAAAGACTTGTCTCAGGATCAGCCCTTGGCAGGGATGGTGGCTCCTACTGCTCCCAGCTACCTCTCTATATAAATGACTTTCTCCTTTCACACACGAAAAAAGAGACATCTGACACCCGCTGGCTTTGTGCAGAGCTGTTATTTACTACAGACCAATGACCCAGTTGAAGGCAGCCATTAACTCACATTAAAGGGACCCCATTACTAGAATATGTTCAGTCTGGTTTTCTGTCACATCATTCTCCTTCTTAAGACTTTATTTATTTATTTGGCTTGCTGTACCAGGTAAGGAGAATTTTCTTTCAGCTCTTCAAGCTAAGTTCTTTCTGGCCACAGCAGTAACAGGGAATATGTGTGCCAAATGCAGATTTTCCATTGTGCTTTGTAGGAGGCATTACCTACCCTTGTCATCAGTGAATTTTTCCTTCCAATCTACCTGCTTGTTCTGAGTTTCCCTGTAGTCTTCACCTCTGTCAGTGATACTAAATCACTGTTCCCATTGGCAAATTTTCTATCTAGCTGCTGACCCATTTTCTAGGAAGGTATGTCTGGATGAAAAGATGCCATGTTTGGCTGAAAGTCCATTTGTGGACAAAACCATTTTATAGGATTGTCCTTTCTAGTGTTGAGGCTAAGCCTGGGGCTCTTCTGATGTGTAATGTGCTGTGTAATGGGACCTCCTCTCTGGTCAGATAGCAGAGCAAAGCTGTTTTGGTAGCAAAGTCTGAAGGAACAGAAGTGAAATCTCAGGAGACAGGAGGTGACCAGCTCAGCTCTGCAGCCGGGTCCCCCTGCAGGACTCAGCAAAGCCCTGCAGACTTCTCAGCCCGTTCCCAGTTCTCTGTCTCACAGGGCTCTCCTGAGCATTAACCATCACAGACACATCATCCTTCTTTTGTACTGAAAGAAAGACTCTTCAGTATGTCTACATGAGAGAACCCTAAATGAACAAAAGTGGCCTATGTGGAGCTGTGTGGCAGAGCTGCAGCACCAAGGATGAGTTACAGTGGCTGCCTAACCCTGACAACTGTGACAGTGCCTGCTAAATGCAAGGCATTGTTACTGCTACCAGCAGAGATGGCAACAAGCTCTCCTGTGTCCTCAAAGTTTCATTGCTTTTATATTGTCTCATACCTGGCAAATCTAACTGGTACCTTCTGCTGCTTGCTTTTTTTTTTTTTCCTAAAGTATTGGTTGGACTGTAAAAAATGTCGTGGTTTCAGCTGAAGGTCAGGCAGCCCACAAAGCACGGAAAGAGCGCTGCTCAAATTCAGTCCCTCACCACATTTATTGCACTGAACTCACTTTCCCTTTTGCCTTGGCCACTCAGGAGTAAATGAATATCCCATTCCATAAAACAGCAATCAAGAGCACAATTTTCACCTCCCCCTAAGAGTTGTAGAGTAATAGGGTGCAACAGCATTTTCACAGGGTATTTAGAGTGAAATGGTAAAGGCATGTTTTAGCTCTCAGTTGAGAGGGAGGAGCTGAGTCCTGGGATGCTGAGACTCATGCCAGAGGTCACATACCTTCTTGTCATGGTGCTGAGACCAGATACCCTAAGTACTGACCTCTGCTCTCTCCATAAGAGCACTCTTCCTTTCAAGACAGGAGCCGTGAAAGCTGATCTCCCACGGCCAGGTGAAATTGTCACCTAGCAGCTCCTTGGAAATATGAGTTATTCCTCTTGCTGTGAACAACTGACAGTAGGACCTGGATTTCATGCTGTTCTTTTGATATTAAAGTGAAAACAAAAATCTTGAGAAACTGTTGAAGCTGCTGACTCATAACCATACCCTTTACATGACTAGCAGCTTTCATCTCAAATTTCTTTACAGTGGGGACCAGAGGTTCTCCTCAAGCCCAGGCCTGAAAAGTAAGCACTGCTTGCTAAATGGAAGAGCAGCACCTTTAGCAGGCCCAGCCCCAGCACTTCCAGAGTGTCCCACCAGTGTGTGCCACCTCCTCCCAGCAGCAGCTCTGCAGGGTTACCTCAGTGACTATCTGTGGGCTGGCACATTATTTTGTGGTATGGCTTCACCTTGGGTTTTCCTCATTTGTGCAAAGAGTGACAGCCTCCTGGAGTGTAATTTACTTTATAAAGGCTGAAAAGTGCCCAGCTGGTGTCAGCTCTGGGCCCTGGCCAAGAGGGAGTTCATGAACCGGTGAGCTTGTAACTGGCCCCAAAGCCTGCAAAGTGCTGTGCAAAAACACGGCCCCTGAGCTCCTTCCTTGCACTGCAACCACATTTCACTGTTAGGAGACTAAAGTTTCCTTCCCTTCATCCTCTTCTTTTCATTCCAGGACACAGCTACACTTTTAACTGATTGCTTGAAAAGGGTTGCATGTCACCCTGAGGTGACATTTCTAGCTCAGAGCGAACAGACCATCGTCTGTGACTCATGCACAGCACTTCAGGGGCTTCCATAGATCTGTTCATGTTTGGATATTTGTTACTGGAGGATTGGACTGTCCCACAAGCAGTTCTCCAAAGGAATGTAATAGGAGGGGTGCTCCTGAGGAGCTCATAGTCCCTGCACACCAGGTGGACTCCAGCACAGTCGTGTTGCCTAAAATGAGGTGGAATGGGCTATGTGAAAGTCTGTGACAGCAGGAACTTGGAGAAAAAAAAATTCTGTCCTTGCATCTGACAATGTGACTGCAGCAGCCTTTCTTTCAAAAATCTCAACCTATGCAATAGTTGCAAAGGATAAAAGGGTATCTGTGGCCTTCCAGCTTAGACTGGAAGTTTCTCTGGGCAGCACTTAACAGCATCTAAACCTGTGAGAGCTTACTTCAACTTCTGGGTGGTAAAACAGCACAAACATGATTTCCTGAAGGGGATCTGAGTGGCTTATGGGGAATCATGTGTGGAGGGACTGGAGGAACTCCAGTGTTCTGCTGAACTGGGATTACTACTCTTTTCTCCCACCCCCTTTTGCCACACCACTGCAAATCTATGTAGTAAAAATAATAATAACTGAGGTCATGTCTAGGGTAGAAATGCTTTACTGTGTGTGCTATAATGGCAAAGCCCTCCCTGCCTGAACACAGCTACCCAGGGAAAGCTGTGCTTTGTATCCAGACACTGTGAACCCCCTTGGTCACCCAGCCTGAAGCCCAGCAGACTGACCCATGTGCCATGGCCACAGCTGCCCTCCCTGGCCAAAGCAGGGGTTTGGGAACACAGGAAGGCAGCCCAGGTCCCTCACATCCTGGTCAATTGAATGATCAGTGTGGCAAACAAATCCCCTCAGTAGCTTGAAAAAAATCTCAAGTAACTCATTCATTTTTTCAAGAGTTGCTATGACACAAATGCTTCTTTTAACCATGGGGAATAAAGGAGGTAACCATATCTGCTTGCATTTGAAAGACATAGACACCATGGACTTATAATTGCATGCACTCATGTTTAGCATCATTATCTTCTCTCATTTTATCTTTTTTTTCCATGAGAGCTTGCCCCACAGGCCTTTCCACTGCCAAATCTGTAGCATTTACGTTAGAGCACTTTAACAAGACAGGAGTTATGTGTCAGGATCTGCAGCTTGGATTGCAGTGACAGCTCTGGATGGATTGTGCTCTCCTATCTCCTTTTGTGATCCTCTGTGGAAAAGGGTTTTATTTGTAATAAGGCATGGCATGAATCAGCTATGAATTTCTCACCCAGGTCTCTGTTTTCTTCACACCTGAGGACAAGGGCCAGGATGTTTGGCTCTGCAGAGAATCCCAGGGTATTTAGAAACTCATGTCACTTGGATTTCAGGGAAGGAGGAGCCCTGTTGTTTTGGAAGCACTTGCACCATGTCTCTCCTGTGAGCTTGCTCCAAAAGGTTTCTTCATGTGGGCATGTGGAGAAGCTGATATTTAACAGAGAGCAAGAATAAGCCACCTTTATTGCTGATTATCTCAGATTCCCTTTTTAGAGGATGGATTATGGCATAAAATAGGGCAGTATTACTGCTGGTTGTTGAAACAAGAAGGAAGGGGAGAGAACTGTTCTCTTTTGTGGAACAAGGTAAGTTTGTTCCCAGTGATGGAAACAACTCAAGCAGACTTTCCTGTGCTCACGCTACTCATACCCTTTTCCATGGCCATAAAGCAAAAAGAGCTTTTTACAAGCAAAAAGGCAAAGGGCAAGGTGAAAGTTTTGCCAGCTGTCATTTTGCACTTGATTCCCTTATTTTCAACATCACTGTGTAAAACCTGGCTAGATAAGCCTATCATAAGCAAGCCTGTGTTTGCATGTGCAGGCATATATGCACTAGCCATATACTGATCCTCAGAGGCTTTGCTAAAGTATGGAAGGTTTGCCACAACATATCTTGCTTTTGGAAGAACAAATGGGCATACAAACTTGAGTCTGCTCCCAGTCCCAAAGAGCCATTCCTTTTGTCAAAGGCTAAGAGGATAAGGGGATGGAGTTCGGGTGCCAGTGCTGCATGACCTCATGGGTTGGGAATCGGCACAGACACCAAATGAAACTTCTCTCCCTAATCAGGTTGGAAATTGATGTTGAGATAACTGCAGTTTCCAGGATCTGGTTAGTATTTTAAGCCTTTCAAAAGCCAAATTCAGTTCTCATGTCTGCCCTTGCAACCCACTACGTCTTGCAGAGTAAATGAAATTATTCTGAGAATAAAATTTTACCTGACTATTAGTGAGTCCTTTAACTTAGTGGCAAAGCCCATGACAACAAAAGTAAAAATTTGGATATTTTTCAAATTTGAATACTTTTCCATTATTATTCTTTTGCTTGTTATCATTGATGAGCTTATTAGTGCAGTTTGAGAGAGAAAACCTGACAGCAGTTTGAGATTGCATTCATTTCTTTGCAGTACCCATGGGGATCTGGGGTTGTGTGGCACAACTAGGGATGCAGTTGGTCAGGAGCTGCCTCTGACAGCAGCCAAGGGAAACCATTTTTGGGGAGGTAAATGTGTAATAGGCACATAAAAACCCATCCCCAAAGCAGTTAAATGTGGATTCTATGCACTGAAATTCAAAGGTTTTATGCATTCAAAAGCTTTTGTTTACTTGCCATTTGTAGCTATTGTATTTCTATAATATTCCCCTTTGTATCTATTGTGTTTATTGTTTTCCTATAGATAGATATGGGGGTTTATTATTCTTTTCACTGTATTGATGGTGGCAATGTAATCGTAGGGTGAATAAGGGCACTACCTAGATTTCTGTTCCATAGAAAAGTATTCCTTTCAGGTTGTAGGCTCATTGTTCATGCTATACAGAAAAAAAAAAAAAAAAAGATAAATAGTTCCAGTCTACTTTCCCAGCACTGCTCCTTATTTTATATGCTTATATTATCTCCTCTCACTCATCTTCTCATTCATACAGTCTCTACCTAGAAAGTTACAGGCATTTGACACTGGTGGTGCATGGAAAGCTGTGCAGTCCTCTTGGAGTAGATGCAGGACACATTTCAGGATCTCTTCTTTTTTCCCTCCTCCTGAAATATGTTAGGCTGACATAAAGCAACTAAATGTTTTTAGGTGTTAAGCTTTAAGGTGTGAATCAGTTTTAAGGGAAATTATGCCAGGTTTTTACATTTTCTTGATGTTATCTTCATAGGCTTTGGAATTAGGAAGCCTCCTCCTAACCACCAGGAACAGGAATATCTATTTCTGCTGCCAGAACAGCAGGACAATGCTGACACTTGGGCTGCAAAAGAGAGATAGTCCTGAATTTCAGACCAAGCCTGGGATAAATTGTATAAATTAATTTGGGTTAGTTTTCAGGTTTGGAAATGTATTTTTTTTTTAGTACAACTGTGAGCTCAAGAACAAACTAAAGTTAGATTTAATTGTACCCATGAACAACACACGTACACTTATGTGTATGCATGCGCTGCCCATATGTGTGTGCCTCAAAATGAGCCCAGTTTTGAAAGTTTTTTAAGGACTTCCCATCTAGAGAAAGCAAAATAAATCTAAAAGGTGCATGAAAGCAGCAATCACTAATAAGCACTATCAGTGATGAACATGCTTCTTCATGAGCTCTGCAGTGTCCACAGCTCAGAGGAGCTACTAATGAACCTTATCTTTGCATGAGATAATGGTTAGGACCAAAAAGGGGAGGCGGAGGGGAATTTGACCACCCACAGAACAAATACTATTATCAAAGTGCAACTTATGCCCCAAAGCAAACTTACTTGCTGGAGTGACATTTCTTCTTGGCATTTCATCATCTTTGCTAGGTGAGGATCTTTAAGGAGGAGGGGAAGAAGAGAGGGAGGGAGAGGGGGGAAAAAAATAGCCCAGCTGACATTTGAAGCAAGTAAATAACCTCTGCGGGGAGGCAGCTGGAGTGCTGTTTCCACTCCTAACGTGTAATTCCCATGCCACTGGACATGGGTGGTGCAGAGCAGGGTGTGGAGGGAGGAGAGCAGGGCACTGTCCCCGTCCCTGTCCCCAGGGTGGGCTGGGGAGGCTCTCGGCAGAGCCGGAACTCGGAGATCAGCCTTGTCAGGTCATATCTCATCAACAGCAAGGAGCTGCAGAAACAGCAATCTCATTCCCACCGAAGGTGCCATCGCTTCCTGTGCGCCTTGGAACATGAAATCGGCTCAATTGAGTGAAAAAGGCAACAGGTCCTTGCACTGTTCAGCAGGCTGGGATTTGATCACCCAGGGCTCTTTGGAGAAGTCAGTGGTGAGCAGTGCTCGCTGCTTCAGAGGCAAAAGAAATGAACACTTCCATCTCTCTTGGAGGTCCTGTAGGGTTATGAGAGCAGTTGGTTTCCCTGTGCATGTTCAAAAGGAACATCTGCTTGTTTGTACCAGCCTAGGAATCCAGCTCTATCTCCCAGCATCTCTCGAGAGGACACGTGCTCTTATGAAGCAAAACATTGAAGGTGCAATTTGTTGCCCATAGCAGTGCAAAAGATGGAGATAAAACAAGGTGTCCCTGAAGGCACAGCACAGAGCAAATAATTTCTGTCTCAGAGATGGATAACCAGGAATAGCCCTGTCATCTCCCCATGAGACCCAGTCAGATCCCAGATCCATTTGGCATGGGGTTTTCCTGCCTTGACTGCCATGAAGCTGCACAAAACCAGTAACAAACACGTGCCAGTAGAAAACATAATATTTTTCTTCTGTGCTAGCAGATAAGAATGAAAATGAAGCTTAAGCTCTCAAAACACCATCAAAACAAATGTGAAATTAGGGTTATGCACAAGATTACTTGGAGGTATGTTTGTCTTAAACAGATGAGTATTAATTGTTGTACGAGCAGTAATTAAGGCTCAGCACAGGTGAATCTGAGGATATTCTGCAGGAATTGTGCCCAGTGGCAGTACAGTAGTGGCACCACTCACATTATTTCTGCAAAAATAGTGCCCTGTCAGCTGCAGCTTCACAGAAAGGGTGGCAGTGATGCTGCACTGAAGAAAGAAAAACAGGAATATATTGGTCCGAAAAAGAAAGTGGACTGGGAATTGCTGGTTTGTGTGCTTGGTACCACGTCTGGCTTCTGCCTCCCATTTTTCTGTGCTCCTTGTGGCCATGAAGCTGCTTCCCACTCCCCTATTGGAGATTTCAATAAGATGGGAATATCAAATCAAACTGAAATTTCTAGGGCCTCTTGTTGCCTTTGGATTGCAAAGCTCACTCAGTTGCTTACACTGTCCTGCTCATGTTAAAGGGCTGCAGCAGTGTGTTAGTGGCATGGAATGCCATTCTTTACCCTCCTCAGCAATGTGCTGCCATGGCAGTCAGCCCCTGGACTCCGGGGATTGATAACATTTCAAACCTACATGTAGTCCATATCCTAGAGCTCTTCCCCTGGGCCATGGCATGCCCTGTGGTCTGTGGAATGTTGTGAGCTGTGGCACAATGGCGTGGGAATTTGCTCACCAGTGGGGCTCACTGAAATGCTCACGGTGGAAATTGCTGCAAACCAAGTCCCCTCCATGGATTCATGCCCTCATCATGAATCATTCTTTACTTGAATAAATGTTCGTGATATTCAAAGGTCAGGACTTATCTTCCCCATCTTGTTTAAAGTACTGTTCTGTGACAGTTTTAGAGCTATTCAAACTAACCTTTAGTAGAAAATAGGTCTAAAACCTGGTAGCGTTCAGTGTTTGTTTTCTCTTTCTACGAAGCAAAAATGTGCTTATAAAATATTTTCAAGCTTTGCTAAACATTCATACAATTCTAGTTGTTTTCCATTGATTCTTTCACACGTTATGTTTGTTGTCCAAAGTGATGGTCGAATTGTTTCCCACTGGGAATATATTGACCCGCATGACTTTGAGAGAACTAAAGATCACTCTTCATCCCAATGCAAAAATCTCACTTTTCTCAAATAAAACAACAAACTCCACTAGTGTGTGGAAATACCCAAGAACTGAGCATGCCCCAATCAATGTAGAAAATGTTTTTGATTAGGAAATAAAAATAATGAAAAATTTGTTAAAGAAGGTAGTATCAACAAGGACTGTATCCTCCTGAGAATATTGTTTTAAAACATTGAAAGATTTTTTACTTCATTTGTTATGTCTGACAGATACATTTCATCTTCCACTATCCCAGTAGCTGCAAGTGTATTATAGCTTCAGAAAAAAATATACTTTCACTGGACAGCTTTCAAATTAATCTTGGACTGTGAGGAAATTGGGCTTGTTGCATTTCTGCAATTCTTCCCCCTTGAAAGGCAGCAATGAGGATATAATGAAACCCTCTTCATCTCTCTAATTAACCGTCCTGTGACCAAACAAGAGAGGGGCAGGAGTGGAAATACCCAACCCAGTTAGGTAATTGCTGATAATCACAAAGCTGCTTGAAAAACTGTAGGCAGAGGGCTCCGTAGCTGTGCGGCCGCCCGGGGCTGCGGGCCCGGTTATCTCCTCCGCATTCTGCAGCGGGCCCGGGAAGCACCGCCCTGCCGCGGCAGCGCGGCCCCGGGGCACGCATCCAGGCACCCGGGCGGGGAGAAGCCTCCGGGGAGCAGCCGTGGGAGCTCAGGAACGCCGGGACACGCTTGTGTTGCCGGCTCCGTGCTGACCACCCATGGGGCTGCCAAGGGGATGGGGAGCTCAGCTGGAACTGCGTGGCCCTGGTTCCAATCGATCCCACCCAGAGGAACTGGAGTGGCCGGGGATCTGTGTGCCAGGGATTTATAGCGCTGTCCGAGTGGTTTCCCAGGAAAGGAGGCTGTGTTTGCGTGTGTTTGCAGCCCGTGGTGTTGCAGTGGGACACTTGGCTCTCCAGGATGGTGGGACAAGGAGAGAGCTGGAGATCAGTTCATGGCTTGCGGCCAGCAGTGGCCAGGAACCAGATCAAGAGACAGACGGTAGTGCCCACTACACATGGTTAGAGTGAAGCAGCAAACAAGTGAGAATATCTTAAGGGACTCATTAAAAGAATGTCTCACTGAAGAAATGACTGAGGACATTTGGCATCAAAATAATTCATCGTTTTCTCCAAACATTTTAGATCTTCAGGCAGAGGACAGTATGCTCACCTAAAGTGGGAGTAACTCCGTAGGAGTTATGTACAGACATTCTGTAAATAAACACAGAAAATTACTCTAGATCTGTATCTTCCTTTTCATGTGCATCTTCCCATTTTCCATAACGCCATAACAGCCACACTGGGAGGAATCACAGCTGTCCAGAACAATTCTGCAGTGCCTTTAAATAATCCTGAAGCAGAGCTGCTAAACCACAGAGAGCTGAAAGGTTGGTGCCTTGTCAGCCGTGTCATTCTTTGAGATGAGCAGGTGAACCTTAAGAAAATCAACCCCTTCCCCATCATTTCCGAGCATTTCTGAGGAGCCTGTGGCACAGAATGAGATAGCGCTGATCCCAGTGAGGGAAGGAAAAACATTGTCCTCTGCGGAGTGGTATTGTACTGGGAATGGGGAGGCAGCCCTAATCTTCTGCATAAATCAGTGTGGTTGTTAAGGAGATCACTCTCACCGTGTTAGCCTGTTAAATACCTTTAGTCGAGCACAGAAACAACAGTGCTTGATGTTGGTGAAGATGAGAAAATACCAAAAGTAATAGTGAGGGGGGCTTTTTGTTTTCCAGCATAAATCGTTTTCATCGCACAATTGACTCAGAGTCACTTCATGGATTCCTTTATCTGCAGAATTCCTTTAAAGTTTAACAGTGCAGAACTAATTTTGATGACTCAGTAGCTCGAAAATTGTTATTTTAAGTGCTGAAAAGGTATTTTCCCTGTGGATTTTCTAGCGCTGAGGCAACGTTCTGAATGTTTTGACTGCTACTTTGTCTGACAATGTAAACAGACAGGAATAATTTAATGATTAACTCGTTATCCTTGATGCATGCCTTGATGTCTCATCTTGTTATTAACAGTTTGCCCATGTTTTGAAATATATATAATGTGAAGCAGAGCTAATTTTGCTCTGGAATGCTCTTCAACACCATTCCACAACTTTTTCCACCCACTGTCTGAGCTTGGTCAGCAAAGACACTCTCTATTAACATCCCAGCAACTCACCCAGGCACTTTTCAGTTGTATAAAATGAAACCCACTAATAAGAAACTTCATCAAAGAGCTTGAAAATGTGCATAAGTCCATCCTTGTTCAACCTACCACTATTTGAATATATGCCTAACTTTACTACACATTTGCAAATCTTGCTGAAAGCAGTGAGACTCAGTTTTGCTGGCTGTGTCCTTGAAACACTTCCTAGCACCACATCCTGCTTCTGTTGTCTTTAATAGTTACCTGTCTATCATTGCCACTTCCTCACACATACCTCCTCAAAAAGCCTTTTGCAGAAAATAAATCTTGGAAAAATTACATTTGACTTTGAGCTCAGGGAGAGCTGCCTTGTTTTCTGTACAAACTGGAAGTCAAAAACGAACAGAATGCTTTTGCCATCAGAGAGAATTTTTAATGCATTTTCACGCAGATTTTCAGTGTGGTAATATTGTTATGTGCTGCTATTTTTCTCTTTGCATGTCACATTTATGAGATGGTGTGCATGCTGCCTGTGAAGCACTGAACCCATTAAAAAAAAAACAAAACAAAACATTAATTTGTCACATTAGCAACCAAACAGCAGCACTAACAGAGCCTACACTGTGAGTGACCCCACAAGGCAGGAAAATCTTAAAACTTTCTTTTCCAGGTCCTTGGAAAAACATTTTAAAAATGTATCCTCTGCTAGTATTATATGAACTGATGCATCTGAAAGCAATCAGGATGTGAAAAATGGAAACTCTGGCATTAAAATAAGTAGTAAAATAACCATAGAAACTAAAATAGGCAAAGTCCTAGCACAGATCTCCATTCCCAGCAGATGGTGGTGTCAGCAATCCTTGGTCCTGACCTCAGCTCTCTCACTTCATGTGAATTCAGACTGGTGAAACAAATAATGGTAGCACAGTTATTGGCCCATTTCCTCCAGAAGCCACTAATAAAAAAATGCTTCCCCTGACATTTCCATTCTACACCAACCAAGCTCACAACAGTTACAGCAAGTTAGGGAAGTCAAATGAAAACAATGACCAAGCATGATTTAATTCCTGCCTGGCAACTGCCATCCAATGGCCATATGAAAATATTTAAAAGGTAGAAAGAGAAATGCCACTCAATTGTTGAGGCTGTGCAGCATCTTCTCTCCAAACACCTCGTGATATCAGCATCTGTTGCCAAAGCAGCACCTGCTCTTATGTTGTAATATTTCCACTTAGTGCTGCTCTCATGCTCTTAGGATTTCCCCTTTACTTTGATTTTCTTATAACTCAGGTTGGTTAAAATGTGTCCTTTGTGCATCTGTTAAATACCTGAATGGAGAGGAATAGGCTCTGCAGTTCTTTGCTGTGTGCAGACAGTAGCACTGCACCTTGTGGGTGGGATGGGGGTCTGACAGAGACGGTGCAGAATTCATTATTTTTTATTTGCCCTGGTCGACATTATCGAAAACTCAAAGTAAAAGAGAAAACTAAACAGGCAGTGCCAGCTCCTCCATCCACAAGTATTGCCTGTAACTGAGATGAATGTATAAATGTGGATATGCATCTATTTATGTTTGCAAAGTTTGCCCAAGCAGCCTTGATTGGGAAGCAGGAGTCTTGTGTTCCAAGAGCACTTTTCCGTGACAGATTTCAACATCTGCTGCAGAAACATGGAATCACTAAAGCTCTCCTGGTTTAAGATGAAACATGAAGTCTCGGCTATCTTTTGGTGAGAAACCATCAGAGACCTGGTGTCTTTTAAAGGACTTTAAAGGCACTTCAGCTTTGTGGGAAGTTTAAAGGAAGGTAAGCTGTGCAGGAACTGTGGAAAACCACATTCAGCACATCTCCTTCAGACACAAGCTATCTTCTCCAGTGTTAGGCCATAGGTAGAGTCTCCTCTCATCCCTTTTGCCAGGCTTGGGAAGTGCCCTGCTCTGCTTGGGAGAGGGATCTGGGCTGGGCAGGGGAGCTGAGGTGCTAAAAGCCAGCCGGTGCCAGCTGAAATCCGCCGGGAGCGCTCCCCCTCCGCAGGTGGGAAGATGGTCTGTCACAGACAAAGCTGGGTGAAAATGCATCTGGGGTAGCTCAGTGTTTGTTCTGGATGAAAATGCATCTGGGGTAGCTCAGTGTTTGTTCTGGATGAAAATGCATCTGGGGTAGCTCAGTGTTTGTTCTGGATGAAAACGCATCTGGGGTAGCTCAGTGTTTGTTCTGCGTGAGCCTCTGGCACGGCCCCTACTGTATTTATCCTTCCGCCCACCTACCTTCCGCAGAATGGGGATGTACTCAGTCACTGATCTTATCGCCGCCACGCTTTGATCCAGCTGGGATGTTAGGGCCTTCGGGAATTCCCCACGCTTGATAATGCCTGATAGTTACTTTTAAGAAAATACCAGCTGAAGGATGGGGAGGGATTCTTCAAATTCCAGCAGCTGAGTGAGTGGTGGAATTTATCAGGCATCTGAGCCAGATTTCCTTGGAAAGAACACATTTATTTTCAAGTGTCACATTTTCATTGTATTCAGAGAGCAATATCACCTAAGGCCAGAGAAAGCCAGTGGAACAGGACATTACTGGGATTTTTAATAAGCACGGGAGCTGGCCCTGATAAAAACGTTGTGAGACATATCCAAACTATGAATAGCTGAAGACTGGCTTTATCCCGAGCAGTAATTCATTACCCCTCCATGTTTAGCTTTTGAAATACCATCTCGAGAGAAACTTGACCCCAAGGAAATCTATTTCAGGAATGTGTGTGGCCCCCATCCCAGCAGGCTGGGACTGTCTTACCACCTTTATTGGTTTTTTCTCACCACCCTCCTGCGAGGTAGAGCCCAGCCATTACCCCGACTTTACCAAGAGCAAATGGAAAAATATTCATGCATCTCACGCCCATTAATACCCAAATTGTGGTAGTTAAGTGCCTTTCCCAAGGCTGAGGAGGAAGTTTGTGGCAGAGCAGGGTACCTGGTGCTCTCTGTGCCTGCCTGAACACAGGAGTAATTTTCTACCAGCAGGGTGTGGCTTCCCGCCCCCCAGTAGTAGCCAGGTTACAGGGCTGTCAGAAGGTGTGTGTGTGTTTGTTTGTTTTTCCATGGGGAGCATCAGGACAAAATATCCATCATCTCCTGAGACCAGAGGCATTCCTGAGTGAAAGTGTGGGCGGCTGCCATGTCCTGCTGTGGATCTGGGGAGGTGTTGGCTGTGGGTTGCTCCGAAGCTGTGTCCAGCTGGGCCCATGGCAGGTTGGGGCTTGCAGACTTGGAGGATCTTGCTGTGCCTTTGTCTGGCTCTTTGTGGCTAAAAAAAGGGGGGAAAATCAGCTGTATGGCTGCTTGTAGCTGGTGTGTTGATTTGGCTTGGTAGACGAGCTCCAGATGAACTAATTCAGAAGATATGAGATCTGAGAGGATTGTTGGGAAATCTGTTTTGACCTCACAAGAAACACAGGGCTTTCTGCCTTGTAAATCCTGGGTGAAATCTCTGGTGGACAGGGTGGATTTGAGTTGGTGTCCCCACACCTGCCTTCATACTCCTGGCTGCTTCGTGGATTTTTCCTACATCCTACAATGTGGGTACTGGATATGAGGGTAGGAAAACTTGATTTATTCTGAAAAAGACAACGTGCTATTGGCAAATAATAGAATTGGAAGAGTTGATTAGATACCACACACAAGGGAAAAAAAAGTTAAAAGAAGCAAATACTGTGAATTTTTAAGGGCTCTTTTTAATGTCTCTCTTAACCATTGTTGCTTTTGGAGATTTTTACTGCTGGTCTAAAGGCTTCCCTGAGTGTCAGTGCCTTTTTCTAGAAGATTATTACATTCAAGCTATTGAAAACATCTATTCCTTCATGCATGGCAAACAAATTAGGGGTTAGAGACCCAGCAGAGGGAAAGAAGAGCAAGAGGTGGTAAAGTGGGGTGCAGGGATAGGTGTGCATAAGTCACTTGGTGGTCCCAGCCAGACCAGAGGACAATAACTGGAATATATGCCTTTGGTATTTGGTCATATTCACCATCAGCTCCTGCCTTACCTAGGGTATGTGTCTGAGAAACTCCTTCCCAGCAGGGAGCAAACACCCATAGTCCTGGTCATTAGCAAAGTGCAAACAGAACCATTTCCCTTTGTCTATTCCCACGCAATTTCAGCATTACCTGTTTTTAATTGCTTGAGAAATGTTTTCCAAACATCTGCATCAGGTGAAACATCTTTATTGTGGGAGGCTTTTCTGAGGAGACTTCATAGGCTGCTGATCACAGGCCCTGCTTTAAAGCCCACTGGAGTCCATGGGAGGGATGAGTGGAGTCCATTTCCCGTGACTCCAGCAGCCTTTTGATCATGTCCATTATGTGAAAACGTTGTCCAGCACCCTGGAGTCGGCTCCTCCAAGGTGTGTTTTGTGTGTACGCTGGGCCAGCAACTCCCAGCCACCAGTGTTTGGGGAATGGTCTGTGGGACACTCAGGAGCAGCCACATCTGAGAGAGCAATGGGTGCCATGGGCACGAGAAGGTGAACCCACACACCCAAATGCTGTCTTCCCTTCCAAATATGTGTGAGGCACTGCAAAGTCCTAGAAGTCCATGGGTAGGCAGTTCCAGCCTCCCTGCCAGGAGCTGGTGGCTCAGGTGCCCACATTTTCTTGTCTTCCCATCCTTGCTCAAGCCTCTCAGTGGTTCCCAATCACTGATAGAGACCAGGTCAGCCTCTGGTGTAGCAGAAGAGGGATTTTTCCACTGGCATATTTCACTGTGGAGCCTTGGTCCCGCTGCAGCTGGAATCAAAGGAAGATGGAGGAGTATCTCATCTCCAGGATCATGGCCTGGATGTGGGAGAGTATGAGCCATTGAATGACTTTCCACTGTCCTGGAAACAAGCAAAGTGTTCAGGATATTCCCTGAAAAGCTAAGTCACAGTCCAAAGCTGAGGTGACGCTCACCTGGTAAATCAGCAAGGACCTGCTGGTGTGGATAGCACCCCTGTCAAACACGACGACATTTTTTTGCAAATACCACAAAACTCCTTTCCCCAACCGGAATTACTCATGCTGAGAAAATGTGTGGTGTCCCAAGGAGTGACTCATTTGGCATCCAGAGCTTCTAGCCCAGTATCTCTCCGGCCAGGACTTTTATATTATCAGTCCCATTCATTCCTCCTGCAGGCTGATGGGGTACGATAAAGCAGATGGCCAAAGTCCCAGACAAAGGTCAGGCAGGACAGTTAATGACACGCCGACAGCCCCACAAAGGCCATGGGCCCGGGATAATGCTGGCCCTAACAATACCATAAAGCTGCTTCCCTCACTATGGGGAGATAAGATACAGTGCTGTAATAGGAAAGCAATCATCACAAAATGCCATCAATTATAGAAAAGCTGCACCAGTGGGGACTGGTTCAGTATTGGCTCTGTTGATGCCTCGACATCCCTCGGCTGCGCTTTCTGCGTGGCTTCTCACGGCGAGCCCGGTTGGACACTGCAGCAGCTGAGGCTCCCTCACCCTGGTTCTTTCATCAGTTTTTGGCTTGTGAAATTACACTGAATAATATGCTTATTCAGGGTTTTATATCTGGGCACCTATTTTATTACCTCTTATAATGCATACAGGGTCAGATCAGCTTGCAGCAGAACAAAGCTAATTACACCTTTCATTACCTAAATATAGCATAATGACAGAGTGTCATTCAAGTGTGGCATTGAGCTGAGAAACCTCATGGCAGGCCAGGACAATGACAGAGGTTATTGAGCTCCACCTGAATTGCTGCTGGTGCAGCGAGAGTGGGGCAGGGTTAATAGACAGGTCATTCCATAAATGACAGTATCGAATGGAAACTGCGAAGGGTGAACGCTGCTCCCATCAGCCTCTGCATCTCCCAGAGTCAGGAGCCTCCAGAGCCAGCCTTAACCTCTTGCCTTCCTCTTGTTACCTCTGGAAGTGTGTGTTCATAAAGTGTGTGTTGGTAGTTGTGAGACCTGAGAACAAAGCCACTTGTTGAGGTGTAAGAGCAGCAGTGCTATGCTGAACCCTTTAGTTTTGGATCATCTTACCAGGAAGGCAGGATGGTTGGTTGCCATTTCTAGCATGGTTGGTAGCCATTTTTGACATCTGATCCCAGTCTGTCATGGTACCCTTGAAACTTAGTTAAAAGCTCATACTCCTGAGCTGTAGCACTGCAGGAAATTCTGTGACTGAACTCCCTGCTGCCACCTGAATGTCCCCAGGGATATGGCAGGGTCTTCCTTTGACTTTGGTTGGAAGCCACCTCCTCTACATCTCCACTATGACTTAATGCAAACAGAGATGTGATTTGCTTTTAGCTTATTTCTTTACATGTCTTTTAATAAGAGGCTTCCCTAGATTTTAATGAAGGAATGGTGGGAGCCAAGGCTGGTAAAAGCAGTGTTCATAAAAATTATTATCAGAAACTATTTCATTTCTGCCAAAGCAAGCACATCACAGAAAGTTTCTACTTTCCTTGGAGTGTGTCTGTGTTTCATCAAAACCAGAAAATGAGACATTTTAATTTGCAGATTTGTTCAGGAGTTGAAGAATATTCATTCCAGTTTTCTTAGGTTCTTACTGAGTACTTGTGTTGCGGTTAATGGGATTTTTTTCCTTATCTTTTTGGCTGAACAAAAAATATTTCTATCACAAGTCATCCTATCCCTCCCTAGTTTCTCCCTGAAAGGTGAAAGGCATTGCTGGGCTGTAATTCCACTGTGGCAGTACTGCCTCCATGAAAAATTATTAGGGCCAAAAACCTGCAACAGGAGACAAATGAGATTGTCTTAAGCCTTGGATGAATTTCCAGCTACCAAGAAGAGACACATGATCTCCAGTACTTTGAAGGCTGAGGCTGATACTGGTTTCATTTCTGAGTGCAGCAGAAATGTAGTTTATTTTCTTTTGACAGACTGATAGTTTTTTGACAAATTTGTTAGTCTCTGGTTTTCTTTATATTGGTTGAAGTCATCAGTTCCTTTTTCCTGTCTTTCTGATGTACTCACACTTCTCTTTACCACGAGTTATATGGGTTGGGAGATCCTTGAATTAAAGGAGAGCTTGACATGCTAAAATAGGTGCTCTTCACCCACCTCCTCCCTTCACAAAGGTACTGGTGAGGTGCTTGGAAAGCCACGAGTAGAGATTGAACTTTTAGAAATGTCTTCAATCCTTAGGCGTAGGATATCCTTCCAAAAGATGGAAGGTCAAATTTTCAGTGGCCACAGGATTATTTGTTAATATTGATGTTATGCCACCTTTAGTGTCCATCAGAATAGACCATGACCGTGGCTTACGTTGAGATTTTGCTTCTTGTGCAGGTTACATCTTCTTAGGCCTCCTTGGCAGTTCTTTGTTCTTCCTCATCTCCAAATTCCTCCTCAGGCTGTTACTCAGGTTGTGCCTTGGCTTAGGGCTGGACACAAAGCAGCTCTGGGGCCAGTGCAAAGACCCTTGGCTCTGTGGTGGGAGCCCCAGGGCCACAGCTGAAAGACGATGAAATATAATTTGCAAAAAACTGAAATCCAAGGTTTGGAGGAGTCGAGTGCTTTGAACAAGGTGGTAGGGAAGGTGTCTGATGGGATAAAAACTGAACACAGTTTCCAGAGCTGTGGATAACAACCCAGCAGCTGCTCCCATCTGCAGGAGTTGCCAGGGCCGTATCTCTGACCTGATCCAGCTCAAAGTGTTGCACAAATCTGTCTGCTGCCAGCCAAGTCCACATCTGGATGCAGCTCCTCCCTGTCCATAGCACTGCAGCTTCCACCCTCACTGAGCCGTTTGTGAGGCCCTGGGAAGGATCCAGCTTGACAAAAGTAGAGGTTTATCTCCTTTGGTGAATCCTCTCTACAAACCAGCATTGTTTCTCATTCACTCACCTCAGTGCTTCCTGAGGGCAGCAGAGAAAAGTTTTACACACATCCTTGTAAGTGAACTTTGAAAGAACTTCAGAGACTCTTGAATTGCTAATTACTAAGCACTTGGGCATTTTTTTTTTTCTGGAATAACAAACTGAGAGGGTTCTGCTCACCCTGCTGCACGTCTCTGAAGCTCAGCAGAGCCAAGCCCCGTGTCCCTGTGAGCGGAGCAGGCACTCTCCACCCGGGCTTCCTGGGAAGGTGCTCTCTCTGGGTCCCTCCCAGTCCCTCCAGCTCTCACCCTCGCCTGCACCAAGGGCCACGGAGTCTCCTGTCTCCATTTTAAACCAAGACTGACTTTGCAGTGGCTCTCGTGAAAGCCTGGCTGGATCAGGGCACGCTGGTGGGGTTGGCAGGTTTTCACAGCCACTCTCTGAGCTTTAAATCAGCCAGGGAAATCCCAGCGGTTCTGAAAACACACATATGCTTTCTTTTTGCCCCTTTCTTTCCTCCTTTTTTCTTTCCTTGGTCTGTGAAACCCTCCCAGCCTCTTTTTTTAATGTCCCTTTTTGCTCCAGCCTTTATCTCTCCCCACATGTCGTTACATCCTCTGGTGATAACGGGGATGACCCCATGGGGTGACCCTGGAAGATTATTACATTGGCTGTAAATTTTGAGCCCGGGCCAGCCAATCCAGTAGGGATTGCAGCTCCCACCCTCTAAGTGCAGGAGGATTAACGCTCACCAACATAAGTCCTGTAAAGCACTCCACAGACACCAGCGACCGTTCCTTTCTCCACATATCTTTGTGTTCCTGCCTTTAAGAGCAGTTGGGGAATAGAGCTTTGCTGTTCCTGTTGAGGTGGTGAAGGGGAGGAAAAAGACAGCATTCATGACAGTCGGGGCAGAGCTGCATTCAATAAAGCTTCCATCTTTCATTCTTAAGCTCAGCTCCAGGTCCTTGATGAAGACAGATTTTTCAATTAGACAGGCAGTGCTTGTTCTAATATTTTATACATGAACAGCTCAGCTGACATCTTACCCAGATTTATGAAGGAAATCAAATACAAATGGGAGGTTTAATAGAAATTTATTATTCAAATTTATCACATATTTCCGCAAATAAAAATTATGGTCGCCTCAAAGAACTTATTTTTTTCAAAAGAAAGAAAGAAGTTGATAAAGTTTCCACCCGGTGAATAACAATATTGTACGTTAAGAAAGATCTGTCATAATATAAATTATAACACACATGGAATACATTTCCCATTGAAGACAATATTTCTTTCTTATACAAATGTTGCACTCCTTCGTTGAACTGAAAGGAAGTTCAGGAAGGTTGGCAAAACAAAGTCCCCCATTTTTAACACTATACAGAACAAAGTGTATTCTGCTGCCAATTACCCTTAACTGAAAATGACTGCAGCCAAGGGTCAGGGGGTGCAACTGCTCCCCAAAGGAACAGAAATGGCAGGCGACATTCACACTTTAGCTGTTTAAAGAAAGGATGAAGAGAATTTAGGGGAATAAAAGGCCCTGCAACATACATTTTAGCCATGGGGAAATTACTGCAATTAATGCTAGGCCATTTATAGCCCATGATTCCGTACTTTTCAGAGGGCATATCTAATTTAGGAAGGGATTAATATGCCACAAGTTTTCATTTCCAGTCAGACCAAGAAGGCAATATGGGAAAACAGCTTTTGTTTCTAAATCAGAATGAAGTACTAGGCTGAAAGATTTATATATTTTGGTTTCTGTAAACCAAATTTTTGCTTCCTTATTCAGTTGTGGCGTTGCCGTGGTTTAGCTGCAGTTCTAGCCTCCTATTTTTCATTTAATTTTTTCCCGTTTTCCCATTTTTTTTTGACTGGAAAACAGTATGAGATGTGAAAGGTGATCAAAACACATCAGAATACTTCCAATGTCTCTCCATTTTCAAATTGGGAAAAAATAAAAGAGGAGAAAGCCTGAAAATTCCTAACAGTGATGTCAAAGCCATTTGTGTGTTCAGTGTTTCAGAAACCTAAAGGAAATAGAGAATCTCCAAGAATGTCTTTTGACTGTCAATGTGTTTCACTGGATTTCTGGTTTTCATTGAATTCTGTTCTAATACACTCACTTATATATGTGAATTTACAGTTGTTCAGGTATTCCCATGAGAAATTGTGATGCTATTTGGTGCCCCAATAAACCAAACCCCAAGCAGATGCATACAAAGACAAAAGGTTGTATACTAATGTATATATGAGTTAATGTGTATTAATGAATATATAAATCAATAGCAGAAACTGAGGGATATCCAAAGCACAGGGGTGGCTAACCCTGCATGATTTCAATGGGATATGACATCCCTTCAGGAGGGAGAGGATTTGTCTTACCTAAATTTTTCCACCTACAGAGGCTGATGCTCTGAGTCACATGGAAACCAGTCCCCCTGGTGCTCCCAGGGCAGAGAAATGGGCTCTGAGCCCATTTCTGAGCTCACCCTGAAATGGGACAAAGGAACCAGCTCCAAAAAAAAGCGTCTCTAGTTGGCCATGAAGTTGGGTTAGAAGGTGAATTCAGCTGCAGAGGTCTGTGCTGGGGGAGGTGGCTCCCATGTGATTTTCCTATCTCTAATTAGCTGTGTCAGCAGGCACTGAAATGAACTAGCAAGCCCAAAGTTCCTGTCCCAAAGAGTCCAGGTTTTAGGTCAAAGTGAGTGTTTTCTCTTAAGAAAGCCTATTCCACATATTTGTGGAATAATATTTGGATTAGTCACATATTTGGATATTCCCTGCTCAGTGCTGCTAAGGCTGAAGGCCACCTTTCCTCACTGGGCAGAGGGAGATTTCCAGAAGACACCTAAGATCATTCCCAGGAGCAAGGCTTGGAGCTTTTTAAGCCAGTTCATGTCAGGATTGAAGTCTCCTCATTCAGCTGGAGGAACCACTCTCAGGTCTATGTTGATGTGGGTACTAACTCCTCCTGAGACTGACAAAAGTACTGTTTGAGGAGCTTTTGAAAATCATATTTATCTTCAATTTACAATTGTAGTTGGTCAAACACCTTTAGGAACACATTCTGAATTACTGGTCAGCACAGAGCTGAGCACTGCTTAAATACCTGTAAACCCCAGAGCGTGCTTAACTTAGAAGCACAGGACTACTCACAGGGCAGGTTTAGTGGCTTTTAATTAATTTCTACTGACTGTGCCACATATATTTTTGTAGAGGAACCACTTCTAATGTCAGTTGCAGCCATAAATCAGAGGAAGCTGCTGCTAAATCAATACACTGAGATGTGACATGCAATGTGTGGCTGCAAAGCTAGACTTTCTGCCCTGAGATAACAACGTAGGAGCAGCAGAGAGGGGATTAGGGATCTCTGAGCTGTTTGCTTTCATGCTGGGATGTGCTGTAAGGCAAAGCAGGCAAACAGAATCAGAAGAAACAACTACAGGAAAGTTGACATATGTATTACAGAGTCTTTCAGATGAGTCTTTGAGATGCCCAGATGTTTCTGCTTATGGCTTTGCATGGCCTTGGGGTTACAGACTGGGCTGGCAAAATCAAGAGCCTCTGTTCAGCTCAGCCTGGGGGTTCAGAGAGCTCCAAGGAGGAGAATACCCTGGGAAGAAAAGGTCTGTAACAGCGCTCAGGGCATCCAGCTGGCAGGTAGGGTTCCTGGCTTCTCATGCCAATTCCCAAGATTGTTTTGCTTGGGTTTTGTTTTGGTTTGGTTTGTTTTATGCCAAGGTTGATTATGGTAAAATGCTGAACAGTCCTGGGAGAGCTCCCCACATGCAGCTGAGAGCTCTGACCATGGGATGGTTGTGCAAAAGGCTGGGCATTCCCACCTGTGTCTGTCTGCAGCTGGGAGAAAACAAGCCATGAGCACTGACCCTTCTGGGAGGGCTCTGGGCATGAAGGGGATGGAGGCACCTCCCCAGCTGCTCTGACTCAGGTGTCTTTGGCACACCAGTGGGGCAGCACTTCACACACATCTCTGCTCAGCAACCTCTGAGCACCAGTGCCACAATCTTGGACATCATCCTGTCCCACCCCTGCTCTGAGCAGGGACAGTTGGAACAGTTTCCCTCTCCAATTTCCCTTCTCTCAGGGTTTCTTTCAATACCTGCAGGAGTAGAGACTCCATAACTTCTCAGGGCAACCTGCTACAGTGTCAGGTCACCCACTGTATTCCTGGTCACCTGTAACTATTTGGACCTCTTGTATGCTTCCTTTTTTGGCTCAGTTTTGTCAGGAGCTCTGCGCTCCTCCATGCAGGCTCCTGCTGCCATTGTTTTTCAGATTGTTGGCATGGACAGTTCTTGAGTTTGGAGAAGGTTGTCCCTGAAAATCCACCAGCTTCTGGACTCCTTTCCTTTCCAGAGCCAGACAAAGCCATCCCTCCTGAGAGAACAAGACAATTACCTTTCTTGACTAATTTCAATCCCCAGAAAATCAGGGTTGAAGTAGTGGGTTTTAGTCTCAGGAAGGATCTAGTTTGCTCCTGAAAGACATGAAAATTAGAAATGCATCAATCTTGCTTTGCTGGGCTGGTGCCTTTGTGCTTTGGTGGCAACTATTTGTTATCCAAACAAATGTAATATTTTCATGTCTCATATTTACCAGGCAAGACCAGTGGCTGAGGAGGGCCTGCAGGAGCTCCCAGCTCCCATCTGTCTGGGGGCAGGAGTTGTTTCCAGCGCTGCTTTGGCTGCCGGCACAGCCTCGGCTCTCACAGAGCCATATTTTACTGGGGCTGGATGAATGGTCTTCAAAGCTGCCTGACATTCTGGGTTTTGCCAGGCTGCTCATCTGCAGGGCTTTCTCAGTGTCCATAAAATTCATTATCATTGTAGCTCTGCCTAATTAGCCCATAAACGTTCCAGCGTAGTCCATAAATTACCCTGGCCTTAAAGGGCTTATCTGGTTGGTGTAATAAGTAGGTCTATACACTGGTTTTTTTCCTATTATAATAGTCAGTATTATTTATATGACTGGGACTGACTGAACTATGCCTGAACTGTGAAAGAAGCGCTACACTATAAATAAAGATTATTTTACTGTCCAAAGACTTTAAAGCTAGTTCAGGGCATGTTAGCATCTGCCTAAACCATCTCGTTTTTCTTACTCTCTGCTCCAAAAAAGTGGAGAGTGGACAGACAAGGTATATCCAGAAATACTGATATACAGTGATCTACTGCACAGATAGTCAGTGATGGAGGTTCTGAGGCCAGTTTATATTTTGACAGGTCAGTGTCACAGTAACATCTTACAAGATTCCTGGAGCTCAGCAGGAGGTGCTGAATTTTGTTGTGGAGCTACACACGGTATGCTTTAATATATACATATTTTGCCATGTTGTCGAGGTTGACCTGTAACTAACACGGGAGGAAAAGGAGTTTTGTTTCTAAAAATGTGAAGGAAAAAATTATTGGTGTTTTTCAAGCAGACTGGTCTAAAACTGTCACTTGTTAAGTGATTAAAGTATAAACTTAGGTCAAATACAGAATATAACAGCTTTTTTTTTCACTTCTAGCCAATTTTGTTATTTTAATGTTTTGGTACTTTATTGCGAGGTCATTGTAGAAGGCTTTTACTTTTTTATTTGTATGAAAACAGCATTTCAAAAGGGAGTTTCTCTGGTACATTCAAGGCCCCCTCTAAAGCCCAAATCCAGGTAGCTGCCTAGGAAAGCACACAGGGAGGGAGGCAGGTCTGTGGTGCCCTGGCTCCTTTCTGCTCTCATGAGAAACACCTGCACACACTGCAGAGAGCCACCCACCCACTGGCCCAGGCCCAGGGCACTCACCTGCACCCGGAGCAGGCTGAAGGAAAAGCCTTGGCCACCAGCTGTGCTGCTGTGCCTTCAGGACAAATGGCCAAATGGCCCCAACTCCCAGATTTGGGTCTCAGAGCAGCTGAGAAATCAGCAGCCAAGGCTTGTGCCTCATTACCTGCTCCAGGTGATCCACATTAAAGCAATTAATTGGGCCAGAGCAGGGAATGCCTGAGGCTGTGCCCTCACAGCCCGCCTGCAGCTGCAGCAGTTCCCGCGGCCATTTCTGCTCTTCAGGGAAGGCCCGAGGCTGTGCCCTCACAGCCTGCCTGCAGCAGTTCCACGGCCATTTCTGCTCTTCAGGGAAGGCCCGAGGCTGTGCCCTCACAGCCCGCCTGCAGCAGTTCCACGGCCATTTCTGCTCTTCAGGGAAGGCCCGAGGCTGTGCCCTCACAGCCTGCCTGCAGCAGTTCCCGCGGCCATTTCTGCTCTGTGCTCCTGGAGACCTGTCCTGGGCTGGTACCAGTGTGGAGCAGACCCTGGGGCTTGAGGTACAGTGCTGGAGAGGGGGTGCCACCACCTCTGGGGTGGGGGTGGGGGTGAGGGTGCCCTTCTGAGGAGCTGTGAAGGATTGAGGGGGGACACACATTGGCAGGTGCAGTCTTACAGTAAGGGCTGCTTTGGTGGCAAATCAGTGGTGTGAAAAGGAGTTTGCCTGGCTATGTTGATGTCTCCAGAAAGAGTTTTACCTCAGCAGCTGAAAGGAAGTTGGGGGAGACCTGTGTTTTAATACGTGCCTAGTTCTGTTTCTTAAATACATGCTGCCTGTCTGAGGAATATGTTTTGCTGTAGGTGCACAAATAATGCCAAGAGATGGATTTTGTGAGGACACAGGTCTGACATCTGGGGTATTTCCCTGCTTAGAAAGCATTTGTCTTCTGTGATGAAGACAATTTGATGGGCAGTAGTGGGGCTGGATGTTGCTCTTGTTTCTGCCCCAAGCTCTGTTTTTGACCACAGATAAGTTTTTCTTTATTCTGGTTCATTTCTCCATTGATAAGCTGCAAACACTGCTGCTTCCCTGCCTGCCTGGCTGCTCTAGGTGGTGAGGGCTTTGGGTCATGTGTTAGTTACCTGGGCTTGCTCTGCAGCATCCCCCTGGGCCCTGCTCACACAGGCCTGGGGACTGGGGTGTCTGTGCACTGGACACAAATAACAGGAGGTGTCCTCACCACCTGCTGGGAGTTACAAGTCTCCTCTTCTTAAATTCATTTTTAAAGGCTGAAAAAATGTGATTTGTAGGGATACTCATGTAGAGGTTGTTTTGCTCTTAAACAAAAACCCCCACAGTTTTGAAAACAGCTCAACAATTGCTTCCTCAAGTGTTTTTCCTCTCTTTCCCTCCATCCTCCTGACAAACTCATCCTCAGCTAACCCAAAAGGAATAAGTTTCACAAGGGAAATCTTTCTTTCACCTGGTACTCCAAAACATGCATATTTTTGTTGCTGTGTGCACAATTATTTTGTAACTACAAGCACCATCTCTGCAACCCAGGAGGACTTGTGGTCACACAAGGCTTGTGTCATGACTTGTCTGAGCCAAAATCTGCAGAGGAAGCTGCATGCAGCCACACACCTGCATTTCCTGTGCTGTTACCACTTAGCTGGGTGCCTCTATCCCTGTGTTAGGACAGGATGGATAGGTGTACTTCAACATTTGTGTTGGGGTTTTGTGGGTTCTTTGTTGCTTTTATGCAAGAAGCTCAGGAGAAAGATTAACACACACAGGGTGCTTCTAACAAGCACCACTGCAGAGAATCTAGCTGAGGGGTGGAGGGAACTGTGATGTGTTTCTCACCATTGCTTTTCCTGGGTCCAAGAGTACGAGGTTGTTACTGGTTCAATTCAACAACCATCCTTTCCTCCAGTATTAATTATTTGTTGTTCTGGGGAGCACAGGATCGTTCCAGTGTTCAGGAATCATTTTAACACACTGGAATGTATTTTCTGGTCATATCTATTAGCATTCCAGCATCTCCCACCTTGCAAGATGAACTCTGATTCTGCATGTTCTTGCCTGTGTGTGTTGGACTAAGGTGATTGTATGAGGTCTTGGGAGTTGTTGATTATAAACATGCAGAACTTCTTTGACTTCAGGCCTCCACACTACAAAAGAAGTTGGGTTTGGAGAAAACCATTTGAGCAATGTAAATTCACCAAGGCAGATTTTACAGGTGGGGCTTTTAATTATTTGTAAACAGAATCAGGCAGCATATTCCTGTCCAAATATGCACCAAGTAGTGAAGATTCATCTGTGGTTATGGAGTTGGTGCTATTTAAATAGCTGTGATTTTTGGTAACTGGAAAGAATTTATTTTCTTGAAGCAAAGTCTGGATTCTTCAATGAGAGACCATGTCATGGCTCATTCAAGGCTTGCTGTTGTTTTGTCCAAGAAGTTGGTAGGTGTTAAATTTCCACATTTAGGAATGAGGAAGACTTGCTGGGGATATGTTTAATATTCTTCACTCCAAGGATGTGAACTATGAGGTTTATGGTTTGTAGTTTAGATGCTGGATTTTATCTACTCTCTGGCAATACTTTTCCTGTTAGAGCTGAACCAAACATTAAGTTTTCACTTCAAATCCTAGAATGGGATCGTAAAGACAAAAGTATTTTTATTCTCTAAGTGACATGGTCAGGTGCTGAACAGGCTTGACTGGGAGAAAATTATACTGTTGGTCTACTTTTCTCCTGTATCTTGTTAGCAAACCCAAACTCTGTGTTTTCCATCTGCTGCTCTCCAGCAGATCCATTGGCAACTTTTCTCAGAGAACAACTGTCACCTAAAAGTGGTTCTATCAGATGTTTCTCAACAAGTCTTCAGCAGTGAATATGTGTGTGACTTAGAGAATCCTACTTCCTAGGCAGTGTTTTAGCTATAAATGAATGGCAAACCAGTACATTAAAGCTGCACGCTCTGACTGTGGCACCAAAATCACCCTCATTGACTTCAGCAGGGCATGGATAAACCTATGTGCTTTTGCCAGAGGATCATGAACTGACTTTAGCACTTTCCCAATCTTTGGATTCTTGCAAAGACAGTACCATGGGATTGTTCTGCAAGAGTGTGGATGGATTGATTGCCTGGGTTTCATTTCCATTTGTTATTCCCTTCAGTATATCTCTGTGCTGAGCATCTCTTCAGATGCCTTTGTGTTGTCAAAAGAAACTTTGTACAGAACAATGAGCCCCCCACCCCCAGCCTTTGTAATGATGAAGTATTTTTGTTTTCAAAAGCCTTCAGCAGTGTCCCCACTGCTCCCCACCAAGCAGAGTAACACAGGAGCTGCTCTAAGTTATCAGATTTCTCTGTCTGCCCCATTTTGGGTGACACATTTATGGAGAGCCCTCCAACTTGCTCACCTCCCCTGGGCTCAGCAGCATCTTGTGAGTCTGCTGGGAGTGGTTTGGTGCTCTGGAGTGGTCACTGAACCTTGACAAGTGGCTCCACACAGACCTGGGAGGCTGGAATGAGATCTGGTACTCAGCTGCTGCCCTGACATTCAAAAATGTAATGGGTGAAATCCTGGACCTGCCTGAAGTCAGTGGGGGTTTTGCCACCAATTTCATCACAGCCAAGCTTTCACCCAATGTATTTCACAGCCCCCTGTGCACGAGTGTGCAAGGTCAGGCTCTCATCGTGGTCCCACTGGAAGCCATTTGCTGAGTCTTGTGGAATTGCTCCTTGTTCTCAGTACTGAAATTCAGTGGGAATTCTTGCCTGTGCCTTGATGGGTTAGGAATCAGCTCTCAGCTGATCAGCACAGCCTGCACTGTGCTCATGCAGGGTAGGTTGGGAGGCTGTGGAGGTGTTCCCTTCTTGCAGACTGTTTGCTCCAGTGGGGATTTTTTTTTGGGTCTTACTTCTAGCAGCATCTTTTGGAGCTTGTTTTATGTGGAGAAGAAGAATTCGGCCTTTACCACAAACCTTAACTCTAGCAGGGTGTGTGCATGTGTTAATGCCTTTCTTTCTATAGATATGCTTGATCCAAAAAATGTGGATTCTGGAATTTGGATGCAGCTGTAAGCGAAGGATCTGGCTTGGGAGGGGGTGTTGATCCTGCCTGCTCCATGAACAGCCTTTAGCTGCCTCTTGGAGAGATGAATGAGGCCCATTTTGTAGGGTCATTGTCCAGGTCTCCCTGTTGATTTCTTTAATAATACTGGAAATGCAGTTTAAAAAATTGTTACTTTGTCCAAGAAACTAGAATCAAACTAAACCAACAAAACCAGGAAAGTTCACTCTGAATTTCTGGGATGAGAGCCAGTTCTCAGCCACATATTGTAACTGTATTATTTATGTCCTTATTTATTGACTACATTGGCACCTAGAGCTCCCATCTTGGCCTGAGGCTCTGTTGCAGTACATGTGAAAAGCATGGTAAGGGTGAGTCCTTGGCTGTGAAGACCATACAAGACACAACAAACACAAAATCATCTTCTTATAGATCCCATTTTACATAGCAGGAACTGAGGCTTCTCTCTGGCAAAGTTGCACAAGGAAATGAGAGTCCTCCTGCATCTCAGGTAAGGGCTTTAGAGACAGTTCCAGCTCCAATCATGCTTCCTTGTCTCTTCTCTTTTCATAAATAAATCTCTTTTCAGTTTTTCCCCTGGATCCTGCTCTCCATTGTCAGAAGCAGTGCCACCTCTGGCACTGGGACTGAAAGGATTAAGGGAAGGGCAATGTCCCATTCCACATTTCCCTTGCTTCAGTGGTTGAGGGAAAATGTTAGTATTATATAAAAATAGTTTCTGGAATCAAAGCCCATTTATTTCAGCCAGGCTTCAAATACATTTGAGAAAGAGAAAAGATAGACACCAGTTATCATGTATTGCAGTTTGGATTAGCATTTCCTACTGCTCAGGTACCTGTCATTTCTTCTGCCTTCTCTCTTCCCCTGAGGCATTCAATCCCTTTCAGCTCCAACTGAAGGTATGAGCTTGGGTTTTCCCTAATAGTGAAACACAATACCAAATTGAGGCTTCTTGAAGGGCTCATGAGGGAAGTGCGCAAACATCTGGTTGACATTTAATCTAGAAATGTCAGGTCTCAGCATTTCCAACCCAAGCTGACAGCTCCTTGAACATTCTTATTGAGAAAATATAGGGGAGAGGTGGATCAGAGACCAAATATTAAACTGGAAAAGGGTGATTTTTTTTTTTTTTTTAAAGAAGTGAGTGTAAGCTCTGTGTTTGGAAACCTTTGCATATTCCTGATTGGAATCAGCATTACCATGGAAGGAGGGCAGTTTGCTGTGGGGAAAGCTGGGCTGAGGCTCTCTGTGGAGGTGGGGATGACCTCCAGCAATCCTTTTGTCATTTGAGTCAGTCAAACCTTGCAGCAGCTGGGCAAAGCTGGCTCCAGGGCTGTGCAAATGGCAGGAGGTCCCTAAATCCCCTCTGCCACACTCAGGCACTTGTCATTGTGGCTGATTCTGTCCCAGAGGTACCACATTTGTACCCTGGAGCACACTGGACTTCTCAGTTTAGCTAAGGGTTTGATAGGAATGCAGGACCTGCATTCCACTGGCCCCCAGGATTGTCTAAGCCCAGCCTAATGGTACATTCCCTCTTCCCAGATCCCAGGATCATGCTTCCTGTGTGCTGGCTGTGGGCTCCTTGAGACACCTGGCCAATGCAGGGCTCAGCTCTCCTGGTGAGACTGAGGAGAGTTAGTCACCAAGTCCTGGAAAAGCCCAGGCTTAAATGCATGCAAATCCCAGTTAAAGAAATGAAAATGAAAGATCTGCCTAGAAAATGTACCTAGAAACTGCTTTGAAGACCTGGCTTGGACTGAGAAAGTCAGGTTTTAGTTGTGATTGAAAAGTTCAGCAAAAGTTTCTCTGTCCTTTTTTAGGACAGAGGTTTTCTTTTCTCAAAAAGTAACATAAAAGCGAGAAACAACCATTCCTGGGAAAGCACTGTTTTTAGCAGAGGTGATGGGGGCTTTTTTAAGAACTTTTTTTTTAACATTATCTAGTTTTCTGACTGCATTCTTGTGCTTTTCACTTTCTTTATACCCCTCCCTGTCTTTAATTCCTTCCAACATGCTTCATCTTAAGGAAAGAAGGAGCAGATGTTCACATGTTATTCCAGGTGAGGCTCCACCATCTGCCTGTGACATAACCAGAGTTGTATTGCTTTACTCTCTGACCTCACATTCTCCTGGCTCTTTTCTCCCCTGCTGTCATGGTGCTGCAGGCAGGGATGATGCCCACAATGTCTGGATTTAATGGTGACTCTTCACCCCATAAGTCAGGCCCCCTGATGTGCTGTATCTAGCAACAACCATCACCACTTTGCCTCTTCCACTGCCCATTCCTTCCTTCAGAAAAGCTTTCTACTTAATGGGGTGTCCTGGTCCTGAGTGAAAGAAATCCTTTCATGTCCAATTTTCTTCTGCCCAATATCCTGCGATGTAATGTCATGTTTCTTATATCCAGCCGTGGTAAAAACAGCAGGCAGGCTGGCTTTTGGAAGTAAGGATATAGGATCTGATCTGCTTTTTATTGGAATCAGTGATCAAATTCTCACTTCAGCAAAACTCGTGACTCACACATGGCTCAGAGCATCTCATTTGCACCACTGAATGCTCTGGGTTAAAACAAAGGTCATTAGAAAATGTACCCAAGAGGTTAAGATCTGTTTAAATACACATTAAGGGGTGTAATGTTTGAGGGAAGTGTAGTTAAACTGAGCAAACCTGATAGGAGAGCACATCTCTCCAGCTTTTAAAGGATGCATCAGAATTTTTGGTCCTTTCTTTATTGTTGGCTGATCAATAAACAGGCTTGCTTTTGCTCTAGCAGGAATAGTGGGGTGGAGAGGTAATGGGAACAGTTTGTTTCAGGAAACAGTTTCATGTAAGCTCAGCTTGTAAGAATCTCAAATTGAAGAGTTCACATGACTGGAAGGCAAAATCTTCTGGCTGAGGGCCAAGTGTGGAAATGAGTGGTGTTTGCTGGGGGAGCTTAACCCTGCTTGGGGACAGGAGGAGTGGGTGGTGGGGAGATAAGCGGGTGCTCTCTGCACCCCTCTGAGCCTGTTTCTACCTTTCTGGACCCACTTTGCCTCTCCTCCTCCTGAGGAGACTGGATCTGTTGGTGGTGATCCCAAAAAGCTCTGTTGTCATTGTTATTTGTGCCCATGTGGAGGCTCTTCCTAGGAAAGGTTCCTTGAGTACAAGCCATGAATGTTTTTTTGGTTGCTTGAGAATGACCCTTTCCAGGTGGTCCCGGAAACTGGGATGTGCAGTGCTGGGAGCTGTGGGATGAGCTGGTGCTGCTGTGACCCATAGTGCTCCTGCCCATTTGAGCAAGGTGATGGGGTGATGTGTCAAGGTGGGCAAAAAGACTTTTCCCTGGTCACAATCATCCCCTGTTCCACAAAGCATCTCATTCTGCTTCTCCGAGAAGGAAAGGCTGAAAGGGATGGAGAACAGAGGGACTGTTCCCTCTTTTTGCCCCCTGGAGGGTGTGTTATTTAATTAGGTACAAAGGCTGTTAAAATCAAAAGGTTAAATTGAAAGTCTGCTTGATTTATTACAGCCTCCAGCAAGAGGAGAGAAAGAAATTCTGAAAAATGTTGAGTTTTAGTTCATATCTTTCAATCTTGGACAGAAAAGAAAGAAAGGAGGAGGAACTAACTTTCCATGTAAAATTCAGGTTTTGTTTAAAATTTTCACATTGGGATTTTGTTTTCATTAAATTACCAAATTACTGGGTTTAGTCAAACCTCCAAAGCTAAAAGGAATTAGAAGCTAATTACAGAACATGGAAGAAAATATTTTTTTGGTTGTGTTCTTTTCTTTGTATCTTCGCTAACTTGTTAAAAAATAATTCAGAAATGAGACATGTCTCCTTTTATCCATGTAAATTAAAAAAATTCCTTTTGAACTTCCAGGTAAAATAGTTGTAATTTTACAACCAGTTGTATTCCAGCTATTGGAAGCATTTTTTTCTCTTTTACCCCAAATTCCATGTATATGTCAATAGTCAGTCTGCCCTTTAAAAGTCACATAGACCAGGTTTATGTTTGTTTTCAGAATTTGGATGTATTTTGGTGGGGAGCCGGGTTGAGCCCCAGCTCCAGGCACTCTCTGCCATATGGAAGTGTTTGCAGATGCATGCTGGGGAATGTGGAGCTGAACCATGGCTCCTCATCGAGGAGCAGTGCTGCCTGCTGAGCATGTTTGGAAATCCAGGGGTTTAGTTGAGCAGGATATCTATTTTCTAGGTCAAAAAGAGCATAATTTGGCACTCAGCTCTGGCGGAAAATCATGGAGAACTGGCTTCCTACCCGCCCTTTGTGACACTGAGCATGTGTTTCTGAATGCATGAATCCAAGGGTTTATTTAATGTTGGACATGTGGGGTTTTATGGTCTTGGCCCAGCCCCCTTGTGTGAAGGAACTGGAGGGTGGGTGCAGAGCTAGACACCAAACTGGCAGGATGTCACAAGGAGCTGGTGTCAGCACCGGGCACAGCCACACAGAGAGAGCCTCTGCACACGGGCTTGTCCCATCACACCTCCATGTCCATCTCCATGAGCTACACATGGCAATGCAGCTGTGACACAAGGAAACCCATCCTGGCACTGCCAAAGCATCCAGCTTTGCCATCTGCTAAGTGCAGGATGTTATCAGGCCCTTTATCTTCCACCAACTCTGTGCAGGCATGTCCAGAGAGTCTCCCTCCAAGCCTCAGCCTCTCCAGCACTATTTATGAGGGTGTGTGATGACAGGACAAAGAGGAATGGCTTAAAACTGAGAGAAAGTAGGGTTAGATTGGATATTAGGAAGAAATTCTTTGCTATGAGGGTGCTGAGGCCCTGGCACAGGTTGCCAGAGAAGCTCTGGCTGCTCCATCCCTGGAAGTGTTCAAGGCCAGGCTGGATGGGGCTCTGAGCAACCTGGTCTAGGGGAAGGTGTGTCTGCCCATGGCAGGGAGGTTGGAAGGAGATGAGTTTTAAGTCCCTTCCCACCCAGGCCATTCTGTGATTCTGTGGGAAGGCTTTCTTGATCTGTGAGTGCTTTGAGATGCACAGACCAGAGGTTCTAGAAGTACCACCTACGTGTATTGCTGGACAGCCTGGGGGGACTTGTTCTTCCAGTCCCTTTTGTGGGCTTTGAGTTTGGGAACGTGCCTTGGCTGAAGAGCTGCTGCTTTGGAGCAGTGATATGTGGTGGTCACCTGCGGGGTGGGAGGAAGGGGCTTTCCAGCAGTCAGCTGCCTTGAGTACACAGGGCTTCATCGTTTTGTTTGCTTAATTGAAAATTACCTTAGAAGTGCATGGTAAATATTGTTAGTGCTACTGCAAGAATGTGTCCAAGCTGATTCAATCCTGAAAGCAGCTGGAAAAGCACCAGCACTTATGTCATGCTTGCTCATGACTTATGCAATCAGAGGTGCACTTAGCAAAAGGTAGAATGAAGAATTCGACCTTTCTGGCTAAGCTGGGTCTAGATACAGCACTGAGCTCTTAAATGCACAGATATCAGGATTTTTTAGAAGAGCCCCACGAGTTTTCACACTTGCATGTGAAATTTCTCCCCTTCTGGAACACTGAGGCTCGTGATGTTTGACAACACACACACGAGCAAAATCACCCCGGACTGTGCAGAATCAATCGGGGGATGCTGTTTGTGTCTGGAGAAAAGTATTTAATCATTTTCCCAAAGATATCCCCCGATATGAATGGTAACAGGATGTTTATAACAGAGATAAGGCTGGGATGAAATCCTATCCCTCTCTGGGAGCTAATAAAAGCAAAGATTTGGAATTAAGTATCACTTTCTCCGAGCTGCACACGAATGAGGAAATGGGGTCAGAAGGGCAAGCTGCAACATTGTAGGCACTTTATCTAAAACATAAACATTACTAGAGTGCATTCTGGCCAAATTAACTCTCTCAGATCTGCCATGTTAGCATTCCTGTAGTACTTAAGCCTGCCAGCTTTACTGCTCTGCTGACTGAGGGTTGAACTCCAAGTTGGGGTTGACACTTCCAAACAGGCTCTGAGTGAGGAGGGTCTGTTGAACCCTTCTGCAATTAAATATTCTCCAAAGACATGCCAATGTCATTGTGAAAAAGAAAAGGGAAAAAAAAAAAAAAGGTGGGGTGGAGTCACAGAAATATGATCTGCTCTGTTCAGTGCACAAACCCCTGAAAAGTGGAGTTTTCTTTGCACTGGCAGTAAAAACAGGAGTATTTGCTTTGCTACTGTTCGCTGCAAAGCGCTTGGATCAGAGAGGCAGGGCTTGAAATTGCAGCCTCCTTCGAGTCCAAAGTGAACCTTTTGGTACCATGCTGGGTAGTTTAGCCCTGGGTGATGTCAAAATCTTCCTAAAGTCAGGATGCAACTTTGGGGTGGGAACACTCTCCAAAGTCAGCATGGGGTGTGTTTGAGAGATGTCACACGATTGCTGCAAGAGCTGCTCACAGGTGCTCCAACCAAAAGCAGATCCCCTTGTGCCAGGCAGTGTCAGGATGTCTGTCACAAAAACAGGACAGATTCATGTGTTATCCCCATAGGTGTCACACAGGGGATTGGTGGAGCTGATGCTGTCTCCACCATGAAAGCAGAGGTGCAAAGGGCTGCAAAGAGGAGGAATCATATTAAAATTAGTACCTTCCCAAGATCAGACAAGTGCTTGGGAGCTAAATTACTTCCTTGCTGTGTAAAGTGGAAGCAGAAGAGAGCAGAATGTGCTCCACACCTTTCCATGGAACAGATGGCTCCCCACAGTAGTTATGGACCTCAGCCAGGAGAGATGGGGAGAGCTCTGCCCCAGGGTTCTGTTCAGGCCTGGCTGCAGCTGGTTGAGTTTGGAGTATCTGTTCCACTTGAAATGCTGCCTTGTTTTAATGTATTTCTTAAGTTTTCATTCTGATTTGAGATTCAAATAGTATTTTCTAAGTGTACTGGGCAAGAAACCATCTGCACCTTTTGCAAAAATCAAGTCATGCCAACTGCTTGAAGTGAAGGGGTTGCTTAGGCTTGGGGTGGTTTTGGTTCTTTTTTTTTTTGGGGGGGGGGGGTTTGGGGGTTTTTTTGGTTTTGTTTTTTTTTTGTTTTTTTTTTTTTTTTTTGTTTTTTGTTTTG